>CM061135.1:95322117-95907757 GCA_030789695.1 Scilla litardierei | reverse complement strand
TGCGCGCTGATGTGAATTGCTTCACAATAGGCGTTTTAACCCCTGCGCACGACGGGGTTAATTTTGCCCGTCGTGTGCTCGGATGGAAATTGCTGCACACTAGGCGTTTTAACCCACGCGCACGACGGGGATGGAAATTGCTTTACACGTTGTGTTTTACCCCTCGCACACGACGGTGGTAATTTTTACCTGTCGTGCGCACGGTTGGTAAAAACTCCACACTTATGCGTATCCCGCGCACGACGCCCACGACGGGGGTAATTGCTTCACACTAGGCGTTTTAACCCCCGCACACGACGGGACTAATTTTGCCCGTCGTGCGCTCGGATGGAAATTGTTGCACACATGTCGTTTTATCCAACGCGCACGACGGGGTAAGTCGCGCGCGCGCGGATGGAAATTGCTTTACACATTGCGTTTTCCCCCTCGCGCACGACGGGGGTAATTTTGCCCGTCGTGCACCCGGCTGTAAATTGCTCCACACTTGTGCGTTTACCCGCACACTATGCGCACGGCGGGGTTAATTTTGCCCGTCGTGCGTTCGGATGGAAATTGCTCCACACTTGTGCGTTTTAACCCCCGCGGACGACGGAGTTAATTTTGCCCGTCGCGGGCTCGGATGGAAATTGCTCCACACTAGGCGTTTTAACCCACGCGCACGACGGGGGTAATTTTGCCTGTCGTGCGCGCGGATGGAAATTGCTTAACACGTTGCGTTTTACCCCTCGCGCACGACGGGGGTAATTTTTGCCTGTCGTGCGCACGGTTGGTAAATGCTCCACACTTGTGCGTTTCCCACGCACGATGCCCACGACGGGGGTAATTGCTTCACAGTAGGCGTTTTAACCCCCGCGCACGACGGGGGTAATTTTGCCCATGTTGCGCGCGGATGGAAATTGCTCGACACTTGTGCATTTTAAGCCCCGCAAACGACACGCACGACGCGGTTTTTTTTCCCCGTCGTGCGCGCTGATGTGAATTGCTTCATAATAGGCGTTTTAACCCCCGCGCACGATGGGGTTAATTTTGCCCGTCGTGCGCTCCGATGGAAATTGCTGCACACTAGGCATTTTAACCCACGCGCACGACGGGGATGGAAATTGCTTTACACGTTGCGTTTTCCCCTCGCGCACGACGGGGGATAATTTTTGCCTGTCGTGCGCACGGTTGGTAAATGCTCCAAACTTGTGCGTTTCCCGCGCACGACACCCACGACGGGGGTAATTGCTTCACACTAGGCGTTTTAACCCCCGCACACGACGGGGCTAATTTTGCCCGTCGTGCCCTCGAATGGAAATTGCTGCACACTTGGCATTTTATCCAACGCGCACGACGAGGTAAGTCGCGCGCGCGGATTTAAATTGCTTTACACATTGCGTTTTCGCCTCGCGCACGACGGGGGTAATTTTGCCCGTCGTGCGCCCGGCTGTAAATTGCTCCACACTTGTGCGTTTGCCCGCACCCGACGCGCACGGCGGGGTTAATTTTGCCCGTCGTGCGCGCGGATGGAAATTGCTGCACACTTGTGCGTTTTAACCCCCGCGGACGACGGGGGTAATTTTGCCTTGCCCGTCATGGGCTCGAATGGAAATTGCTCCACACTAGGCGTTTTAACCCATGCGCACGACGGGGGTAATTTTGCCCGTTGTGCGCGCGGATGGAAATTGCTTAATACGTTTCGTTTTTCCCCTCGCGCATGACGGGGGTAATTTTTTCCTGTCGTGCACACGGTTGGTAAATGCTCCACACTTATGCGTTTTAACCCTCGCGAACGACCGGGTTAATTTTGCCCGTCGTGGGCTCGGATGGAAATTGCTCCACACTAGGCGTTTTAACCCACGCGCACGACGGGTGTAATTTTGCCCGTCGTGCGCGCGGACGGATATTGCTTAACACGTTGCATTTTACCCCTCGCGCACGACGGGGGTAATTTTTGCCTGTCCTGCGCATGGTTGGTAAATGTTCCACACTTGTGCGTTTCTCGCGCACGACGCCCATGACGGGGGTAATTGCTTCACACTAGGCGTTTTAACCCCGCGCACGACGGGGGTAATTTTGCCCGTGTTGCGCGCGGATGGAAATTGCTCGACACTTGTGCGTTTTAAGCCCCGCAAACGACGCGCACGACGTGGTTTTTTTGCCCGTCGTGCATGCTGATGTGAATTGCTTCATAATAGGCGTTTTAACCCCAGCGCACGACGGGGTTAATTTTGCCCGTCGTGCGCTCGGATGGAATTTACTGCACACTAGGCGTTTTAACCCACGCGCACGACGGGGATGGAAATTGCTTTACACGTTGCGTTTTACTCCTCACGCACGACGCGGGTAATTTTTGCCTGTCGTGCACACGGTTGGTAAATGCTCCATACTTGTACGTTTCCCGCGCACGACGCCCACGACGGGGATAATTGCATCACACTAGGCTTTTTAACCCCCGCACACGACGGGGTTAATTTTGCCCGTCGTGTGCTCGGATGGAAATTGCTGCACAATTGGTGTTTTATCCAACGCGCACGACGGGGTAAGTCGCGTGCGCGGATGGAAATTGCTTCACACATTGCGTTTTCCCCCCCGCGCACGACGGGGGTAATTTTGCCCGTCGGGCGCCCGGCTGTAAATTGCTCCACACTTGTGCGTTTGCCTGCACACGACACACACGACGGGGTTAATTTTGCCTGTCGTGCGCGCGGATGGAAATTGCTGCACACTTGTGCGTTTTAACCCCCGCGGACGACGGGGTTAATTTTGCCCGTCGTGGGCTCGGATGGAAATTGATCCACACTAGGCGTTTTAACCCACGTGCACGACGGGGGTAATTTTGCCCGTCATGCGCGCGGATGTGAATTGCTTCACACTAGGCATTTGAACCCCCGCGGACGACGAGGTTAATTTTGCCCGTCGTGCGCGCGGATGGAAATTGCTGTACACTTGTGCGTTTTAACCCCCGCGGCCGACGGGGTTAATTTTGCCCGTCGTGCGCTCGGATGGAAATTGCTTCACACTAGGCGTTTTAACCCCCGCACACGACGGGGTTAATTTTGCTCGTCGTGCGCTCGGATGGAAATTGCTGCACACTTGGCGTTTTATCCAACGCGCACGACGGGGTAAGTCGCGCGCGTGGATGGAAATTGCTTTACACATTGCGTTTTCCCCCTCGCGCACGACGGGGGTAATTTTGCCTGTCGTGCGCCCGGCTGTAAATTGCTCCACACTTGTGCGTTTGCCCACACACAACGCGCACGGCGGGGTTAATTTTGCCCGTCGAGCGCGCGGATGGAAATCGCTGCACACTTGTGCGTTTTAACCCCCGCAGACGACGTGGTTAATTTTGCCCGTCGTGGGCTCGGATGGAAATTGCTCCACACTAGGCGTTTTAACCCACGTGCACGACGGGGGTAATTTTGCCCGTCGTGTGCGCCGATGGAAATTGCTTAACACGTTGCGTTTTACACCTCGCGCACAACGGGGGTAATTTTTGACTGGCGTGCGCACGGTTGGTAAATGCTCCACACTTGTGCATTTCCCGCGCACGACGCCCACGACGGGGGTAATTGCTTCACACTAGGCGTTTTAACCCCCGTGCACGACGGGGGTAATTTTGCCCGTGTTGTGCGCGGATGGAAATTGCTCGACACTTGTGCGTTTTAAGCCCCGCAAACGACACGCATGACGTGGTTTTTTTTGCCCGTCGTGCGCGCTGATGTGAATTGCTTCACAATAGGCGTTTTAACCCCCGCGCACGACGGGGTTAATTTTGCCCGTCATGCGCTCGGATGGAAATTGCTGCACACAAGGCGTTTTAACCCACGCGCACAACGGGGATGGAAATTGCTTTACACGTTGTGTTTTACCCCTAGCGCACGACGGGGGTAATTTTTGCCTGTCGTGCGCACGGTTGGTAAAAACTCCACACTTATGCGTTTCCCGCGTACGACGCCCACGACGGGGGTAATTGCTTCACACTAGGCGTTTTAACCCCCGCACACGACGGAGTTAATTTTGCCCGTCGTGCGCTCGGATGGAAATTGCTGCACACTTGGCGTTTTATCCAACGCGCACGACGGGGTAAGTCGCGCGCGCGGATGGAAATTGCTTTACACATTGCGTTTTCCCCCTCGCGCACGACGGGGGTAATTTTGCCCGTCGTGCGCCCGGCTGTAAATTGCTCCACACTTGTGCATTTGCCCGCACACAATGCGCACGGCGGGGTTAATTTTTCCCGTCGTGCGCGCGGATGGAAATTGCTGCACACTTGTGCGTTTTAACCCCCGCGGACGACGGGGTTAATTTTGCCCGTCGCGGGCTCGGATGGAAATTGCTCCACACTAGGCGTTTTAACCCACGCGCACGACGGGGGTAATTTTGCACGTCGTGCGCGCGGATGGAAATAGTTTAACACGTTGCGTTTTACCCCTCGCGCACGACGGGGGTAATTTTGCCTGTCGTGCGCACGGTTGGTAAATGCTCCACACTTGTGCGTTTCCGGCGCACGACGCCCACGACGGGGGTAATTGCTTCACACTAGGCATTTTAACCCCCGCGCACGACGGGGGTAATTTTGCCCGTGTTGTGCGCGGATGGAAATTGCTCGACACTTGTGCGTTTTAAGCCCCACAAACGACGCGCACGACGCGGTTTTTTTTGCCCGTCGTGCGCGCTGATGTGAATTGCTTCACAATAGGCGTTTTAACCACCGCGCACGACGGGGTTAATTTTGCCCGTCATGCGCTCCGATGGAAATTGCTGCACACTAGGCGTTTTAACCCACGCGCACGACGGGGATGGAAATTGCTTTACACGTTGCGTTTTCCCCTCGTGCACGACGGGGGTAATTTTTGCCTGTCGTGCGCACGGTTAGTAAATGCTCCACACTTGTGCATTTCCCGCGCACGACCCCCACGACGGGGGTAATTGTTTCACACTAGGCGTTTTAACCCCCGCACACGACGGGGCTAATTTTGCCCGTCGTGCCCTCGGATAGAAATTGCTGCACACTTGGCGTTTTATCCAACGCGCATGACGAGGTAAGTCGCGCGCGTGGATGGAAATTGCTTTACACATTGCGTTTTCCCCCTCGCGCACGACGGGGGTAATTTTGCCCGTCGTGCGCCTGGCTGTAAATTGCTCCACACTTGTGCGTGTGCCCGTACACGACGCGCACGGCGCGGTTAATTTTGCCCGTCGTGCGCGCGGATGGAAATTGCTACACACTTGTGCGTTTTAACCCCCGCGGACGACGGGGGTAATTTTGCCTTGCCCGTCATGGGCTCGAATGGAAATTGCTCCACACTAGGCGTTTTAACCCACGCGCACGACGGGGGTAATTTTGCCCGTCGTGCGCGTGGATGGAAATTGCTTAACACGTTTCGTTTTTCCCCTCGCGCACGACGGGGGTAATTTTTGCCTGTCGTGCGCACGGTTGGTAAATGCTCCACACTTATGCGTTTTAACCCTCGCAGACGACAGGGTTAATTTTGCCCGTCGTGGGCTCGGATGGAAATTGCTCCACACTAGGCGTTTTAACCCACGCGCATAACGGGTGTAATTTTGCCCGTCGTGCGCGCGGACGGATATTGCTTAACACGTTGCATTTTACCCTTCGCGAACGACGGGGGTAATTTTTGCCAGTCGTGCGCATGGTTGGTAAATGTTCCACACTTGTGCGTTTCTCGCGCACGACGCCCATGACGGAGGTAATTGCTTCACACTAGGCGTTTTAACCCCGCGCACGACGGGGGTAATTTTGCCCGTGTTGCGCGCGGATGGAAATTGCTCGACACTTGTGCGTTTTAAGCCCCGCAAACGACTAGCACGACTCGGTTTTTTTGCCCGTCGTGCGTGCTGAAGTGAATTGCTTCACAATAGGCGTTTTAACCCCCGCGCACGACGGGGTTAATTTTGCCCATCGTGCGCTCGGATGGAAATTGCTGCACACTAGGCATTTTAACCCACCCGCATGACGGGGATGGAAATTGCTTTACACGTTGCGTTTTACTCCTCACGCACGATGCGGGTAATTTTTGCCTGTCGTGCGCACGGTTGGTAAATGCTCCATACTTGTACGTTTCTCGCGCACGACGCCCACGACGGGGGTAATTGCTTCACACTAGGCTTTTTAACCCCCGCACACGACGGGGTTAATTTTGCCCGTCGTGTGCTCGAATGGAAATTGCTGCACACTTGGCGTTTTATCCAACGCGCACGACAGTGTAAGTCACGCGCGCGGATGGAAATTGATTCACACATTGCGTTTTCCCCCTCGCGCACGACGGGGATAATTTTGCCCGTCGTGCGCCCGGCTGTAAATTACTCCACACTTGTGCGTTTGCCCGCACACGACGCACACGACGGGGTTAATTTTGCCTGTCGTGCGCGCGGATGGAAATTGCTGCACACTTGTGCGTTTTAACCCCCGCGGACGACGGGGATAATTTTGCCCGTCGTGGGCTCGGATGGAAATTGCTCCACACTAGGCGTTTTAACCCACGTGCACGACAGGGGTAATTTTGCCCGTCGTGCGCGCAGATGTGAATTGCTTCACACTAGGCGTTTGAACCCCCGCGGACGACGGGTTTAATTTTGCCCGTCGTGCGCGTGGATGGAAATTGTGCAAACTTGTGCGTTTTAACCCCCGCGGACGACGGGGTTAATTTTGCCCGTCGTGCGCTCGGATGGAAATTGCTCCACACTAGGCGTTTTAACCCACGCGCACGACGGGGGTAGTTTTGCCCGTCGTGCACGCGGATGGAAATTGCTTAACCCGTTGTGTTTTACCCCTCGCCCACGACGGGTGTAATTTTTGCCTGTCGTGCGCATGGTTGGTAAATGTTCCACACTTGTGCGTTTCTCGCGCACGATGCCCACGACGAGGGTAATTGCTTCACACTAGGCGTTTTAACCCCCGCGCACGACGGGGGTAATTTTGCCCTTGTTGCGCGCGGATGGAAATTGCTCGACACTTGTGCGTTTTAAGCCCCGCAAACGACGCACAGGACGCGGTTTTTTTTTGCCCGTCGTGCGCGCTGATGTGAATTACTTCACAATAGGCGTTTTAACCCCCGCGCACGACGGGGTTAATTTTGCCCATCGTGCGCTCGGATTGAAATTGCTGCACACTAGGCGTTTTAACCCACGCGCACGACGGGGATGGAAATTGCTTTACACGTTGCGTTTTACCCCTCGCGCACGACGGGGGTAATTTTTGCCTGTCGTGCGCACGGTTGGTAAATGCTCAACACTTGTGCGTTTCCCGCGCACGACGCCCACGACCGGGGCAATTGCTTCACACTAGGCGTTTTAACCCCCACGCACGAAGGGGTTAATTTTGCCCGTCGTGCGCTCGGATGGAAATTGCTGCACACTTGGCGTTTTATCCAACGTGCACGACGGGGTAAGTCCGCGCGCGGATGGAAATTGCTTTACATATTGCGTTTTCCCCCTCGCGCATGACGGGGGTAATTTTGCCCGTCGTGCGCCCGGCTATAAATTGCTCCACACTTGTGCATTTTCCCGCACATGACGCGCACGACGGGGTTAATTTTGCCCGTCGTGCGCACGGATGGAAATTGCTGCACACTTGTGCGTTTTAACCCCCGCGGACGACTGGGTTAATTTTGCCCGTCGTGCGCTCGGATGGAAATTGCTCCACACTAGGCGTTTAACCCACGCGCACGACGGGGGTAATTTTGCCCGTCGTGCTCGCGGATGGAAATTGCTTAACCCGTTGCGTTTTACCCCTCGCGCACGACGGGGGTAATTTTTTCCTGTCGTGCGCACGGTTGGTAAATGCTCCACACTTGTGCGTTTCCCGCGCACGACGCCCACGACGGGGGTAATTGCTTCACACACGCGCACGACGGGGGTAATTTTACCCGTCGTGCGCGCGGATGTGAATTGCTTCACACTAGGCGTTTTAACCCCCGCAGACGACGGGGTTAATTTTGCCCGTCGTGCGGTTGGATGGAAATTGCTGCACACTAGGCGTTTTAACCCACGCGCACGACGGGGGTAATTTTGCCCGTCGTGCACGCGGGTGGAAATTCCTTTACACGTTGAACATTACCCCTCACGGACGACGGGGTAAATTTTGCCCATCATGCGCGCGGATGGAAATTGCTGCACACTAGGCGTTTTAACCCACGCGCACGACCGCGGTAATTTTGCCCGTCGTGCGCACGGTTGGTAATTATCAACACTTGTGCGTTTTAAGCCCACGCCACGCACGACGCGTAGGCTGTAGCGCGTTGTGCGCGGGGAGTAATATACTCCGTTCTGGGTCGACGCGCACAACGGTGCCGTATAGTGTAAACTATTTCTTTGAAAAGGATATAAAGGGCGGGATGGTAATTGCACCAATAGTTCTAAAATTTTGCTTTCACAGGGGCTATAAGGGCGGGATGGTAATTGCCCCAAAAGTTCCGGTCTCGTAAGGGCACGTTGGTAATTGCACCAAAAGTTCCTCATGTTCCGCTTTTAACAACAGCCGGGGGATCGGATCGGACGGTCAGGAGGGGTCGAGCACAGGAATCCCATCTGAGCACGAGCTCAGGCGCATTTTACCCATATATATATATATATATATATATATATATATATATATATATATATGAGTAGTAACACATTTAATTTTAAGTTTTAAAATATGGAATAGATTACTTTAGTTTTATTATTAGTAAACCGTGTACAAAAAGATGACTGAACAGTAGCTATTAATGCTTGAGCAGGGTTATGGTATAATGATAGTTGGTAACATTAGTTCTATAATGGTATTTAGTTGGTGCTGTTGGTTTTATTATCCGGGTTGAACAAAATAGCTCAACAATGTAAATTTATTGACGCAGATCAACGCGTCTCTCGCTGCAATCTCCTAGTCATCCAACTCGTAGAAATCAGGCAAGTGTGCGAAATTATACTAATTATTGGAGCATTAATGTTTAATTACATTTTCTGTGCGTGTGTGTGCGTGTGGACCCCTTTGACAGCTTAGACTTGACGATGAAGTCTAACCACAAACAACAGTAATTGACACCATAGGTTTTATCTGTGTGTGTGTGCGTGTGGACCCCCTAGAACAACAACTGAACAACAGAACTTTCATAACTGTTCAAGTCATGTCCTCTTTGTTCTTGTGGTATACCTAACGGGTGTCTCGACGTCTCACAAAGGGAGCGAGCGTCCCGACAGACTGTTCCTTTCGTGTATACCTCACGGGAAGTCTCGACGTCTCACCAGGGGAGTGAGCGTCCCGGCCGACCGTTCCTTTTCATGTACACCTTACGGGAAGTCTCGGCGTCTCATCAGGGGAGTGAGCCCCCCGGCGGACCGAGGGAAGAGGCACTCACCAAGGGTGTGAGCGGTACTCGTACAGTCCAGTCTTGTCTTGTCTTGAGCCATTGGGGTGGGGTTGGGTGAACAGCCACCAGATAGAGGGTTTGGCCACTCTCAACGCTGCAGGCGTGCACTCTCTTTGGTGTCACTCACACGTCTTGTCTTGCTTGTCCTGTCCAGTATAGCTTAGTCCTGTAACTGGTAGCACACGCTACGGCTACTGCCTGCCACGTTTACTTTTCTGCACCGTCTTTTACTTCCATACCATGTCCATGTAAATTGTCATGCTCATTACTTTACTTTTGTTTTAGAACTGTTAGACTAGTAGTACATTACTTTTCCTTGCTTTAGAATCGTCATGTTTAATGCTGCTGACATCTACAATTAAATTAATGCTTCATAATTTATTATTATTCTTGCACTTTGCCTTCGTTCTTCTTACCTTCACTTGCAGGCCCTTGCTGACATACATTCATGTTTTTGGAATGTATGTCAGATTACGAGACAGGTGACCAGGAGGATTAGTTGAGACACCTGACCTAGGGAGCCAGGAGTTTGACGCTGAATCACTTCCTGCAGAATGCTAGAGTTTCTTTTTTGTCCTACTTTTAGTTTTTGATTTAGTACCTTGTAGTAGGATTAGTGCTTTGTTGTAGTTTCCTTTTTGGCCATGCTGAGCCTACTTGTTTTATTTCTTGTACGAATAATTCTGGAAGTGGCCTTTTTAACTTAATGAAATGTTATTTGCATTGTTATGTAATGCATGCTAGAACCTGTACGTGGAATGGTGTATCATCACAGACGCTTATTGGGCTCGAGTCTCACAGCTCTAGCCCAAGCGGGCCTTAGTCACGCTTCGCCTCCGTCGTTTTGGGAAGCGGGGCGTGACAAATAGTATTAATGCAATATTAAAGTTCCAGAACAATCAGAAAACTTACAAGACGGAATAAATTTCGAGCCGTCAAAAATCCCAAAAAGACAGAAAATACAATGGGGATCTCGTCTCGGAAAACCTAGGTCACTATATATAGAAAATACGACCACCCAATCGGTTGATACATGAACCGATCGGGTGAACCGCTAGTCGTTTTGGTCTTCAGCTCCAGAGAAACATCAGCCGGTCGGTTGAAGCGACCGGTTGAGTCTTTGGGTCATTATTTGTAAATCTCGGCTACAGAAGAACTGATCAGGTGAGATGTCACCTGATCGGTTGGAATTCAGCTCCAAAAAATAGAGAGCACTGACGGATTCACCCAATCGCTGAACCGATCGATTGGCTGCTTCTCTTCTGCTCCTTCTGTCTGGGTCGGATACGCGTGCATCAACCGATCGGTTGGCTGTGTCCAACCGATCGGTTGAGGGCTGATATATGGAATTCTTCGACGTTTGGCCCTCGAGATTGAGCGTGACACCTCCCGTTGCTCCTGAGACAAATGATATCTTCTTTATATATCCCTAACACTATCATTCTCCTGCATTGGCACAAAAACTAAAAGAAGTGAAAGAAAACTAAAAATCACAAGGGAATGGATACAAAACACCGGAAAACAACTGAAAATCACAAAGAAGACGTGCGTAAATATATAAAGTATAAACGCACGTCACTCCCACAGCTTGGGAGCAAGCAAACCACCTTCACAAACCGAGAGTTAATCTAATAACGAAAGATATGAAATATTGAAATAGCAACACTTACAATCGCATATGCCTTGAAGTAGAACTTGAAGGAGCAAGTGTGTTGTGTGTTGAAGTCTCCTTTGAAAGAGAGAAAAGCCCTTTCTTTTGACACCACTAATTTCCTAGAAGATATCACTTTGATTCTAGGTTGGAGAGCAAGAGAGGAAAAGATTGGAATTCTAGGGCTTTTGGATTTGAGAGATTTGATCAAGAAAATGAAATGCTTGAATAGTTGAGTAACCCCTCAATGGAACAGTAGGAGCTCTCTTTATAGGTTCCCCAAAACCCCAAGCAGAATCATCAAACCCCTTTGAAATCCATGGAGAAAAAAGCCAACGGATAGAATTTACACAATCGACAGTCGACTGTTGAATAAAACACAGTCGACTATTGCACTGTGTCAGAGGGTAGGTGAGAATTCAGACCGTAACTTACCACGTAGGACAGTCGACTTATGAAGAGAAGACATGTGCCAGTAAAACTAACAGGCGACTGTAAATCCTTTTACAGTTGACTGGCTGCAATATGGGTAAGCTGAGAAAATCTCAGAAAGTTTTGGGAAGACACGACATGCGACTGATGTGGAACACACAGGCGCCTGTACCATGGGTAGGCGACTTTGAAACCAACACCAGTCGACTGTCACAAAAAACTGACACTTTTCAGAGAGTAGAGTCTGTAGAGAGTTCAAAGACAGACGACTGTTGAAGAATTGATAGTCGATGGTGCCTTGGACAGGCGACTGTAAATACAACATCATTCGACTGGCACTAAAACTTGAAGTATTCCATAGAGCAGATTCTGCAGAGGAATCATAGACAGACGACTGTTAAAGCATTGATAGTCGACTGTGCCATGGACAGGCGACTGTCAACACAACATCAGTCGACTGGCCAGGTGAAAATGAAAGTGACTTTTGGGCTGGAGATTGACATGCAACTGTTTAACAAATCACAGCGAATGTATCTTGGACAGGCGCTTGTATTCTGTACAGCAATCGCCTGAAAGAGTAAAAGCTTAAAAGGCCCAAAAATCAATTGATTAAGTATGTGCATAAGAGGCGATTGTAGAATAAATCACAATCGACTGTGTTGAGACAGGCGACTGTAAATCGTTCAGCAGTCGCATGTTGAATCACAACATGCACATGCTTGAGAAATGAGAATTGGAGTCTAAGGAAATGTGATCTAATGATTTCCTAGGACATAAATGAAGATGCGTGTGTGCTCCAACATAGTTCTACTTCTAAGCTACATACTAGAAGAGAATAAAAAGATTACATTTTGTAGAAGTATATCTTCTATCCAAAGTATGATCTTGAAGTCTTCTAGGAGCTTCAATCACCATCTTTAATCATCCAACCCACTTTTCATGTTTCATTGATCTTTAAGTGACATCAATTGCTAATTGATCTTCATAATATGCTTAGGCAATGGATTAACTGCAAATAGGGGATTAGTCACAAATATTTTCGTTCGCTCATCATTAACACCAAGTAGGATGATGTCCAATAGTCAACAGATTTATCACATAAATTTTAAGCATAATAACAAGCAGCTAAATTTTATCTTATAAAATTAAGTTGTAGCATGTTGAACAATTATCTCATAATTATTAAATCTAGATAATCATATTATCAGCATGTGCTTAACAAACATATTATGCGTTCATATCCTTTGTAGAAATTAGATCAAAGTAGAGCTATTCTCTGATACAATGAAAGGTTTCGATGGACCCTTAGGGTATAAAATCTAAGCCTGTCCTACGTCGGACGGACGATAGAAACAGAAAATAGCCGCGCAATAATAATAACATTAAACTTTTTAATGAAAGCCCTAAGGACATCATTAACCCTAGCCAGGAAATCTACTATCTTGGGGTAGGTCTGACCAACCCAAAGACATATCTAAACTACTGCAACAATATATGAAAGCATAAATAAAATGACATACCTGGGACTTCGTTTTCAAAGAATACGAAGCGTCGTTTTCAGCAACTTTCTTTTGCTCCCCAAAGCAAGTCGCCATCGCGCCCCCAAGACTAGACTACCCGAAGAGAGACAACACCATGCCTCCGAGTCAATCACTTGCCGAAGAAAGTTTCACATGAGTACGATCCGCGTCAAAGACTTTGGATCTAATCCAAACCTCCTCCTCGTCTTGCTAGGACGCGAATGGAGGAACATACGATTTTAAGGAGGATGGAATAAGTTAAAGTCTCAGCTCGAGCGTGCTCAAAACTTTTAGGAGCTACTGGAAACGGAGACTTGGTGCAAATTTTCTAAGGGGGGTCGGCCCATATTTATATAGGAAGCCGGACCCCCTCCTCGTCTCACGAGCAATGTGGGACTAAACTATTTTCGAGTGAAAAATTTAATTAGTCTGCTTTACACTAAGGCAAAACTTCAACTAATTTTTCCCCCCTCACTGTTGAGCTTCAAAAGTGATACAACCTATCAAATCAAAGAGCATTGAATGGTGATCATGTAGAAACAAACGGAAATCAATTCTGACCTCTCAAACGATAGATCTAAGTTGGGCAAAAACCACAAAATGCTAATTTTCGCAGTCGTCACTTGGGATTTTAGAAACCCTAGTTGTGGGCCCCACCAGTGGGGCCCCCAGGTCAGCTGGGCATGCCGGTTGGGCGCACCCAGCTCGCTGGTCGAGCTCGCCCGATCAGGCATGTCATGTTCGAAAATCTATTTCCACCCCAAATTGGTTTTGATGATGATCACACCAAATATTCTTAATGTACTAATTATATTATTTAAGATGTGTAGGTTGTGCAAATAAGCTAAGTGAAGCTCAAAGCATACTCCAAGAAGAAGAACTTCAACCACACTTTTAGATGATGATAATGAATTTAGCTCGCAATTCAATGTCTACAGTCTAAAGCTTCAGTTCAAGCACAAGAAGAGCTCAAAGATGAAGCTCAAATAATGTGCTCAAGCTCAAGCTAAAGAGGGGCTCAAATACAAGTGAAACACATGCACCTACATCAACTTCAACCATGGCTTCAAAGTCTTCATAGTGTCTACTGTGTGAGTTGTCTTTTATTTTGCTTAGGATTATGTTATAGCCAAGAAGAATATGCGTGCACACACACACACACAATGATTTTCGAAAATAGTTTTAAACTTGTTTTAAACTTATTTGAGAGCTTATCTTTTCATAGGAGCTAAGTTCCATAGTTAACTACAAACACCCAGTAGTCAACTACTCTGAAATCTGACATATCCCTGAAAAGTCTCTAGGAGTCGACTACCTCCTTTGGGAGTCGACTACCAGCTGTGTTTGAGCAGATTCCCTTGACTTCCTCTCTCATTTATTCCTAGCTTGATTTTTGGGCTGAAGTCAACTTTCATTTGAATTAATTCAAATCTACTTTTAGCACTATAAATAGAGAACCATTGAGATCTCTTTTCATTACTATTCATTCTTGAGCAAAATTATAATTCTCTCAAGTAATGCAAAGTTCTCAAAGTTCTCATCGCTCTCAAGTTCTTCATAGCCAAACAGTTTTCAAATCTCTGATCTTATTTTGTATTTTCTTTCTGTATCTTTTTAAGATCATTATTTTGGCTATTGTAAATTGGTTTTTCAAAATCATATACTCTCATTTTCATACTCTTAAATGATTTTCGAAAACAACAAAGTTCTTGATCACATCGAATCATTTCATATTCTTTGTGTGATCAAAGAACAATTTAAATTCTTTAGCCACTTAGAAGCACAGTTGCAAATTCGTCTTGGCTATAGAATTGTTGGGTGTAAACCAATCTCTACTAATTATTGTGGTGAATTGGATTTGGAATTTTACTTGTAGTCCCTTGGTGATAAGGGTGTTGGAAATCCTAGCTAAGGTTAGGTAGTGTAAATCCTAGTTGAGACTAGGTGGTTGGAAATCCTGGTGTTGATACTAGGTCGTTGGAAATCCTAGCGAGTGAAGCTAGGTAATTGTATTGCTAAGGCAATAGTGGATTAAATCTCGATCTGTGACATCGGGGATTGGACGTACCCAGATTTTGGGGAACCAGGATAAATCTCTTGTCTCTTTGGGTGATTTTCTATGATTGTCTCATTATTATTATTTGCTTTGTACTAATTTGTTCATTATTCAAGTATATGTTATTTGTAATCATTTGTTAATAATATTGTTATTGCAAAGTTTGTTTATATTCCGCTGTGAGATTTATTTTGTTGCAATTACTTTTTGATCTATATTATCATCGTGTTGATTAAGGACCAAGCATAGATCACTCTGCTTGGTTCCTTAGGCAACATTGGAAGGGAAGTTAGTCTTGTATTGATTATTTTCGAAAAATTTTATTCATAAAACACTATTCAACCTCCCTCCTAGTGTTGTTTGCCATCCACAGGATCTAACACTTGGTATCAGAGCAAGGTTAAGCGATGGCATCAACTTTTTTCCACAATGAAGGACTTAACACTCTTCGACCACCTCTCTTCGTCGGCACAAACTATGCCAACTGGAAGTACCGTATGATGATACATCTCCAGTCAGTTGACATAGACGATTAGACAATCACGAAGAACAAATACATAATGCCGATCACCGAGATGGAGAAATGGTCTGCAGAAGAGAAGAAAGCAGGCAACCTAAATGCCAAAGAAATGAACTCTTTATTTTGTGCTGTAACCGGATCCGAATTCAACGGAATCTCCCAGTGTGTGACTACCCATCAAATCTGGCACACACTTGAGGTAAGTCATGAGGGAACGGCCAATGTAAAAGAGTCTCGTATTAATCTGCTTAATTCTAAGTTTGAAAGTTTTAAAATGGAAGAGAGCGAATCTATCAGTGATCTGAATATTTGCTTAACCTAATATAACCAATGAGCTTGTAAGGTTAGGGAAAAAGGTACTGACAGAGAAGAACATATTGCATTCATCTCGAAAAATTTCAAAGACTTCATGTCAAGTAAGTACGGTAAATGATCGTTTCGTTCTACTAACAATATTATATGTTTTGGCTGTAACAAACCAGGACACGTAAAAAGAGATTGTCCATTGGAGAAGAACAATAGAGATACCAAAGACCATGGCATAAGCAGAGACAACAGTGAGAGAAAGAACGATAAAAGAAACATGCTTCGATGACCGAGAAACGAAGCATATGCATCCTTTGACCAAAGTGATGACTCGAGCTCCGACAAATCGTCATCCTCATCCGACGACAAAGGCGATAGAAGAGAGTCAGCTCGCATGTGCTTCTTAGCTTTCACATCCTCTCAGGTAAACTCACTTCATCATTCATCATTTATTGAAGATGATACATTGTCTAGTGTTGATGAATATATGCACTATATAGGTGCATATAAGGAGCTTTGCTCACTTCATAAAATAACTCTTTAGAGAACATAGAAAAACTCTGAAATTAGGTAAAAAGGATGCAAAAGATAAAGAAGAACTACTCAAAGAGAACAGTTCTTTAAAAGAGAAAAATGAATTGCTTGAAAAGGATATTCATTCCTTGAAGAAAAAGATTGAAGGATTAGATAATCATCTAGTATCTATTAAAGAAAAAATATGACTCCACTATGAAGATTGTTGAAAATTTTAATAAAGGAAAAGGGAAATTAGATAGCTTAATTGATAGTCCAAAAGCATCAGTTAGTAAAATCGGACTTGGTTATGACTCCGCTCATGCCAAGAAAAGGAATAAGCTTACTAGGATGCATCATGCTAACACTAATTTCTTGAGCATATGGATCCCCAAGCATGAGATATATCAAAAGAAACAAAGGTACGCACGTGAGTTTATTCAATGTATTTATTTGAATAAAAATTATAAATATGTTTCTCCTGAAAGAGCTAAACCGTATTGGGTTTGGCTACCTGCAAACTAATTCTCTTGACTCAAAAAAATAAGAGTACCACAACGTTTATCAGCACTTTGTGGAAAGAACACCTAAAAATCATCACTTCGTAAGTGTGTAAGCAATATATAAATGATTATAAATTATTGTTATAATTTTCTTGTGACTCCATATGTGTGTTTTGATGTTTTTATAACACTAATTTTAAAAACTTTTGGCAAGACACTCAAACTAGCATGTTGAATCAACTTGGTTGAGAAAACTCTCAAACACAAGAGGTAGTCGACTACCAAAGTGTAGTCTGCCAATTTTTGTGCTCTTTTTGACTAACTTTAAGAGGGTTTTCAAGGCCTATTGGATTCATACCCACTAGGTGACCTATGCCCATTAAGAGAATTGATCTCAACCATTGCTCCCTAAGATCAATTGACCTTATTCATCCTTCTTTTCTTCAAGAAATCACAAAACCATATCTCCCAAACCCCTAAGGAAGTCGACTACCTCTTTTGGAGCTCTCTTTTGGAATTTCTCTCTTGATCCTCTTGCATATCTCTTCCTTGGAGCTCATATTCATCTAGGATCTCTCATTTTTTCAGGAAGTTCTCATTCAACAAGGTAATATACTTAATTTATTTTCTTTATTGCATATTTTCTTCTTAGAAATCATGCCGAGGAAGGTTGTTACTATCAAGAAGAGTAAAGTTGATGAAACTACCCATGCTCTTACTGAAACGGAGGTGATTCAACCCTACCTTGTAAATTTCACTAGCTATGCTAAATTTTTGAGCATCTTTTGAGACAAATCCTCCATGAAAGATTTGTCACCATTGAAGAAGTTGCAAACTATGGCATAGACAACATCCTTGAATTTCAGAACTTGTTGAACCTCTTTTCTAAGAAAAACTCTTATTTATGCTACCATAGACTTGTCCATCTCTTTTATGCAAACATGGATGATGATCTGAACAAATCTCGTTTTCGAACCAAAGTGCTTGATACTCAACTTCATATAACTGTGAAATCCTTAGGACATGCCTTAGGAATTCCCTTCAACGAGAAACTGCTAGATGTAATAGAAATGGTTGATGATGATGTGTTAAACAATGGCCACCGACCCCTAGGGCGACGGCCAAGCGGTCACTGGTACTAATGGCCGTAGCCGAATAGAAAAAACATTTTTAATTATTACGGTTGGGGGCCCCCAAGCCACCGGCACCCACATAGACCCTCCTCCCACCCCTGGCCCCCATTGTCGCACTTGCAGCAGTTGAACGCGGTGCCTACAGCGGTGGCAAATGCTAACTAGGGTTTTTACAACAAAAAAAGCCTGCCAGTGGCCCCCGAGCCATCAGCACCCCGCCGTCGACCAAAGCAACGGTGCCTAGCCGCCACAAGTGGCAGTGCCCCCAACACCCTACCCCAGTACGCTGCCACTGCTAGTAGCGGTGGCTACAAAACCCTATACCTAGTTGGGCTTTTGGTCCAAAAAAAATGAATCCATTTTGGGCCAAAGCCCACACCTCAGCTACGGGCCTTGGCCCACAAAGAAACAAAAGGGGGAATCTAGCTGCGGGCCGAAGCCCGCAGCAACTGCATGCGGGCTTCGGTACACTGGCCAAACCAAAAAGAGAGAAAAGACGATAGGGGCCAGCCTAGCAAGCTGAAGCCACAGTAGAGTTGCGGCCTCAGCCCCAAAAAGGGAATAAATGGGCAGGCAGGCCGAAGCCCGCAACTTTTGCTACGGGCTTCGGCCCCGATAACCGAATAAAGGAGAAGAAAAATGAGATAGAAGGGTAAATAAAAAAGGGAAATAAAGGGAAAATAAAAAGGAAAATATATGGGAAGGGAATAAGAAAAATTCTTATGATAAATATGGTCAAAGTTCAGTTTTTAAATATTTTTTCGGACTGGACCCTATGCTCATAATTTATTCGTCCGTATATTATTCATTCGTAATGCCTATTTTAGGATCATATTAATATGCTTCATATCACATGATACCTGTCATGAATTCTAGGATAACTTTGTTTATTTTTGTAAGCATTCGCCTAATAATTATGATGATCCCGCGACCATTCAACCGTTAGTAACCTAGCCTAAAGGTGTGTGACATCGTACCGAGGTCCAAATTAATTATTAAGCATAAAATATTTAAATTTATATATCCTGTGAATCTGTGATGTCTGTGATATGTGATTAAATGTGATGAAAATGTTTCTGAGCATAAATTTTCATGAATGGCTATATTGTGGTTTTAGATTGCCCTTTTAAGTCCCTCAGTTATTTTTTTCCCGCACTTTTCTTTTCTTTTTGATAGAAATTGTAGTGAGGAATATTATGTAATGCCCAAGATCGATGGCCATTTTCATGGAGGCGACCCTGAAGAAGAAGAATTTGTATAGGACCCACATGGTTTCCAAAGTTGTATTTTCTTTTTCATTTATGTTAAAAGAGACTATATAATTTTGACTTTGGACATTATTCTTTTGTGGTGACTGGCTGATCCACACAATTAGCTTGTTCATTTTAAATTGCCTCTGCATGATATAAATTTCAGTATTATTAATTCATTGTTGAGTGTTAATTTTATACATTTTACACCCCTTTTCCCAAACATTTTTATGTTATTATCCACATCTTCCATGCATTATTCCCATCTTTTATCCCCTTTCCGTTTATTTCCATTCATTTCATGCTTTGATATGTTTTGTGCGTTTCAGGTGAAAAAGTGTGTAAAACGATAAAAAAATGATGATGTGAGGAGAAAGAAGGAAGAAGTGGTGAATATCGAAGATCAAGAAAAGACTAAAAGGCCCAAAGTGTATGCAACACAGCCGTGAGTGCACATGCACGGACGTGCCATCATAACTTCCAGAGACGAAGAGCGATGCATCAGCGGCACGGCCGTGCCTAAGTTAAAATAGAATGAAGCCTACTTACACGTCTGTGCAATATGGCCGTGTCACCGGAGCCCCCTAGAGCAACTGGGAATTGAAGGCGGCACGTCTGTATCAATCTGTAACATGGCAGTGTCAACCTCGAGAGCGAAAGAGCCACAAAACCACAAAGAATGAATTTCTTCTCTTGTTCCACCAGATATTTCTTCCTCTAACTAAGTTCCAGTCATTGTTCACATTGTGAGGATTCCAAAGCATATTTATTTGTAATTTTCTGAGTTCGGGGTGATTTTGCATGTTTTCTGGAAGTCGGGGCTGCAAAGATGGAATTTCAGCATGGCCGTGCCGCTTTTCAGCATGGACGTGTCACTGCAAAATCCAGTTTTCAGAAGCTAAAATTTCAGCATGATCGTGCCACTTTTGAGCACGGCTGTTTCACTGCGAATTCCAGTTTTCAGACCCGATTCGCTGAAGGGTTTTTGCGGGATATAAAAGGGATTGTTGTGTGTGATTTGGGTAGCTCTCTCTTAGGTTTTCGTCCCCCATTAGGGGCTGCTACTCCAAGACATTTGTAAGCTCTTATTTGTATTAAATATTACATTTTTATCTTTCCTTTATTGTTATTATTGTTCATAGTTTCTGTGACGGCCCGTATTATGTGATACGAGTATTTACGTATTTCATGTATTTTTATATTTTAAAAGTATTTTAAAATGATTTGTCAGGAGTTTTATATCAAAAATGATTTCAAAATCCTTTATAAAAATATTTTGAATCATCTAAATAATTACGGTATATTTTAGTAAGTTCGGGTATCATCAAACACCTTTAAATAATTTCTATCATAATTTCTATCCAATTATTACTGATATAGATGTATCAATTAATTTTCTATATAAACATTATCAAAACAATTTCAAACTTCTACAGTATGATTCTATAGTCGATTAGTACTCCCCTTATTATTTTCGTATTTTTCTGGAGTTGAATCGACCTAGAACCCGCAAACCTGCATTCCAATGTTTTGGCCCAAAACTCTTATCTCCATAACTCAAACTCTGAAATGTACTTCGTATTCATTATCCTCGTGACGATACGAACCTGTGGTTATGGTTTGGGAATTTTTCGGAGTCGTATGTGAAAACGACATAGTAGTACTTCGTTTTTACTAATTACATCTGACGTGCGTTTATATTTCAAATATTTACGCACGTTTTCTTTCGTGTTTTTCCGTATTTTACCACCGTCTTATATTCGTTTTCTCGTTTTTCTTGTTTTCTTTCACTTTTCCGTGTTTTCCATATTTTTCAAGAGTTTACTAGCATATGGGCATAAAACGATGATATCGCAAGTCCCCGGAGCAACGGGAGGAGTCACGCGTGATCCAGGGGGTCAAACGACGAAGATAGCATATTTCTGCCTCTCACCCGATCGGTTGATCATCTACAACCGATCAGGTGATGCACGCGTGCACCACCCGGACGCAGCTTGGAGCTCACGAGAAGTTACCCGGTCGGTTCAGTGACCGGGTCAAAAGCTCAAAGTCTCTGGAATTCGAAGCTGATTGCCAACCGATCGGGTGACCTTCACCCGATCAGTTCACTGTAGCTGAATTTCAAAAGCCAAGAAACGAAGATCCAACCGGTCACCTCACCCGGTCGGCACCAAGATCCAACCGACCGCATCCATGTTTCAACCGACCGGTTCATCCTGACCGGGTGAAGTTCCGCATCTCGCTGTAATTCTGTGAAGTGGTTCACCCGATCGGTTTACTTGTCAACCCATCGAGTGATGTCGTTTTCTATATATAGAACCCTAGGTTTCCCAGATTCGGGAGTTGGTTATTTTTTGCTGTTTTCTTCATTTTGTGACGGCTGTAATTTTCCAGTTTTTGTAAGTTTTCAGATCTTTGTCAAACTTTAGTATTATCTTAATTGCTTTACTACCATTGCATTTCTATTGTCTGATCATGATTTTTACGGTCGATTTCTGTTTAGATCGCTTTTTTACTAAATATGTGTGAGTAGTTCCCAAATCTGGGATTTTGGCGGAAACCCCTTCGTGGGCTCTCCTCGATGCGTCCATAAGGCTAGGAAATCGATAGGGATTAGGAATCTAACAGTTACGCTGGGTGTTTTATTGTCATCGGTGGGAAAAAGACTGCCTTTGACCGTTGGGCCAAGGGGGAATAAACTTGGCGGTTGACTCCCTAGCCATAGCTCACGCCCCTAGCGTAGACGCCGAATCCTAGCGTGCGGGAGTAGCAGGATGAGACGTTGGGAGTTATCGTTGCGAGCTTAGTGCTCCCGGAGTCGATCAGTGTTAATGGACACGGGAGTGCCCACTGATCAAAACCGGGAAGTCTGGCGTATCATCCTGGGCACCGACCGGAATATCGGGCCCATGGGATGCCAGTACCACTTTCAGAGGCAACGTCTCACCTTTAGACCCTAATTCCGATCTCTATCCTACCCGTAGGCCGTATCGGCGAGAGTCGCTCGATAGGTTGGAAACAAAAGTCCCGGGTTTTTTCCTTCATATTGTCTATACCTTGCATTCCTTTACCGTGACAACCCATCATTCGATCTGGGCTAGCTCACCCATGGGGTGATTTTGATCCTCTTTGACACAAGCACATCCACGCCTCCCTGAGTTCGACCCCCACGCCACACTACAACACCGTGCGCTTGCGGTTACAAATATTTAAATCTCACGCCACCGTTCGTATCATTGCACACATCTAGCGCGCAGCCGCCGGGGGGGCGGGTCAAGTTTATGGCACCGTTGCCGGGGAGGCAACGTGCTTGTTATTTTAGGATTTCATGAACCCTAGTGTCTAGCTCTCATCCCTACCTCGCGATAATTTTCGCATTCTTCTTTTTCCTTTTTATTTTCTTATTCTTATTTTTATTTTTATTTTTATTTCTTATCTTATCTGTTTCTTTCCCACTTTTCGCTTCACGGGTGTTTGTTGTTTTTCATGCGCAGGAGTTCAAGAAGTCTCGACGACTTGATCCCCGTTGATCCAGAGATAAACGCCACCCTAAGGCGTTTGGCCGCCGAGAAGCGAAGAAGAGAGGATCCTGAAGCCATGGGGGAGAACACCCCGCCTCACAAGTCCCTGTTGGAGTACTCGAAGCCATGGGCGAGCGCATTATTTTACAATCCTACAGGGAACGCGCCTTTTCCACCACGAACCAGCGCCAACCCGGCCTACTCTCCCAACAACCGGAATCATCCCAACCTTAGCTACCGAGCACCTTATCAACAGCCGGCTCAGCAACAACAGCATATATATCAGCCGGCTATGCCTCAGCAGCAGTTTCAGCAGCAGAAATTTCAGCAGCAACAACCTCCACCACAGTATCAACAGTATGCTCCTAGGAATCAGCAGGCCACCCAGCAGCAATACGGCTAGCAGAGGGCCATTTCTCCAGTTGAGTCCCTCCTGACTCAATACATCGCCAATTAGGAGAAGATAAATCTGAAGCTGGAGATGGGACAAAGAGTCCTCACTGATCAGGTGACCCAGCTGGGGTTGCAAGTGGTGAACCTTCAGAGGCCACAGAATTTATTACCGCCACAGCCTGAGGTGAACCCGAGGGGGGTAAATCGGACCTTGGCGCTCACGCATGAGCATGAGAACGTGTCCGCCATCGTCTTGAGGAGCGGAACGTAAATACCTACGAGAGAGCCCCCCAAAGGACCGGAAGCACAGTTGGTCGTGGAACGACCAACTGAGAAATTTAATGACGACGGTGCTTCGTCACCAAAGCCAACTACTCCGGAGGGAGTTCATAGAGAGAGAAGAAAAAGGATAAGGAAGGGAGCCTAAGAGTGTTCAAGCCCGTTGTGCCTTTCCCGCAACGGCTTGCCAAAGCCAAAATAGATGAGAAGTATGTCAAATTCTTTGCCATGGTGAAAGATCTGAGCTTAAAAATCCCCTTCCTCGAGGCCATCGAGACAATTCCCTCATATGCCAAATTTCTGAAGGACTTGGTGACACGGGGATCTAGAAAAGAGAAGGTCGTGTTAACAGCGGAGTGCAGCGTCCTCATTCAGCGCGCAAATCCTCCCAAGCTCAAGGATGTAGGATCCTGCCAAAACAGAGTTAGGATCGATAAATAAAGTTGAGACTTACGCTTGCGTACGCGGCACGGTAGTCTACGAACTTCGCCTTCGGATTCACCATGACGGATCGAGTCTACTCACGAATGGAGTAAGGCTACTAAATCCACAATCTAAATCTCTACTTTAGATTAAGAACTTGGATAGAGGGAGAGGAAGGATTTCTGCAGAGCTTCGCTAGAATGAAGATGCATGCATGAATTTCATGCAAAAGGTGTAACAAATGGCTTACCCTTGGGTCTTATTTATAGCCCCCAAGGTAGTTATTTTAGGGTAAGTTGTTCCTTTGGAACAACTTAATTAAGGTGTACCATGATACATGGCACATTATAAGCTTAAGTTGTACCATATGCATGGTACAACATAAACTTAAGATATTCCCCCTTTATTAGCCATATGTCGCATGCACTTATGCATATATAATGCGACTTTCCCACTCATCCAGAGATCCTCTCCGCAAGGGAATAGATTCCCTTTGCACACGACTTCGTGTACGCGACGTTCGAGGTCCGTATTTCCTCGTACATCCCCCACAAGGGTGTACAAACGTCTTCCATATCCAACATCTCCCACTCACACTTGAGGGGATTGTAAGAGAACGTCTTTCTCTTAGTTCTTTCATCTATCATACTGAGAAATAGACCGTGCGACCGTCATGCGCGTAGAGTCTGTTGTTGTGCACTTGTTAGAGATACACAACGACCTCGAAGGTGCAAAGTTGAGTAGTTCAACGCATGCTTTACCCTAGATTATTTCTTCACATTTCTTATACTTTATATTCAACAATTGAATCCCATCTGGATTACAATTGGCTGGCCAGCTTTGAATCATTAAAGTCCAAATGCGAATATGAAATCAATCTTCCTCTTCTTGCGAACCTTCTGATCTTGACTAGACTCGCTTTTCTAACGTGCCCCGCCGAGCCGAATTATCATAGCCCATAAGTAACACGCTAAGATAGCGATCATCTCGTCAAATCTAAAGGAACCAATTGGAGTCCTTGAGGGTAAGAGTTAAGGCCCATATGGCCTTTGAGTCTCACATAATAGCAAACACTATTGCTACTAACTCAGTGGTCGAAATGCATACGTGGTATGAACACGTATTACAACATCACTCCTTTCCCAGGGAGAGTATGCCTTAATGATGTTGTACGGATGAAAGATCAGACACCACAGTGCCTATCTTTTGAGTCCCTTTACTACCCATGAAATATTCCGGACTCTCATCCTGCATAAGACAGATAGGATTAAAAAATCCAATGAGATCTTAATATCCTTGTGATACAGATCTCAGATCTTTTGTAAGCATCCATATGATGCAGATCTTTCATTCGACTATCTTGTTAAAGTCATGACTCTAAATCATTCGTCTAATGATTTTGACTTTAAACTAGTCTCATCTCTATCTTATCCATCTGATAAGATAAGGCTGTTGCTCATGTGAGAGAGTCAACCTTTATCTGTCCAACATACACACAATTCAACTGAGATTTCAAAAATGTACACAAACATTTCTTAAGAAATTCATATGCAATGTTGGAAAAAGAACTTATTCTTTTATTAATTTTGATCATTTACAGACATGGGAATTTACATTGGTACAACTCAGCTCTTACGCAATCCTTGAGATGATAAGTGTTTGTAAAACACATCTTTGGGGATCTCCTTCGTAAGCGGATCCGCTATCATCTCATGCGTTGATATGTACCTTATGTCTACCTTCTTGGTCTTATCATAGTCTTTTGCAAATTTGTAGCGGATATCTATGTGTTTGGTCTTACAATGGTGTAACGGTCGGTTTCCGATCGTAGGTTCTTCGTGCACGTGTGCTTGACCGTGCACGTATTTATTTTAGAATTTGTTTGTTTCCAAACCCTATCGTGTGATATGTCGTTGTGACCCTCTCTGAGAGTACTACATTTGTCGTGTTGACTTGCAACGTCAATTCACGGGCCGTTCGCCCACGATTGGACCTTTTCTGAGAAGACGTCGCGTATCGCACTTTTGACTTGAGGCGTTTTTATTTTTAATTTTGTTTCCCGACATCGAAATTGTAATCCGTCTCTTCCGACTTCTTGCTCTTGTCGCCCCGGTCGCCCCGGTATTTTTCTTATAATTTTTGGGCACCGTTTGACCCTTGTGCACCAGTAGAGCCAGTTAATTACAAGTTTGCCCTAACTATTTAACCCTAATTAACCCTAAACCTAGCTAGGTGGCAGCCCCCTCACGTGTACCCCCTTCTAGTCACGTGGGCCCCACCCCTACTTAAGAAACTAGGGCTCCTAGTTTTTTTTCACAGCCGCAACAAATCTCTCCAAGCGCCGGCCCTAGAATCACCATAACTCACGCAAGCCCCCTTCATCTCCTACCTGAGCCGTCGCCGGAGCTCCTAGTCACCGCCGACCATCTCCACCAACGACCCCCGACTCCCCTCTCTCGCTTCTGCCGCCCGTCGCCGCCGGAAACCGCCGCGAAGCGCCGGAAATCGCACAGCAGCCGCAGCAGCCCGCGACGGCCGCCGCCGCCGCTGCCGCCGCCGCCGGTGCCTCCTCTCCACCGCCGTGAACCCCCCTCTGCCCCCTCTCGCCGTTGACAGCGACCCCAGGCCGCGATACTCTCTGAAACAGCGAGTTCTTCCGCTGTTTTGCGTGTTTGGCGTTGTACCGACGCGCCGCCGAGATCTCGCCGCCTCTCCTCGCTGTTGGTGCTCTCCGACAGTCTCCTTCACCTTCTGGGGGTACTCATCAACATCCCGGACTCTTCCTACGACTCCCGACGTCGTAGGCGTTGGGTGCGACGAACCGTTCATCTCGGTTGCCGTTGCAAGTTCTCCGGAAGCCGTAGTACGCCTACTCGACGCGCTGCTCGCTGTTCACGCGTCCCGTCCGCTGCCCGGAACGTGTCTGGCTACGCTGCCCGTAGCCGAGACACCGCTAGGAGACGATCCGTAGCCGTGCCAGTCAGATCGGTCGCCGTTCAGACACTACGTCCGCTCTACCCCAGACTCCGGACAGGTTGGTTCCCCTATCTCGTAGCAAAACCCCCACAGTAGCAAAACTGAGAACCTAAGTAAAACTGGCAACTTAACTCACTAAATTTAATTTCTGCTCTCTTAAATCGATGTATAACCGTAGACCGACGTTGGACTTTTTGACTGTGCACATAGGATAGAATCGTCGGATAAGCTGATCGGACAACTTGACTCGTGACGGTTAGGGTAGCCACGTCCAACTTAGAAATGAACCTAAATAGGATTTGACGAAAATCGCGACTTGACACCGTCGCCGTGATCTCTTTTCAGACGGACTACCGCGGACGCGACGACCGGACGAGACGCCCCGGACAGACGACGCACCCGCTGTTTCAGGCAAGTGTACCCACTTGCGATTTGACTGTGCTTTAGTTCTAGTTTGTAGAACTGTTAGTTGTGTGTGATGAGAACCGGACGTGAAATGATAGCGTCCGGGACGACCCGTGACGGCTCAGACTTGACGACGAAGTCTGAGCCTGACAACAATGAATTGCTGACAACATAGGACTATCTTGTGTGTGCGTGCGTGTGGACACCCTAGAATAACTTTCCCTACACTTGTCGTGTCGTGTCCTGTCACACAAAAAGCCTTCGGGCGTTTCGGATGCTTCCCTCCGCGGAAGTGATCCCCGTGATACAAAAAGCCTTCGGGCGTTTCGGATGCTTCCCTTGCGGAAGTGATCCCCGTGATACAAAAAGCCTGCGGGCGTTTCGGATGCTCTCCATGCGAGAGTGATCCCCGTGACTGTTATACAAAAAGCCTGCGGGCGTTTCGGATGCTCTCCATGCGAGAGTGATCCCCGTGACTGTTATACAAAAAGCCTGCGGGCGTTTCGGATGCTTCCCTCCGCGGAAGTGATCCCTGTGACCAAAAAGCCTTCGGGCGTTTCGGATGTTTCCCTAGCGGAAATGATCCCCGTGAATCTTGTCCTGAGTTCCTGGGTTGGGGTTGGGTTGAGCGTGCGCACGGCAAGAGGGTCTGATCCCCCTCGAACCGTAAGGCGTGAACCCTTTCGTGTCTTGTCATGTCCCGTCTTGTCTTGTCCCGTCTTGTCTTGTCCCGTCGTGTCTTGTCCTGTCCGTCATGTCCCGTCTTGTCCTGACACCTGTAGGTTAGTCCCGTAGTCGGTAGCACACGCTACGTCTACTGTTTGCTTCGTTTACTTTTCTTGCTACGCTACTTTTCGCTACTCAGTGATAACCCCAGCATGTTAAAACAACCAGTAAATCATTGTTAAAAGTTGATACACTTGCAGTAGAGTCTGACAGTTTGTGTAGACTTTGCCTGACGTACAGTTCCCTTCTGTTGGTGCTGTACGTCAGGTGTGGAGCCAGAGTACGAGGAGTACGAGGCGGACTTGCCAGCTGACCCAGAGCCGGAGGACGTTGATCCGGAGTACGACCCGGAGGAGGACCAGAGTTAGAGGCCTCGTGTTGCTGATCCAGATTTCTGTTCCAGTTTAGATTGGGTGGGTAGCACCTGTTGCTTTCTTGTTTAGGTTGGGTGCTTGCACCGTTAGTTTCCCTTTCAGCAGTTGTAGCCGTTTACGGCATTTTTAGACTCTCAGTACTTGATGATGAATTTTGGAATAAAATGAAATGTTTTCTTTCTGTACTTTTGTTATTTCGTACTAACTTGCAGGGACCTGTACCTTCGCTATGGAAAACTACAGACGCTTATTGGGTCTGGGCTCTTGCCCCGGCCTAAGCGGGCCTTAGTCACGCTTCGCCTCCGTGTTTTTGGGAAGCGGGGCGTGACAGGTTTTAGTGGTGGCCCATGCAGGTCCCCTCTTCTGCGAGTACGAAATAATTGAAGTATTAAATTTCATTTTATTATTATTATCCTCCAGAAATTGTAAGAGTCTAAACCGTGTCTTTTTGTCAATAGGATGGCAGGACGACGCGTTACCCGATCGGGGAGCTCTGGAGATGGGATTCAGGAAGACCAGGGCGGAGACTTCCGTCAGGTTCTGGGCGTGATGAGAGAGATGCTGGAGGTGCAGCATCAGTTGGTTCAGCAGTCCCAGCGTGCTGCCCAGGCTGCTCCAGTTGCACCACCGCCACCTCCACCTGCCCCTCGAGCTGCTCCAGGAGTGAAGCAGTTCAACGAGCTCCAGCCAAAGACTTTTTCAGGGAAGGAGGGACCACTAGCTGCCGACGAGTGGATCCAGAGCACGGAGGAGAAATTAGTTGCTGCGAAGATTCCAGACGATACCCGAGTGGAGATAGCGAAGATGCAGCTGACGGAAAATGCGAGGAACTGGTGGCGCCTTGAGGAGAGGCGTCTGGTGAAGCCAGTGGATTGGAAGACCTTCAGGTCTATGTTCAGGACGAAGTACTTCACCAAGACGACTAGGAGGGAGCTGCTGAGCAAGTTTATAGATCTGAAGCAGGAGAACATGACCGTCGAGGAGTATGAGGCGGAGTTTGAGATGCTGAGTCGCTTTGCTCCGCATATGGTGAAGAAGGAGGAGAAGCGAGCTGATCGCTTCCGTCAGGGACTGCGTCCGAAGATTCAGGCTTCTATGTCTTCGGCGAGTTTCACGACTATGAGGGAGGTGCTGGATGCTGCGAAGAATTATGAGCTTATTTCACTCCTACCTGACCCTCCAGCTGATAAGGGGAAGCGTCCTATGGAGCAGTACCGGCCACCTGCTAGGCCGGCGATGAGGCCAGTTCAGACAGTACCGTTTAAGAGGCCTGGAGCACCCATTCAGAGTCAGAGCAAGGGACCGTGTCATTACTGTGGGAAGCTGGGGCATGTTCAGAAGGATTGTCGGAAGAGGATGGGACTGTGCCTAGTTTGCGGAGATGCTTCGCATGCTGCGAAGGACTGTCCGAGAGCCCGTCATGCCGTAGTTGGAGCGCCAGCCCCGCTGCAGATGAGAGCACCCGCTCCAGTTCAGAGAGGACCTGCCGTTCGTAGACCACCTTTACCGCCACAGAGGCAGGTGTTTCAGAGAGCAGCGCAGCCCCAGAGGCCGGCGTATACCATGACAGCTGCTGAGACTGAGGAGCTGGATGGAGTCATTGCAGGTAACTCCTTAATTCTAGTCTTTCATTTCATAGTTTAGCTTTAAATTGTTAGTCTTGTTTGCCTGACTTGTTTGTTAGAATAGCTTGGTTTGACCGTAGTTTCCTTTTAATATCTTAGGCACCATTCTAGTGTTTTCTCACCCGGCCCTGGCCTTGTTCGACTCCGGTGCATCCATGTGCATCTTATCCCGGAGATTCGTGACAAGACACTCCATTCCCACCCATACACTTCCCAAGTGTTGGGACATCACCACGGGGAACGGAGTGGTGACAGTAAACTTGGGATGTAGATCGATTCCTTTGGTGGTCAGTGGACACGAGCTCTTTGCAGATTTCATTGTCCACGACCTGCCCCACTTCGATGTCGTTCTTGGCATCGATTGGTTGGGAGATTTCCATGCCTCGATCGATTGTCGCAGCAAGAGAGTGGTGTTCCGGATTCCAGGCCATCCGGAGTTCGAGTTCCGTAGCAGAGACGAGTCGCTTGGGCCCATCAGATTTCGGGCCAAGCGGGAGGTACCGATTGTTCCAGCCATGCAGATGGAGATGGAGATCGAGCGACCAGCAGTCGTCAGAGACTTCGACGACGTCTTCCCGGAGGATATCTCAGGTTTGCCACCCGACAGAGCTTTAGAGTTTGGAATTGATCTTATGCCGGGAGCGCAACCGATATCGAAGGCGCCGTACCGTATGGCTCCCGCTGAGCTCGAGGAGCTGCGGAAGCAGTTGGATGAGTTGTTGCAGAAGGGTTTCATCCACCCTAGTGTGTCACCGTGGGGTGCACCAGTTTTGCTCGTAAAGAAGAAGGATGGGTCCCGCAGGATGTGCGTGGACTATCGAGGATTGAATGCTGTCACCGTGAAGAATAAGTATCCGCTGCCGCGCATCGACGATATCTTTGACCAGCTTGGAGGTTCGAGAGTCTTCTCGAAGTTGGACTTGAGGAGTGGATACCACCAATTGAGGGTGAAGAAGGACGATGTTCAGAAGACGGCTTTCCGGACGAAGTACGGACATTATGAGTTCGTGGTCATGCCGTTTGGCGTGACCAATGCGCCGGCTGTGTTCATGAACTTGATGAATTTAATATTCTACGACTTCCTGGACAAGTTTGTTGTCATCTTCATCGATGACATTCTTATTTATTCGAAGTCTGAGGAGGAGCACAGCTGTCATCTGAGGACAGTGCTGGAGACGCTGAGGAGACATAAGCTTTATGCCAAGTATAGCAAGTGCGAGTTCTGGCTGGACAGAGTCGCATTCCTGGGACACGTGGTGTCCGGTGATGGCATATCTGTAGATCCGGAGAAGGTCAGAGCAGTCAGAGATTGGCCGACTCCGCAGTCAGCATCAGACATCAGGAGTTTTCTGGGATTAGCGGGCTATTATCGGCGATTCATCAAGGATTTCTCGAAGATTGCGGAGCCGATGACGAAGCTGACAAGGAAAGATGTGGATTTCATCTGGTCAGATGCTTGTGAGGAGGCCTTCAGTATCTTGAAGGCGAGATTGACCACGGCACCGGTGTTGGCAGTACCGGATCGAAGCGGAGGCTTCGAGGTTTATTGTGATGCATCAGGGAAGGGCCTGGGATGCGTCTTGCATCAGCATGGCCACGTAGTCGCGTACGCTTCTCGTCAGTTGAGGACTCATGAGAAGAATTACCCGACGCACGATCTGGAGTTGGCAGCAGTGATTTTCGCACTGAAGATTTGGAGGCACTTCTTGCTAGGTGAGAGTGTGAAGATTTTCACCGATCACAAGAGCTTGAAGTACATCTTTACGCAGAAGGAGCTCAACATGCGGCAGAGGCGATGGTTAGAGCTCATGGCTGACTACGAGATTGATTTGCAGTATCATCCGGGGAAGGTGAACGTAGTGCCAGATGCCTTGAGTAGACTTCCTACTGCGATGATGCTTGTAGCCGATTGGAGGATTCAGCAGGAGCTGAGGAAGATGGATTTGGAGGTTGTCCTACCTGGTGTAGTTCATTCATTCATGAATCTGCAGATTCAGTCCACAATCGTGGATCGGATCAAGGCAGCTCAGGCAGGAGATCCGAAGCTGCAGAGGATCAGGAGGCAAGTTGAAGCTGGACTACGGACGGAGTTCGTGATTCATGAGGATGGTTCACTGCGGTACGGCAGTAGACTCTGTGTACCTGCAGGTGATGTTCGCGAGGAGCTGTTGAGCGAGGCTCATAGCTCGCCATATTCTATACATCCTGGAGGCACCAAGATGTATAAGGACCTCCGTCTGAATTATTGGTGGATTGGCATGAAGAGGAGTGTGGCACGGAGCGTTGCCAAGTGCCTGATATGCCAACAGGTGAAGGCTGAGCACCATCGTACTGCCGGGTTGCTGCAACCGCTTCCTATTCCGGAGTGGAAGTGGCAACATATTACGATGGACTTCGTGACTGGTTTACCTCGGACCCCGAGGCAGAACGACGCAGTTTGGGTGATCGTGGATCGATTGACCAAGTCTGCGCATTTTATCCCTTTCCGAGTGGGCCAGTCTACGGAAGCTTTGGCGAGGAAATATCTGGAGGTAAAATTTCGTTTCTACTTTTACTTCCACTTTGATTTTCTCTTTGAAATGTTCGTAATGTAGATCGTGTACGTGCAGGAGATTGTACGCTTACATGGAGTCCCTGTGAGCATTGTGTCTGACCGAGACACGAGGTTCACATCTCAGTTCTGGAGAAGTCTGCAGGAGAATTTGGGTACGAGTCTGAGCTTCAGCACGGCGTACCACCCGCAGACTGATGGCCAGTCCGAGAGGACTATTCAGATCCTGGAGGATATGCTGCGAGCTTGTACGCTCGATTTGAAGGGTTCCTGGGAGGACCATCTTCACTTGGTGGAGTTTTCATATAACAACAGCTACCAGGCGAGCATTGGCATGGCGCCGTTTGCTGCCTTATATGGAAGGAAATGTCGATCGCCACTGAGCTGGGATGACATCGGAGATCGGGAGCTGTTGGGTCCGGAGATGATAGTTGAAGCTGTGGATGTCGTGAGAGACATCAGGGAGAAGCTTAGAGTTGCACAGGATCGCTTCAAGCATTGGGCAGATGCCAAGAGGAGACCTTTGGAGTTTCAGCCTGGTGATCACGTCTTCCTGAAGATTTCTCCGAACCGCGGAGTCATTCGTTTCGGGAAGAAAGGAAAGCTGAGCCCGAGGTATATTGGGCCGTTTGATGTGCTAGAGCGTGTGGGAGCAGTGGCCTATCGCCTTGCTCTGCCACCATCTTTGGAGGGTGTTCATGACGTATTCCACGTATCTCAGTTACGTCGGTACGTCAGTGATCCATCGCACACTGTTGACTTCTCAGAGATTACAGTTCGCCCGGATCTTACATATGACCAACAGCCCGTGCAGATTTTGGACCGTCGACAGAAACAGTTGAGGAATAAGGTAGTCGACCTGGTGAGAGTGATGTGGCGTCACGGATCACCTGGAGAGTCCACCTGGGAGCGTGAGGATGATATGAGGGAGCGCTTTCCGCATCTTTTCCCGGGTGATGCTTGATGTTGATTCCGAGGACGGAATCATTTCTGAGTTGGGGAGGATGTAACGGTCGGTTTCCGATCGTAGGTTCTTCGTGCACGTGTGCTTGACCGTGCACGTATTTATTTTAGAATTTGTTTGTTTCCAAACCCTATCGTGTGATATGTCGTTGTGACCCTCTCTGAGAGTACTACATTTGTCGTGTTGACTTGCAACGTCAATTCACGGGCCGTTCGCCCACGATTGGACCTTTTCTGAGAAGACGTCGCGTATCGCACTTTTGACTTGAGGCGTTTTTATTTTTAATTTTGTTTCCCGACATCGAAATTGTAATCCGTCTCTTCCGACTTCTTGCTCTTGTCGCCCCGGTCGCCCCGGTATTTTTCTTATAATTTTTGGGCACCGTTTGACCCTTGTGCACCAGTAGAGCCAGTTAATTACAAGTTTGCCCTAACTATTTAACCCTAATTAACCCTAAACCTAGCTAGGTGGCAGCCCCCTCACGTGTACCCCCTTCTAGTCACGTGGGCCCCACCCCTACTTAAGAAACTAGGGCTCCTAGTTTTTTTTCACAGCCGCAACAAATCTCTCCAAGCGCCGGCCCTAGAATCACCATAACTCACGCAAGCCCCCTTCATCTCCTACCTGATCCGTCGCCGGAGCTCCTAGTCACCGCCGACCATCTCCACCAACGACCCCCGACTCCCCTCTCTCGCTTCTGCCGCCCGTCGCCGCCGGAAACCGCCGCGAAGCGCCGGAAATCGCACAGCAGCCGCAGCAGCCCGCGACGGCCGCCGCCGCCGCTGCCGCCGCCGCCGGTGCCTCCTCTCCACCGCCATGAACCCCCCTCTGCCCCCTCTCGCCGTTGACAGCGACCCCAGGCCGCGATACTCTCTGAAACAGCGAGTTCTTCCGCTGTTTTGCGTGTTTGGCGTTGTACCGACGCGCCGCCGAGATCTCGCCGCCTCTCCTCGCTGTTGGTGCTCTCCGACAGTCTCCTTCACCTTCTGGGGGTACTCATCAACATCCCGGACTCTTCCTACGACTCCCGACGTCGTAGGCGTTGGGTGCGACGAACCGTTCATCTCGGTTGCCGTTGCAAGTTCTCCGGAAGCCGTAGTACGCCTACTCGACGCGCTGCTCGCTGTTCACGCGTCCCGTCCGCTGCCCGGAACGTGTCTGGCTACGCTGCCCGTAGCCGAGACACCGCTAGGAGACGATCCGTAGCCGTGCCAGTCAGATCGGTCGCCGTTCAGACACTACGTCCGCTCTACCCCAGACTCCGGACAGGTTGGTTCCCCTATCTCGTAGCAAAACCCCCACAGTAGCAAAACTGAGAACCTAAGTAAAACTGGCAACTTAACTCACTAAATTTAATTTCTGCTCTCTTAAATCGATGTATAACCGTAGACCGACGTTGGACTTTTTGACTGTGCACATAGGATAGAATCGTCGGATAAGCTGATCGGACAACTTGACTCGTGACGGTTAGGGTAGCCACGTCCAACTTAGAAATGAACCTAAATAGGATTTGACGAAAATCGCGACTTGACACCGTCGCCGTGATCTCTTTTCAGACGGACTACCGCGGACGCGACGACCGGACGAGACGCCCCGGACAGACGACGCACCCGCTGTTTCAGGCAAGTGTACCCACTTGCGATTTGACTGTGCTTTAGTTCTAGTTTGTAGAACTGTTAGTTGTGTGTGATGAGAACCGGACGTGAAATGATAGCGTCCGGGACGACCCGTGACGGCTCAGACTTGACGACGAAGTCTGAGCCTGACAACAATGAATTGCTGACAACATAGGACTATCTTGTGTGTGCGTGCGTGTGGACACCCTAGAATAACTTTCCCTACACTTGTCGTGTCGTGTCCTGTCACACAAAAAGCCTTCGGGCGTTTCGGATGCTTCCCTCCGCGGAAGTGATCCCCGTGATACAAAAAGCCTTCGGGCGTTTCGGATGCTTCCCTTGCGGAAGTGATCCCCGTGACACAAAAAGCCTGCGGGCGTTTCGGATGCTCTCCATGCGAGAGTGATCCCCGTGACTGTTATACAAAAAGCCTGCGGGCGTTTCGGATGCTCTCCATGCGAGAGTGATCCCCGTGACTGTTATACAAAAAGCCTGCGGGCGTTTCGGATGCTTCCCTCCGCGGAAGTGATCCCTGTGACCAAAAAGCCTTCGGGCGTTTCGGATGTTTCCCTAGCGGAAATGATCCCCGTGAATCTTGTCCTGAGTTCCTGGGTTGGGGTTGGGTTGAGCGTGCGCACGGCAAGAGGGTCTGATCCCCCTCGAACCGTAAGGCGTGAACCCTTTCGTGTCTTGTCATGTCCCGTCTTGTCTTGTCCCGTCTTGTCTTGTCCCGTCGTGTCTTGTCCTGTCCGTCATGTCCCGTCTTGTCCTGACACCTGTAGGTTAGTCCCGTAGTCGGTAGCACACGCTACGTCTACTGTTTGCTTCGTTTACTTTTCTTGCTACGCTACTTTTCGCTACTCAGTGATAACCCCAGCATGTTAAAACAACCAGTAAATCATTGTTAAAAGTTGATACACTTGCAGTAGAGTCTGACAGTTTGTGTAGACTTTGCCTGACGTACAGTTCCCTTCTGTTGGTGCTGTACGTCAGGTGTGGAGCCAGAGTACGAGGAGTACGAGGCGGACTTGCCAGCTGACCCAGAGCCGGAGGACGTTGATCCGGAGTACGACCCGGAGGAGGACCAGAGTTAGAGGCCTCGTGTTGCTGATCCAGATTTCTGTTCCAGTTTAGATTGGGTGGGTAGCACCTGTTGCTTTCTTGTTTAGGTTGGGTGCTTGCACCGTTAGTTTCCCTTTCAGCAGTTGTAGCCGTTTACGGCATTTTTAGACTCTCAGTACTTGATGATGAATTTTGGAATAAAATGAAATGTTTTCTTTCTGTACTTTTGTTATTTCGTACTAACTTGCAGGGACCTGTACCTTCGCTATGGAAAACTACAGACGCTTATTGGGTCTGGGCTCTTGCCCCGGCCTAAGCGGGCCTTAGTCACGCTTCGCCTCCGTGTTTTTGGGAAGCGGGGCGTGACAAATGGAATTTCGGATCTTTGACATAGGCTATAGATGCTTGACTGTCGCTGTGTATAGGTACAGCACCTGAGTCACTTGCATTAATTAGCCTGTCTAAGAACTTCCTAAGCCAAACAGCCTCTTGAACTGCCATGCTAAATGCTACAAACTCGGCTTCCATGGTTGAAAGTGCGATGCATGATTGTTTCTTACTACTCCAGGATATTGCACCAGATCCGAGTAGAAAAACATATCCTGAGGTCGATCGTCGCTCATCGAGATCACCCGCCCAATCAGCATCAGTGTAGCCTTCGAGCCTCAAGGCATCTCCTTGATAGCATAAAGCAAAGTCTGCAGTTCCTTTGAGATACCGCATTATCCTCTTAACCGCTTTCCAGTGTACTTGCCCTGGGTTGGATTGGTAACGACTTACCATTCCAACGGCAAAACAGATGTCCGGTCTTGTACACATCATAGCGTACATCAGACTACCAACTGCACTGGAATATGGAACTTTTTCCATAATCTCCTTCTCTTTTTGGTTCTTCGGACATGATTTCAGACATAAATTGTCGCACTTGCTTATTGCAGTATCAATGGACTTGCAGTCCTGCATATTAAAACGTTCTAGAACCTTCTTTATATAAGTCTCCTGTGAAAGAGAAAGAAGTTTCTTCGAACGATTCCTTGAAATCTTAACTCCAAGGATATATGCGGCTTCTCCCATGTCTTTCATCTCAAAAACTGATGAAAGCCAAGCCTTGATATCCATCACAAAGCCCTTGTCATTTCCGGCTATTAAGATGTCATCTACATATAGAGACATAATAACATACTTGTTCTTATTCCTCTTGATATATACACAGTTATCTTCATCAAGCATGGAAAATCCATTTGATAAGACAACCTCTTGAAATCGTATATACCACTGCCTCGAGGATTATTTAAGACCATATATGGATTTAAGAAGTTTACAAACCTTATGTTCGTTTCCTTCTTTTACAAACCCTGTTGGTTGTTCCATATAGATCTCCTCGTCCAATTCTCCATTGAGAAAGGCAGTCTTTACATCCATTTGATGTAATTCGAGTTCTAAGCAAGCTACCATTGCCAGAATCAGGCGAATTGAGGTAAAACGAACAACAGGTGAGAAGGTCTCTTCGTAGTCTATCCCTTCCTGTTGCGTAAAACCTTTCGCGACAAGGCGAGCTTTATATCTGTCAATAGAGCCATCAGCCTTATGCTCGATCTTGAGAACACATTTGTTCCCAATAGCTCTACGTCCTCTAGGTAAGTCAACTAAGTCCCAGACTTGGTTAACTTTCATGGATTCTAACTCCTCTTGCATCGCTTCCATCCATTTGTCTTTAGCAGGGCAAGATACGGCCTGTTTGAAAGTAGCAGGCTCGTCATCTTCTTGTAGTAAAGTCATAAAGGTTTGCGGAAATTCATCCTCAAATCTTAGAGGAGCCAACCTTGTACGACTACTACGTCGTATTTGAGATTCTTCAAGTCCTTGTTGACTTGAATTTAGATCAATTCTAATATCACTCCCACTTGGAATGTCGTTAGAATTGCTCCCACTTGGATCATTATTCCCGTATGGAATAGGATAATCGTCATTTGTATAATCCATTGGTGAAGGTTGAAACGTATTTTCATTTTCACCAAGAATTCTCCCACTCGAATGAGGTAATCCTTCTTGATCATAAATCTCAAATAGAGATAAGTCCTGACTTATCTCGCCCTGTCTTGGAAACTCGTTTTCCAAGAAAGTGACATCCCTCGACTCAAACTCAATTAGCCCACCATTGTCTTCCTGACTAACAAAAACATAACCTTTGGAGTTTTCTGCGTATCGTATAAAGATACATTTCCTTCCCCTTGGCCCAAGTTTTCCATACTTATGGGAGGAAATATGTGCGTAGGATGCACAACCCCAAGGTTTCAAAATGTTTAAGTCAGGAGACCTTTGGTTCCACAACTCATAAGGAGTGGAGCTAAATGATTTCGAGGGTACACTGTTCAAAATGAAAGTGGCCGTCAATAATGCATCACCCCAAAAGGTGATTGGCAAGTTAGCTTGCGCCATCATTGAACGGACCATTTCCATTAAAGTCCTATTTCTCCTTTCTGCAACACCGTTTTGTTGAGGAGTATAAGGCATAGTTACCTGATGTACTATGCCTTTTTCATCACAAAGTTCCTTAAAACTTATTGATTGATATTCACCGCCCCTATCGGTTCGCAAGACCTTAATCTTGCGATCTAATTGATTCTCCACTAAACTCATATAGTTTTTAAAGCAAGCCAAAGCTTCACTTTTGTGGGATATCAAATAGATATGTCCGAATCGGGTGAAATCATCAATAAAAGTGATGAAATAGGACTTTCCGCGTCTTGTCTTGACATTCATCGGACCACATATGTCCGAATGGATAAGCTGTAATGGAACCTCGGCCCTTGTGCCGGTTCCAAACGGCTTGCGACAAGATTTCCCCACAAGGCAATGTTCGCAGGTCGACATTTCAACCTTTGAAACATTGGATAGAAGGCCACGTTTGGCAAGTCTATCCATACGCGTTGGTCCAATATGACCAAGCCTTGCGTGCCAACAATTCACATCAGACTCATAAGTCTTAGAATTTGCAATAAGGAAATTTTCATTACATGAGGAATCATACATTGTACTCATTACAATAAATCCTTTAAATACAAACCCAGTACCAATAAGAGTATTATTACAACTTAAGTCCACATTACAATCATGAAAAAACCAGTTATAGCCAAGACCCATTAACACAACCACAGAAATTATATTCCTTCGAATATCTGGAGCGAAGTGGACATCATGAAGTAGGAGAGTGCGGCCGTTGTCCAAGACTAGCTTGCAAGTCCCAACGCCTTTCACTTCAACACGTGTGTTGTTTCCTACATAGATCCACTTCGTTCCTTGGGGTATCCGGTGATACTCCACGAAGGACCGTCTGTCCCTTGCTATGTGGTCGGTGGCACCTGAATCAATTATCCAAAACGGATTAGATTCCACAAGAAATATCGAACTAGAAACACATATGTAACTAGTATATTTACAAGTTACCTCGTCCCCTCCACTCGTACACGAACGAGCATAGTGACCGAGCTTGTTGCACTTGAAGCACTTGATCCTCTTCAAGTCTTTCTTCTTGTGCCATTTCTTGTGCCCACCCTTATGTTTGGGTTTCTTGGTAGACTCAGGTTGCTTATTACGTTCATTAGTGAACTTCAAACGATTTTTCCGTTTCTTTCCCCGTGTGAGGAACTAGCAACCATGTGCACTTCTGCACTTAGTTTGGCAGCCGCAAGCCGCTCTTCCTCTAATTCGAGGTGCTTGGAAACATCGCTGAAGGTCTTGATGCTCTCATTGTGAGTGAGATGCATCTTCATTTGATCCCACCCATTTGGTAGGGAACGTATGACTGCTTGGATTTGTTGCTCATCCGTGAGCACATGACCTGCGTCCTTTAACTCTGAGATAAGGTTCGCCATATGTCGCAAATGTTTCCCTATGGAATGATCTGGACGTTTCTTATATGTATCGAACTTTATAGTTAAGGCGCGAAGTTTGGACACCGATGTGCCACCGAACTTCTCCTCTAGCTTGGACCATATGTCCATGGCTAGGTCATGTTCTCGGAAGATGTGCATTATGTCATCAGCCATACTGCTTAATAACGTAATGCGCGCTATCTTATTCTTCCGAGACCAAGCATCAAAAGCTTCCTTGTCTCTTCGGTGTTGGGCCGTAGTGCCCAACTCCGGTTCAATCATAACGTTCTTTAGAGTTTCGAGCACTTCTTGATCCTCTAGAACGTATTGTATCTTAATGGACCAAAGTTTGTAATTATCGCCATTGAGTTTTTCACCTTTGTTTAACTCAGCGACGATATTCTTTGAAGCGGAAGACATTTTACTTTTAAAATGCTGCAAAAGACATAAAAACCGAAGGTTCGATCAAAAACACATTGCATAAAATTCTTAAAATATAACTCCCACTTGAAATTATATTATATTTGATAAGTTACTTTCGAAAAATATTGAAGATGTTGTTCTAGAATCGAAAAGGTCTCTTTGATTCCAATCACCATCTAGAACAACCTTCAATATTCCCCCATCACTTATCAAACAATAGTACTCTTATAGTACTAGCAGCGGAAAAACGAGTTTGAAAACGTATTTTTCAAATATAATTCCCACTTGAAATGACAATAGAATATCCCATATGGATAGTTCTAAAATCAACTCCCACTTGGAATGATATTCATAATTTGATAAGTTACTTTCGAAAAATATTGAAGATGTTACTCTAGAATCAGAAAGGTCACTATGTTTCCAATCACCATCTAGAGTAACTTTCAATATTTCTCACTCACTTTATCAAATGTTAGTACTCTTATAGTACTTTGCAGCGGAAAAGCGTTTTTGAAAACGTATTTTTCAAAAGATTTAATATACATTGGCTAATCTCCGTAGAGTAGAGCACAACGTCATAAGTACATTGGCTAATCTCCATAGAGTAGAGCACAATGACTTGGCTAATCTCGCATGAAGTAGAGCACTATGGCTAGTCTTCAAGGAGTAGAGCCCCAGTTAAAAAAAACTTTATTAAAACGTTAGTCCCGTATGAACTAGTCGACACTGTGGTTAGCCCCGTATGGGCTAATCGGCACATTCGAGTTTGGCCAAGGCCTTTTGTCACCCCGTATGGGTCAGTTGGCAAGTTTGCAGTCGACCCAGACCTTCTGCCAGATTGGTCGACCAAAAACACCAAATTGGTCGACCAATTTTGGTCTGCAATTTCTTCCCGGCCAGGGCCTCTGCCCTGGCCGGGGCTTTGGCCAAGGGCCGGCTAGGGCCTCTGCCCTGGCCCCCTCGGCCAGGGCAGAGGCCCTGGCCGAGGCCGGCCAAGGCCGGCCAGGCCCTGGCTGAGGCCAGGGCGTCGGCCCTGGCCTCTGCCAGGGCCGGCCTGGCCCTGGCAGTGGCCAGGGCGCCGGCCCTGGCCACTGCCAGGGCCGGCCAGGCCGGCCAGGGCCGGCCCTGGCCTCTGCCAGGGCCGGCCAGGCCGGCAGGCCTTGGCCGGCCACTGCCGGCCTGGCCTTGGCCGGCCATGGCTTGGCCATGGCCAGTCATGGCCAAGGCCATTTGGCATTGGCCGGCCATGGCCCCTTTGGCCATGGCCGGTCACCCCCTTTGAATGGGGTTGCCGCACATACTCCTCCCCCTTGATGGGGTGGTCACCGGTGGTTATTGGCCGTAGCCAACCCCCTCCGCTTGGGGAGGGGGGGTGCATGGCCTTCATAGCCCATTTGGCCATGGTGCACATGCACCAAATTTCCTCTTACCCGATGGAAATAACTACCATCATCTTCCTCGATGAAGCACCCGTTCGTCGATGAAGCACCCGTTCGTCGAGAAATTAGTTATTTCCTAATGGCCGTGTGCCAAAAATGAAAAATAACATACTACGTGAACGGTCGGTTCTTCCCGTCACGGAGAGTTCCTACCATATCCGTAATGATAGGAGACCCTAAGGTGAAAAGAACAACCGCTGCGTTCTCTCCGTCACGAAGCGTTCCTACTATATCCGTAATAGTAGGAGACCCATTCGTGAAAAAGACAACGACTCGTTCATAGTTTCGACGGGGCGGCGGTTTGACCGGGGCGAACCCATATGGCTTTGATACCAATGTAGGATCCGGCCAAAACAGAGTTAGGATCGATAAATAAAGTTGAGACTTGCGCTTGCGTACGCGGCACGGCAGTCTACGAACTTCGCCTTCGGATTCGCCATGACGGATCGAGTCTACTCACGAACGGAGTAAGGCTACTAAATCCACAATCTAAATCTCTACTTTAGATTAAGAACTTGGATAGAGGGAGAGGAAGGATTTCTGCAGAGCTTCGCTAGAATGAAGATGCATGCATGAATTTCATGCAAAAGGTGTAACAAATGGCTTACCCTTGGGTCTTATTTATAGCACCCAAAGTAGTTATTTTAGGGTAAGTTGTTCCTTTGGAACAACTTAATTAAGGTGTACCATGATACATGGCACATTATAAGCTTAAGTTGTACCATATGCATGGTACAACATAAGCTTAAGATATTCCCCCTTTATTAGCCATATGTCGCATGCACTTATGCATATATAATGCGACTTTCCCACTCATCCAGAGATCCTCTCCGCCAGGGAACAGATTCCCTTTACACACGACTTCGTGTACGCGACCTTCGAGGTCTGTATTTCCTCGTACATCCCCCACAAGGGTGTACAAACGTCTTCCATATCCAACAAAGGACCACAGAAGTTTCTCCATCCCTTGCTCTATTGGGAAAGTGCAAATCCAAAGGGCGCTCATCGATCTAGGAGCGAGCTTCAGCTTAATGCCCCTATCACTGTACAAGAGAATAGGGATGGGAGACTTAGAGCCCACCGGCATGACATTACAACTTGCTGACCGTTCGGTCAAGTACCCGGTGGGAGTAGTGGACGACCTCCCCGTCGATGTGAGAGGAGTACAAGTACCGGTTGATTTTGTGGTGATGGACATGCCGGAAGACAAGCATACCCCAATTATCCTTGGACGGCCCTTTATGGTAACCGCCGGAGTTTTGATAGACGTGAAGAATGGGAAGCTTTCCCTTAATGTGGGCTAAGAAAGAGTCGAATTTGACTTAGGCTTGTCGTTGAAGCATCCAAACCCCCCGGACGATCCTAGTATCAGTATGCTGGAGAACGAAGAAGATAGAGCTGTTGAAACAAGTGCCTGGGAAGTACTGTCGAGGAATCCCCTCGATAGCTTGGGGGACCTTGGACAGCAAGTTGGCTCCCCAAAGAATGAAGTTGCTAATGAGGCGGTCGCACGACATGTGACCCCTCCCGGATTCCCTAAGTCTCCTCCTACGAGGAGAAAAGGGAAAGAACCCATGGACCTCACCTGTGATGAGGTCAGGATCCTGAAAAAGATGGCGGTAGACGCCAATTTGAGGGAGAAGCCCCCGGATCCTGTCGACAAAGGGAGGGTAGTTGAGCAAATCTTTTTACAGCCGTAGACTACACCAATAGCCACAAGCTCTGGAGTTGAAGAGATGCCGGATTTTGGGCATCAACCGTATCGCCCACCATGAACATCATCAACGGGCGTCGAGCTAACGACGTTAAACAAAAGCGCTTCATGGGAGGCAACCCATGATCTAAACTTTTGTGTCAATTTTTAGGATTATTTTCAACTTTATTTTATCTATTTTTATAAATAAATCCAGCCGCAAGAACTTTCGTCGTGGAACTTAGGCGATTTTTGGGTTTTTGCAGAAAACAAGGCCCCAACCGATCGGGTGATAACTCACCTGATTGGTTGGGATGTATCAGCTAACAGACGTATCAATAACTAAATGAACCGACCGGGTGGAGAAAGAAGAGACCGGTTGGCAGACCGGGTGACCTGGGGAAACTCTCGGGAAAATTTCAGGGATTTGTCAACCGACCGGGTGACAAAAAGCGAGATCGGTTGAGGGACCGGGTGTGAAACCCTAAATTTTCGAGAAAATCTGTGGAGCGGCCAACCGATCGGGTGAGTTATCACCCGACCGATTCGCCTGTAGCGCTTTTTCAGCTTAAAATTTCGACCTAAAGTCAACCGATCGGGTGACTTCTCACCCGATCGGTTCGACTTAAACCCTATAAATATCCCCCGATCCACTAGTTCATAGCCCCTCGCCCGATCACCTCCTCCGCCATTGTTTCGCCTTCCAACTTCTCCCAACGGCCAAAAACTCCCCTCTCACTTCCTCCACTCCTCCATTAGCCTCTCTCTCCACCTCCCCCTTGCATTTCTCCATCTCTCTCTCTCTCTCTCTCTCTCTCTCTCTCTCTCTCTCTCTCTCTCTCGCCCCCCCCCTATCTCGCATTTTTCTAGCCCTAATTCCCAACACCCAACCCCACTTTCAAATTTTTGCTGAAAAAGAGTGCCGCGCTCCACACTTCTCCCATTGCACGACATTGGGTCATCTATAAGCGAGGAACTCGAATTTCTACGGGGTAACTTCGCTCCACTTCTCAAATTTCAATTTTTACCCTAGATATTTAATTTGCTTGGTTATTCGTGTGTGTGTGCTTCAATAGTATTTTGCACTCATTTGCATCACCCACACGCACACATGGCTTGTGAGAGAGATAAAGGGAAGGGTATCTTGCGGGAGGAGGAACCGTCTCGAAAGAGACGTAAACAAACACGTCCTCCTCCCCACACACGTGAACTGACACTTGCCCCTCCCCCTCCTATCATCCCCCCCTGTGGACCCCATGTTGGGCCCGCATGGATACCTATTTAGGAACCAAGAGCAGAAAGACTTCTACCACATACTAGATACTCGGGGGCATCTATCAACCAAGTTTGCCCACACCCAATCACTCGTCGACCTCGGTGTCTTCACCGAGGTTGCGACTCTTTTTGCTAACCTAGGTTGGTTGGCCTTCCTGAATGCCTCTGCGGTATCCTACCCGTCACTCACCCTAGAATTCCTTTCCTCCCTCGTTTGTGAGTCGGGGTCGACCGTCACTTTCCAGGTGCGTAACCAAACCATCCGCACCAACCTGGATACCATCTGCGATATATTTGGTTTCCCTATTCTTGGGAATGATGCTATCCGACACTACGGATATCCCCCGGAATTTGACGTCGATAACTTTTGGTTCCGCCTCACCATACTCCCTCGCTATCCCCGGGGTAAGGCCAATGCCTCCTCCATCATCCATCCCATATTTCGTATGGCCCATAGGATCATATCCTCTGCATTTTTCCCACGGGATGAGTCAGGCACCGTGACTATCCCCGATCTTTTTATTCTCTGGGCCATGAATTTCCCCTTTGTTTGTGATGATGATGGAGTTAGCTTTAGGACCCCTACTATCCCTGTTCATGCTGGCGATTGGCTTGTTTACAAGCTTCTCGAGATTAGCAGGGCCGGGAAGGGCAAGATCTGTTGTGGGGGCATTATCACTATTATTGTTTCTTCCCCACAGTTTAACATTCCCATCCCCCAAAATCTTCCTACTACCGCAGGACCCTCACGTCTAGATCTTGACGTCCTACGACACATTCATATGATTAGGCCCCGCCCCGATGGTCGTTTCGAATTCAATTATGGCCACCCCCCTCGCCCCTACACCATTCTCCCCAACCTCGCTCGCATGACTGTTGCTATCGTGGCGGATTGGACTTTTCCGCCCGATCCCGAGTTTCTTGCAGGGTTGCACCTTCCTTTCCTTCCCCCGGACGCATGCAGACCACCTTCCCCTTTCGCCCGCTTAGGCGAGCAGGATATTCCTACGTCCCGGGGAGATATTGGGGCTGGCCTGAGTCACCCTGTTTCTGCTCCTGGCCCCATTACTTCTGAGCACCTTTTTGCGGCCATCTCTGGCCTCATGTCCAGTGCCGGCATGACCACTACCGCCGGCACTACTTCCACATCACCTGCCGGCACCACTTGCGCCTCACGTCAGTCCACTTCCTTTGGTCGCCGCCAGGTCTCTGCCCGTCTTGCTCTCGAGAGGGAGGTCGCTGCCCTACGTGATCTTGCCATGTTCTCTGCCCCCTCGGACCCATCACCGTCCTACTTTCTCACTCACCCACGCTTCCTCGCACTTGAGAGGAACGTGGCCGCCATTCTTCGCCTTCTCACTCACCTCCACGGACCACCACCACCCACACCACCACCCTCACCACCACCTTGACCACCTCGACGATCTTCTCCTCCATCCTCCCACACATCCCCACCTCCATCACCTCCCCCGTCACATTCATCTCCTCCACCATCCCACCCATCCCCACCTCCCCCACCCCCACCTAGTCGATCATCTCCCCCATCCACATCTATTACCATCCACGTATCCACTTCTCCTCTCACGACCACTTCCGTCGCCCCCACACCACCTCCTCCCTCCTCCACCGTCACTTCATATGTGCATCGCAAGAAATTGCCGGTGCGCTCCAAATCTCTCGCACCACCACCCACTACCGTCACCATCACATCTTCTCCCCCCATTTCTATTCCTTTTACCACCGCCTTGATCGCCGTGCTTCCACTACCACCCACCACCACCGACACTCCACCCATCGTTCACACCACCACTGCACCTATTCCCCCACCTCTATCCCCACTTCTCCGCACACCCCCCCGCTTCCCCCGACCACCCAGCCACACCCTCTTCCGAGGAGGGCGAGGATTTGCCTTCTCCTGATTTTTGATTTCACTTTGTTTTTTTGACATCCCCCATGCATATTTCTGCACTTTCACGTTCATATTTCATTGCTAGCATTGTCACGTCTAGCTTGGGGGAAGTCTATTTTGCTGCGTTGTCGTGTTTTGTTTTCTTTGTGTGTGTGTGTGCTTGCTTTACTTTTTGTCATGTCGTATCATTTTCTTTCTTTCTTTTTCTATTTTCGTGTCGTGTGGTTTGATTTTGATTTTTCTTTATTTTCATTTTCGTAACTGTGTTTTTCTTGTTTTTCGTGTCTTTTTGTGTATGTGCGTATTCCCCCCCCCCATTTTCATTGCCCTACCGTACTCACTCTTATTGCATTGAGGGCAATGCACGCTTCATCTTGGGGGAGTCGCACTTTGTGCGTCATTTGAGTCTTTCTTTTTCGTTTTTGTGTCGTTTTCATCGTGTTTTAATTTTTCTTTTCTTCTTTTTATCACTTTCTCCTAGAGATGAACCCTATGATGAATTGCCACAAAATCACATACACCTTAGCATAGAATCGATAATCACACTCACTAACCTAGGATATCGAGTCCTCCTGCATTTCACGCATCGTGGGTCCACTTAGCTTTTTGTGAGTCGTGCGTCGTACCTAGCTGTTTGGTGTGCTTCTGCTTTGTGATTTTACTTTATATACCTGTCCAGGAATGACCCCTAGATTATCACGCTTCGATATGAATAATGCGGTATTTGCTTCTCTTGTCTGTTTCTGTATGCATGATTATATATATCGTATGCTTCAGCACGAATTTGAGGGGTTTTCTAGGGTTATTTGCTAGGGTTTTGGGAGAGTATTTAAGGGGTTTGTAGCTACCATTAGAGGGAGAGCTCCATTATGTTTTCTTAGTTCCCATATGTTTTTCTTAGGATTATTTTAGAGGTTAGGCCATGCCCTAGGCCCCCTCTTGGATCTAAAAGCTTGTATTTTGGATTGGAGATCTTCATCAAGCTAAGTATTTTCCTCTTTTTATTTGAATCTTTATTTTTCTATCTTTTTGTATGCAAGCAATGATTTCTATTGATTCTCATATCCTTATTGCTATGCTAGAGTAGATTCGTTGTTCTAGGGTTTGGGGATGAACCCTATGGATCTAATTTCATATTTGTGTTCGCATGTGTCGGGGTTCCACAATTAAGGACTAGGATAACCCATTTAGCACATGCTCTATTTAGCTAGAATAGTTTCCTTTGCCCAAGTGTTTAGATTCCGACTTCTTTTTTGTTTTACTTGGTGCAAATCCCCTCGTCCTGTACCGTTCTCCCCGCTTGGGAGAGTACACATGTGTATAGCCAATATCCCAAAAATCCAAAAAAGGAGAAAAGAAAAGAAAAACCCAAAAAGAAATGAAAGAAAAAGATTGTATAGCCAAAAATCCAAAAAAATTTTACAAATACCCAAAACCCAAAAAAAAAATTCACGTGTGAATATCTTTTCCTACTTGCTGACAATAAAGGGAAGGCGAGAATTTGCACCGAGTGTTCTTCTCCACATCATCTCAACCCCCATCGGTTTTGAAAACACTTGGCTTAGGAACTTTTTAGCTATTATCTAGGCTTTAGTGTGGTGATTTCCTTAACCCTAGTTGTGGAGTCCCCGACGCATGATATGTTTTGATTCTCTCTATTCTCATGCATGCTTGAACTACATATATTCACCGCTTTATTCAATCCGAATCGATATTTGGGTCATTTCCTGGATTTGTGTATATCGAGCTTTATCGCATATCGTAGATAGTGACACGGACTGCTAGCGCACGACCACACTCACTCACGCTTCACCGCGTGGGCCCACGGCACTTGTCTGGACTCGTACTCCTTGGTTTAGTGATGTGATTTGGCGTTTGCTGGCTTGGTGTGTCGTTTTTGATTTTGTTGGCCCTGACGGGCGATCTAGGATATAGAGTTTTCTTTCTCTCTCTTTCTCTCTATTTTTCCTCTCCGAGCTCCTACTCTCACTCGTCTTCCTCGAGGACGAGGAAGAGTTCAGCTTGGGGGATTTTGATGTGCGTTTATATTTCATATATTTACGCACATTTTCTTCCGTGTTTTTCCGTATTTTACCACCATCTTATATTCGTTTTCTCGTGTTTTCTTGTTTTCTTTCACTTTTCCGTGTTTTTCGTATTTTTCAGGAGTTTACTGGCATATGGGGCATAAAACGATGATATCGCAAGTCCCCGGAGCAACGGGAGGAGTCACGCGTGATCCAGGGGGTCAAACGACAAAGATAGCATATTTCTGCCCCTCACCCGATCGGTTGATCATCTTCAACCGATCGGGTGATGCACGCGTGCACCACCCGGACGCAGCTTGGAGCTCACAAGAAGTCACCCGGTCGGTTCAGTGACCGGGTCAAAAGCTCAAAGTCTCTGGAATTCGAAGCTGATTGCCAACCGATCGGGTGATCTTCACCCGATCGGTTCACCTGTAGCTGAATTTCAAAAGCCAAGACATGAAGATCCAACCGGTCACCTCACCCGGTCGGTACCAAGATCCAACCGACCGCATCCATGTTTCAACCGACCGGTTCATCCTGACCGGGTGAAGTTCCGCATCGCGCTGTAATTATGTGAAGCGGTTCACCCGATCGGTTGACTTGTCAACCGATCGGGTGATGTCGTTTTCTATATATAGAACCATAGGTTTCCCAGATTCGAGAGTTGGTTATTTTTTGCTGTTTTCTTCATTTTGTGACAGCTGTAATTTTCAAGTTTTTGTAAGTTTTCAGATCTTTGTCAAACTTTAGTATTATCTTAATTGCTTTACTACCTTTGCATTTCTATTGTCTGATCATGATTTTTACGGTCGATTTCTGTTTAGATCGCTTTTTACTAAATATGTGTGAGTAGTTCCCAAATCTGGGATTTTGGCGGAAACCCCTTCGTGGGCTCTTCCCGATGCGTCCATAGGGCTAGGAAATCGATAAGGATTAGGAATCTAATGGTTACGTGGGGGTGTTTTATTGTCATCGACGGGAAAAAGACCGCCTTTGACCGTTGGGCCAAGGGGGAATAAACTTGGCGGTTGACTCCCTAGCCATAGCTCACGCCCCTAGCGTAGACGTCGAATCCTAGCTCGCGGGAGCGGTAGGATGAGACGTTGGGAGTTATCATTGCGAGCTTAGTGCTCCCGGAGTCGATTAGTGTTAATGGACACGAGAGTGCCCACTGATCGAACCCGGGAAGTCCGGCGTATCATCCTGGGCACCGACCGGAATATCGGGCCCATGGGATGCCGGTACCACTTTCAGAGGCAACGTCTCACCTTTAGACCCTAATTCCGATCGTTATCCAACCCGTAGGCTGTATCGGTGAGAGTCGCTCGATAGGGTGGAAACCAAAGTCCCGGGTTTTTTTCCTTCATATTGTCTATACCTTGCATTCCTTTACCGTGACAACCCATCATTCGATCTGGGCTAGCTCGCCCATGGGGTGATTTTGATCCTCTTTGACACAAGCACATCCACGCTTCCCTGAGTTTGACCCCCAAGCCACACTACAACACCGTGCACTTGCGGTTACAAATATTTAAATCTCACGCCCCCGTTCGAATCATTGGACACATCTAGCGCGCAGCCGCCGGGGGGCGGGTCAACATCCCTTAATTACTTTCACCCTTACTAATTACTTTTTCATTTACCCTAAACCCTTAGTAAATTAACCTAACCCCATCCATTTTTATGAGCTACTTGGGCAGCTCAGCTCAGAAATAATCGGATCTCAATCTCCTAACCCCCTCTTAAATGCTAGCATTTACTATATTTATCATTTTAACCCTATAAATTAAACCCTCACCTCCTTCACTCAGCTCACACCCGAGGCTAACCAACGTCTCCTTCTTCCTCTATCTTCTCCAACCTCAACTACTACTCCTTCTAACCCATCACCATCACCACCGCCGTCAACCCCTCCCCCTCATCGTTGCCTCTCCAATGAGGCCAGCCCCGCAACTGCCGTGAAGCAGCCGAACCCCGACGACAAACGGCAACCCATGTCCCAGCTCTCCCAAAGTTCCCCCTCCCTTCTCGCTGCCCACACCCCCACGACGGAGCACTGCCAATACTGCCACGGATCGCAGTGCCTCCTGCTGCCCATTGCCATGCTGCCTACCCTCTTGAAGCCACCCTCGAAAGCTTCTTGCCATTGTCGAGCATAGTAGGAGCAAGCCCCCCAGCTGTCCTCCCCTCTTCCCGCTGCAACCGTGCTCCGCCTCACCGCCATTGTGCATGACGACAATAGCAGCACTACCTCTCCCTGCCACCCCAGCTCTGCCGTGACTGTCGACCTCGTCAAGCTTTGACGAGCTTCCTTCGTAACCCCACAACAAATCAGCAGCCCCCCAAACCTCCAAGCTTGCCCATGCCACAACCTTGTCTACTACTGCACTGGCCTCATGTCACCGTCGACGCCGCCATCACGACACCATCTTTAGCACCCCACCGGTGACGCCGTGAGCCTCCACTGCCGAACAACCCCGCAGCCCACGTGTGCTACTCCCTCTCTCCTACTCGTTTTTCATCGTCGTCGCTTGCCACCACCGCCACCTGTCGCCTCCCCGATGAGGCCAACGCTGCCTCCAGTAGCTCGCCACCTCCGCAAGCTCCTCGCTGCTACCCCGCTTTTCCCCGACATCGAAGAACAACCCAACAGCTGCTCCACGAGCTGTCGCCGCTCTCAGCCGCCATGACGCCGCTCGTCGTTGCCGACCGGTGACCTTCGTTGTAACTCCCCTCTTCCCAAAAGCAATGGAAGCGAGAATGTTACGAAGGTTCGCATGAATTGGAGCGGTGAAGCTCGAGTTCACTAAGCGTCTGTGATAACAACTGTTGGATGCAACGATCTAGGATTCTAGTTTTGATGATGACAAACACATGTGAAGCTTTTAACGTGTATGCTAAGTGTATTTCAGGAGTGGCGAGGACGTAAATATTCAAACGATGACTAAGTCAAATAGATGGAGAAATTGCTATACACATAGTGATTGGACTTGGTCAAGAAGCCATATACATAGCAATTGGACTTGGTCAAATATGGAAGAGATAATGAGAGATCTATATTCATATCAAATGAGATTGGTGCAAATCTATTTCATACCCTAACTCATATTTCATCACATCTCCTAACCCGATACAAATCCCATATTCTTCCACTTATTCAATTCGTATTCAAGTCAAATTCATCCTCCTAGATTTGTGGGATTTGCCACCATCCAAGAGATCTCCTCCATGTGGCAGTCGACCCAATCCTATGCATATCCTCTTTCCATACATCATCCTAGCCGCACCCTCTCCATAAAACCCTAGCCTAACCTATATATGCCATCATCCAAAGAAGAGCTAAGGTTGCCTGCCACACAAAATTTCCAAGGCAAACGTTGCGGCAAAAACCAAAATGGAGTGAGGCCAAAAGATACCACTCATGCAACCAAGTCCTCATACAAAAATCCATCTTCAAGTTGCTGCATCTTAGAGCAAAGTCATCCAAGGAGGATTCACGCATCAAGGAGCAACAAAGAGGGAAGCCCAAGTCACTCATCTTCGAGTTGCCGCACTACTATCTACTAGAGCTTACGAGAGCTACCGAAGTCATCACAGCCGATCAACTTCAAGCAGCCCTCATTCAACCCTGCCGATCTATGCCAACAAAGCCCGCATCATCCTTGACGACTGATGTATGCCCTAGCAACGTCGGTGCTCTTCTGCATACCGTAGACACCGCCGGTAAACTTTTCGAGCTGCAACATCCATCGTCGACTTCAGTGCTGCACCCATCTTCATCGACGAGCTACAGAGTTAATCTTCCTCAACGCAAGGCCCTGGTAACATCTCCAACGAGGCTGTGTCATCCTCTCATCAAGTTGTTATGGGTTTTTCAGGGTGCCAACGATGACACCGACCACTCCAAAGCTACCGGAGCTGTCCAACCTCACCAACGACAACTTCAAACTCCAAGCGCCAATCATCTTCAAGCCCATCGACTACTACGAAGCCGCTGCCAAAACTTACCACCCTCGTCGTTGTTCGAAACCTGCGGGTCGCCGTGCCCTCCAGTTGCCATCGAGGTGTGAACCCCTCCTTACTATCAGTAATGAAGAGCACCCCTCGCAGTTATCTTCATCACACCGGAGTTGAGTCGCCACTGGATTCAAAATGCCGCCGCTTCATCTGAGCCTTCACCGCTGAAGAAGGCCCACCGGTGTCGGAATCAAGCGCCCGCCGTCAAAGAGAAGCTATCGGAGAAGTAGCACCCCAGGCGAACTCGAGTCAGAAGCCTTACATGAAATTTGCTGATGTGGATTAACTTAAAGTGGTTACTTTGTGCACATAACAAAGTATATTTGATTTGCACTGGAATTTCTTTACACACAGACCAATATGAGCAATCAACTTCAAAGGGCTACAACTTGATATCCAGAGGTCAGATCGAGACATAGTTTGCGTCAAACTAAATCTAACAAGTGTTAATTGACAGAGATGACTACACAAACATGAACTGAGCATTTCTGAACTTTTTACTCTTTATATTCGTGTATTAGTGTGTTGATCTCTGTAGGAGAAACTTTACCACTTTTGTGTTCTTTTAGGACTTGTTCAGTCTGGGACTTGACAAGTGGGTCTTGACAAGTGGGACTTGTCAAGATATAGCATTTACTATGTTGAAAATCGGGGAGTGTGGTACGTTCTAGGTGGGGGGGCAGGTAGCTCAAGGACCTATTGTAGTTGTACAAAAAGAACATATTAATGCTAGTATTTGCTTGGGGGTTGGAGTAGGTCGTGGAACGACCGAACCAGGGTATATCTGCTCGTATTCTATGATTGCTTCATATTTAACATGCTTGTGATTATTAACTGCGTGTTATTTCTCGTCGGTTGCACGAGAATTTTTTATAAGCCTATTCACCACCCCCCCCGGCTTAGATCCAGATCCAACAAGTGGTATCAGAGCCAGTTTATTAGGATCTAACCTAGGATTGACCATGAACCCTATTGATAGTGCTTTTGCTGAGGGTCAGTCCATATCTCGTCCCCCTAAATTTAATGGTGTAGATTATGCATATTGGAAAAATAGAATGAGAATCTACCTTATATCTGTTGATTATAAAGCTTGGCAAATTGTTGAAAAAGGCTATAAGCCACCTGTCATTAAAGTTGGAGATGTTGATATGCTTAAACCTGATGATAAATTAGATGACAATAATTGGAGACTTTTACTCTTAATGCTAAAGCAATGAATGCGCTTATCTGTTCATTAGATAAATCCGAATTCGATCGCATCTTACATTCTCTAACTACACAGGAAATATGGCATACATTGGAGGTGACGCATGAGGGAACGTCATCTTATACTAAGGCAGAACTCTTTAAGAAAATGCAAGAGGAAATTGATGAGCTAGATAATACTGTTGAATGCTTTAGAAATTCTTGTTTTGAATTGCAAAATGAAAACGGTGATATGATTAAAGAATCTAAAAACCTAAAAGAAGAACTTCAAGAATGCAAATCAACCATTTCCATGTTAAAATGAGAAAAATCTAGCCCATCTGAAATAGCTGCTTGTCTTTCTTGTCCTTCCTTATTGAATAATATTAGCATGCTTAAGCTTAAGCTTGAAACTGAAAAGGATTATATAATTAATGAGCTTAATGAAAAATTATGCATGTTAAATAACGAGCTTAAAATGAAAATGGATGAATTTAAAAAGAAGGAAGAGGAAAACAAGAAAGCTTTTATAAGTAAATGTACTTTGCTCGTGAATGATAATGCATTGTTGAAATCCAAAGTCTCTAGTCTTGAATTGTCCATTAAGAAATATTTCATAGGAAAACAATCGTTAGATATCATTCTTGGAAATCAACTATATGGCAATAACAGACGTGGGTTGGATTTGGTTTGAAAAATGTTGAAAACACTAAATTTAAGAAAATTCACAATGTGCCTTCAATTGTCAAAAATATGCATGCAATGTGCTTTACTTGTGATAGTGTTGGTCACACATCCTATTATTGTAAGTTTAGGAACACAAACATAAAGTTCAAACAAGTGTGGGTTTCTAAAACTTTGATGACTAACATTAGAGGACATTGTTGGATTCCAAGGTCACACACGACACCTTTCATGAGGTGAAATAGAGATTTGGCGAGGAGCAATGAATTGAAAGTATCATTTTTTAAGCTCCTTAGTCAAATGATGCCGCGAAGGTATATTTCGTTCCCTTTTTGCACTTATTGCATACCTCCATAGATTTCTCTGTGTACTTGATTTATTTCTTGTTTGTGTGCTTGTTTATTTGCATCTTAGTTTGTTTTAGTTCATTATAAAAGAAAAATTAAAAACCAAAATTAAAAAAATTGTGCTTAATGAATCCCTCTTTACGAATCATTATAAGTGTTATTATTGTATGACCATTCATATCCTTGTAGAAATCATTGTATTATTGTTATAGCTACACGCGCATGTTAGACTTTATTTAGTAGCCATGACATGTTTCATGAAATGAATAATTTGATTTCTATACCTACATGCTCACTTCCACGACTATTAAAACTTGGTGTACTTTTGGAGATTCTTTTTATGAACATTGGTAAGTGAATGTACGATGATAATAACTGAATAATCTAAGGGATATGATGTGTATTGCCATGAATAAAAATTGAGCTAAAAAGAATTGGTGTTAATGTTAAAAAATAAAAAATATGAATATTGCTCCGTATGTCAAAATGGATACAATTCATAGCAAGTACACTACCCACGAGTATCCAACATATGCTTCACGGGTAATCTTTAACGTTGGTATATTTTTACTCATCAAGCAATGCCACCCCATAACTAAGAGTCCGTATAGTCTATATTTTGGGGTTTGGTACCTTGAACTCATTTTTAATGAGGTGGGAAAAATCAATCCAAGGTGATATTCACGTTAAATGGAAAATGTGGATTGGTTTTGGTTGATGTTCTTGATTGAATCTCCATTTGTACTTCAATGTTTAAATTACCACACTTACACAACGGTGGAGAAGTATAAATTATAATTTTCTTTGACCTTGAATTGCCTACTCTATGAAAAATGACATGCAAGTGCTAGCTATAATTTATAATGCCTTATTTTTGCATGTGATATTTGATAGACTCCAGTAATACGCTTTTGATGTTAACAAAGGGGGAGAAAAATTGGAAAGATTTGTTATTTCGTAATGTGGCACTACATGATATTATTTGTTGAAGGGGGGCACTAGAAATACATGTTCAAGGGGAGCTTGAAAATAGGGGGAGCATGCCTATCACAATTGCTATATTGGGCTTGCTAGTAATGCTTGAACATCTCATTTTGTAAATAATATGTAGTACACTTCACATACACACACACACACACACACACACACACACACACACACACACACACACACACACACACACACACACACACACACATACTACTTAGATTGTGTCACGCCCCGCTTCCCTAAAATGGAGGTGAGACGTGAGAAGGTCCGCTCAGACTTGGAGCTGTGAGGCTCCAGTCTGTAAAGCGTCTGGATTTAAACGAGGTTAGGTCCTTGCAAATACGAAGCATAACAACAATAATAATAAGGAAAGAGAGACAAATAAAAATTTATTCAATCTCAGAATGTCCAAAATAATTAAGTTCCAACATCACAGAAAAGCCACCAGGCTGGAAAGAAAAGAGTCTAAAAGGCCCAAGCATGGTCAACAAAAGTACAACGTACAGAACGTAAAGGTGCTACGCACCGACAATTAACAGCAACCAAAAACAGAAGTAACTCAGAACATTATCTAAGACTGGTCACCGGTGTCCACAAACTCCTCATCAAACGTGGGCTCAGGCTCGGCGTCAGTGAACACCTCGTCCTCAGCAACGGTCTCTGGCTCCGGGTCAAACATATGACACCCAAAAGAGAGAGGGGCACATGTCAGCAAGTCTACAAAGACTTGTGCAAGGAAACTAAAAGAAAAGTAAACAAGCTAGCAGTTCTAAAATTTATGCAATGACATGGCAGTTATAGTATGAGTGCAACAGGTAAGGAAAACAACAAGTACAGTACGACAACAAGCATGGCATGGCAGGAGTAGCAAGGCTACTAACATTCACATGGATTTACAAGTCACGTTTTCATGTCGTGCACAGAGTCTACGCCTTATAGCTGAAGTGGCTGTACGGGCCCACTTCTACGCTGAGTGATCGCTTAACCATACCCCACTACGTGTATATGGACTGACGTCCATCTTCTGGATCACGAGCCAGGGAGTGTTATTGGCATAAGGTTGGGCCAACAAAAGCAGGTGCCTAGCCTGAACAAGGGAGTACAAGTATGGTAGCATGTGCTACGAATGCAACATTCATGTATGGATGACATGGCATGGCATATTGTATTTAAAAGCGTACAGATAAGGAATTTAAACATGACAAGCATAGATCCAAGGATGACATGGCAGCATGAACGAAAGCAAGTAAAAGGGGTCGGATCTAGCTTCATTGTCAAGCAAGATCAAGTGGGGTGTCGGATCTAGTTTCGTTGTCAAACTAGATCAAATAGGCGTCTAGGCAGCTATCATTTCACTGCCTAGTCTCTTTTACGCTACGGTACAAAATGTGTCCTAAAGCATGGCCTAAACAAGGAACGAGCAAGTTTCACTTGCCTACAACCTGACGTCCGAAAACACCGTCCAAAAGTCCAAACTACCTATGTGCACAAGTGCACCAGCATACAGTCCCAATTTAAGTTATCTTGATTAGTGAATCTAAATAATTAAAAACACCAAATTTTATCTTGTTTACCAGGCAAGGGTTGGGGATCCTAAGAGTGCAGAACGTTACCTCAACACGACGCGAAAGCTACACTGGCGTCGGGTAGCCATGCCAGGGGTTGGAATAAAAGATCGCACTCCTAGTCCAGATTCCAAAATAGATTCCTCGCTCGCCAAGTCTGGGCAGCAACCAGATCAACGAACCAAGATTCCAAAGCTAGAACGTGCGACGAAGGAGATACGGTATGTCGCAATGTCGTAATAGGAAAAACAGCGAAAGGAATCGTTGGAGGGGACCCATGGCAGTGCTAGGGGTCAATGGGGGACCCACAACAGCTCTGTAGGGCTTGGCAGACCCACGGCTGCACTGCAGTGCGACGGATATGGTGCTGCGAAGAAAATCGTCGGTCGCAGCGAGCCAATCCAGGGGATTCTCTCGGTCAGACCGAGAGAATGTGGGCGCTTGGGTCGGTCGGGTGCTGCGGGTGCGGGCGCTACGATGTGGTGGGTTGCAACGAGTGGGTCTTGGTGCGGAGCGGGGGATTCCCTCGGTCAGATCGAGCGGGGGTGTCGGTCGGAGCGATGGATGCGGGGCTTGCGAAGCAGGGCGGCTGCAATGCGGAGCGCTGCGATGCGGATCAGGGGATGGCTCTCGGTCATAGCGGGCCAATGCGAGGATGCGGGTCGGTCGGGGCGAGCGGATGCGGGGTTGCAGCGGTGCAGGGTTGCAGCGGAGGGCTGCAACGCAGAACGATGCGGGATGCGGGAGCAGCTCTCGGTCAGACCGAGAGAATGCGGGGGAAATCCTCGGTCTGGCCGAGCGGCTGCGGGGGTGCGTGAGTAGGGTTGGGCTGCTGTAGTGTGAAAATTTGAGGAGGGGGAAAAAGACGGCTGGGGTGATTTGCTTTGGGAAAATATGTTAACCTAGGGTATATATATAGGGTAGAGGGGTTTTGACTAGGTCTAGGGTTTATAAAAGTATTTGTTTTTAATAAAAATTGTAAAATAAGGATATAGGTCTCTCTCTCTCTCTCTCTCTCTCTCTCTCTCTCTCTCTCTCTCTCTCTCTCCCCCCTCACAAGTGTGTGCGACCAAGCAAGGGGGCAACCTGAGTTAAAATGAGGGCTAGGCTACAATAAGGAGGGTATTATTATTAATAAGAATATTAGAGAACTTAAACTAGGTGAAACTCAGGGTTAACCAATAATATGTTGGGTAAAAGTGAACGTAGGTCAAACTAAGTCCACAAATCATGAAATAAATACTGGAATGACCGGGACGACGAGAGAGGGAACTAAGAAAATAGATCACAATTTTGACGTCGAGGGACGAAAATAAAAATAGAAACGACTCACGTCAAAAGTGAAAATCGTGATGTCTCATCAAACAACATCAAATCGTGGGAGAATGACTCGAGAAATGTCGTTCCAAAATAATTCCACAATTTAATACTCTCAGAGACGATCACAATGACATATCACACCAAAGTGTTCAAAAATAAACAAAGTCAAAAATAAATACGTGCACGGTCAAAAGCACGTGCACGAAGAAAGTACGATCGAAAACCGACCGTGACATCCTCCCCACCTTATTAATGATTCCGTCCTCGGAATCAACCTCAACCACTACTCGGAAACAAGTGCGGGAAGCGCTCCCTCATATCATCCTCACGCTCCCAGGTGGACTCCCCAGGGGAACCATGACGCCACTCCACTCGAACCAAGTCGACGATCTTATTCCTCAGCTGCTTCTGCCGTCGATCCAAAATCTCAATTGGCTACTGATCATAGGTAAGATCTGGTCGAACCGTGATCTCCGAGAAATCCATAGCATGGGACGGATCACTAACGTATCGACGTAACTGAGATACGTGAAATACGTCGTGAACTCCCTCTAGCAACGGTGTCAACGCCAAGCGATAAGCCACCGCTCCAACTCTCTCCAGGACCTCAAATGGCCCAATGTACCTCGGACTCAGCTTGACTCTCTTCCCAAATCGGATAACTCTGCGGTTCGAAGAAATCTTCAGAAAGACGTGATCTCCAGGCTGAAACTCCAAAGGCCGTCGTTTAGCATCTGCCCAATGCTTGAAACGGTCCTGCACAATCCTCAGCTACTCCCGGATGTTTCTCACAACATCCACAGCCTCCACGATCATCTCTGGCCCTAACAGCTCCCGATCTCCAATGTCATCCCAGCTTAGTGGCGATCGAAATTTCTTCCCGTATAGCGCGACAAATGGCGCCATGCCAATACTCGCATGGTAGCTGTTATTGTAGGCAAACTCCGCATGATGAAGATGATCCTCCCAAGATCCATTGAAGTCCAACATGCACGCTCTCAGCATGTCCTCCAAAATCTGAATCATCCTCTCGGACTGGCCATCCGTCTGCGGATGGTATGCGGTACTGAAACTCAGACTCGTACCCAGACTCTTCTGCAGACTCTACCAAAACTGAGACGTGAATCTCGTGTCTCTGTCCGACACGATACTCACGGGGACTCCGTGAAGTCGTACGATCTCCTGCACGATCCACGTTACATCACTATCTAAACTAGGAAAAGGAAATAGAAACAGAGAGTAAAAGAATCTACCTCCATATATCTCTTCGCTAGCGTCTCAGTGGACTGTCCTACTCGGAAAGGAATAAAGTGTGCGGATTTGGTCAATCGTTCTACGATCACCCAAATCGTGTCATTCTGCTTCGGACTCCGAGGCAGTCCAGTCAAAAAGTCCATAGTGATGTGTTTCCACTTCCACTCCAGGATCGGAAGCGGTTGTAGCAACCCTGCCGTATGCCGATGCTCCGCCTTTACCTGCTGGCATACCAAACACTTGGCTACGCTCCGAGCCACACTCCGCTTCATACCATGCCACCAATAGTTCAGACAAATATCCTTGTACATCTTGGTACCACCAGGATGCACAGAATACGACAAACTATGTGCCTCAACTAATAACTCCTCTCTGATATCCCCAGCTGGCACACACAACCTGGCTCCATACCTCAGCGAGCCATCCTTATGAATCAAGAAGTCAGTCAGCAGACTGACTTCTACCTGTTCCCGAATCTTCACCAGCTTCGGATCACCAGCCTGACCTGCCTTGATCCGATCCACAATCGTCGACTGTATCTGCATACACATCAACGAAGAAGCCTCTCCAGGAAGAATAATCTCAATACCAGACTTGCAAAAATCCTGCTGTAATCTCCACTACGAAGTCAACATCATCACCGCTGGAAGTCTGCTCAGCGCATTCGGAACCACATTCACCTTGCCAGGGTGATACTGCAAGTCGATCTCATAGTCTGCCATGAGCTCCAACCATCGACGATGTCGCATGTTGAGATCCTTCTGTGTAAAAATGTACTTCAAACTTTTGTGAACGGTGAAGATCTTCACTTTCTCACTCAGCAGGAAGTGCCTCCAAATCTTGAGCGCAAACACGACTACCGCCAACTCCAAGTCGTGCGTCAGGTAATTCTTCTCATGGGTCTTGAGCTGATGAGAAGCATACGCAACCACATGCCCATGCTGATGCAACACACAACCGAGACCTTGCCAGAAGCATCGCAAAAGATCTCAAATCCTCCACTCCGATCGGGCACAGCAAGAACAGGGGCAGTCGTCAACCTCTCCTTCAGAATAGAAAAGGCCTTCTCACAATCATCAGACCAAACAAATGGTACATCCTTCCGCGTCAGTCTGGTCATCAGTTCAGCAATACGGGAGAAGTCCTTAATGAAGCGCCGATAATAACCTGCAAGCCCAAGGAAACTCCAGATCTCAGACGCTGACAGCGGAACATGCCACTCTCTGATAGCCTTAATCTTCTCGGGATCTACTGAAATTCCATCCCCTGACACCACATGCCCGAGAAAAGCAACACTGTCCAGCCAAAACTCGCACTTGGAATACTTAGCATACAAACGATGCTTCCTCAAAATCTCCAACACTGTCCTCAAGTGCGATGCATGCTCTTCCTACGACTTTGAATAGATCAAGATTTCGTCAATAAAGATAATGAAAAACTTATCTAGGAAGTCGTAGAAGATCAGATTCATCAAGTTCATAAAAACTGCGGGCGCATTGGTAACACCGAAGGGCATAACCACGAACTCGTAGTGACCATACTTCGTCCTGAATGCTGTCTTCGGGATATCTTCCTTCTTCACTTTCAGCTTATGATAACCACTCCTCAGATCTAACTTAGAGAACACCCTCGATCCTCCAAGCTGATCAAAGATGGCATCTATACGAGGCAATGGATATAGATTCTTGACGGTGACGACATTCAGCTCCCTATAGTCCACGCACATGCGACGCGAACCATCCTTCTTCTTCAACAGCAACACCGGTGCTCCCCATGGAGACACACTGAGATTAATGTAATCCTTCTGTAGAAACTCATCCAGCTGCCTACGCAACTCCTCCAACTCAGCTGGAGCCATACGATACGGTGCCTTCGAAATTGGCTGTGCTCCCAGAATAAAATCGATCGTAAACTCGAGAGCTCGATCGGGCGGTAGTCCAGATATCTCCTCAGGGAAAATGTCGTCAAATTCTTGCACCACAGCTGGTCTATTCTGCTCCATCTGTATAGCAACGATCTCCACCGGCTTGGCCCGAAACCTGACAGGACCAAGCGAACTGCTGCCTTGGCTGAACTCAAACATCGGATGACCTGGATTCTCGAACACCACCTTCTTCCTCCGGTAATCGATCGTGGCAAAGAAACTTGCAAGCCAATCCATCCCAAGGACGACATCATAGTTGATGATGTCGTGGACAATAAAATCAGCGTAAAGCTCATGTCTACAGACCACAAAAGGGAAAGAATTGCAACCACGATGCACCGAGATCACGCCATTTCCCGTAACGATGTTTCAACTCTTGGGAAGAGGGGATGTCGTCAACGAATGCTTGTCCACAAAGCTCCGGGATATAATGCACATCGATGCACCAGAGTCGAAGAGGACTCGTGCAGGAAATGTGCAAACCAAAATCAAACCTAACAGATAATCTAACAATCAAACTCTATTCTAGCAAACAATCATATGCAAGCAACCAAACATAATCTAACAAGCCAAAACTAACTAAGGAAGGAAACAACTAGACTGAGGGTTACCTGTAATAACCTCATCCATAGACTCGCTCTCCACTGCCGTCATCAGGAAAGCCTGCCTCCTTGGCTGCATGGCCTGCTGGAAAGCCTGCTTCTGTGGAATGAGGGTTGCTCCACGTTCAGCAGGTACCGGTGCTCTCTGCTGCAACGACTGAGCTGCAACTGGTCCTCTCTGTTGCTGAACTCCATCCAGTGCTCTCCGCATCTGGTTTGCATGCTGACAATCCTTCGCTGCATGAGTAGCATCTCAACAAATCAGGCACTGGCCCAAAAATCTCCTGCACTGCCCCTTGATGTGACCAGTCTTGCCGCAGAAATGACAAGTCTTCAGAGTAGTCCCACCTGGCCTCTTGAATGCACTGGCTGGTTAGGCTTGAACCCTGGTCTAACCACTGCTCTGGCCTGCTCCATAGGCCTCTTCCCAGCTCCAGAAGTCTGCCCTCTCTTCTGGTTCGCAATTTGCTCCTGTCTCCTAGCAGCTACCAACACTTCTGATAAGACTCCAGATCTGACGAAGACATCAGGCTCTGTAAGTCTAAGGAAAGACCCTGCAGAAACCTCTGAGCTTTCTCCTCAGCATCCTCCACCATCTTCAGTGCGAAGCGACTCGGTCTGGTGAACTTTTGATGGTACTGGTCCAGCGTCAAATTTCCTTGCTTCAGTTCAATGAATCGCTGCAACATCTCCCTCATGGCAGCCTTCAGAAAGTACTCCTCATCGAACCTAGACTTGAAAGTAGCCCAAGGTATCGGCTTCACCAACAGCTCCTCTTCTGCATCCCACCAGTTGCGGGCATTATCCCTGAGTTGCTTCTTCACCAAATCAACCCATCCAGCCGGGTTGTTCTTTGACATCTTCAGATTATCCTCAGTATTACTGATCCACTCTTCAGCAGCCAACGGTCCTTCAGATCCATCAAAGTAAGTCGGGCCCAGCTCCCGAAACTGCTTCGCGCCCGGCTCGAAGCGAGGGGCATTCTGGGTATTCTGAAGCATACCCTATTGCACCTGCATCATCAGATGCATCATCCTCATGATCTCAGCATTGGTGGGCTCTCTATCCAGCACCTCAGCACGGTTGGGCCCACCACCAGCTCGGGTCTGTTGTCTTCCTGCCATCTAATGACATAGGAAAACGATATAAATTAGACTCAAATCTTATGACTCGGATGTTGAAATTTATTTATTGGACATCCTATAATTATTATCGTTGTTCCGATAATTCGCAGTTGCAAAAGGGACCTGCATGGACCACCAACAAAACCTGTCACGCCCCGCTTCAATAAAATGGAGGCGAGATGTGAGAAGGTCCGCTCAAACTTTGAGCTGTGAGGCTCCAGTCTGTAAAGCATCTGGATTTAACCGAGTTCAGGTCCTTGCAAATGCGAAGCAGAACAACAATAATAATAAGGAAAGAGAAACAGATAAAAATTTATTCAATCTCAGAATGTCCAAAATAATTAAGTTCCAACATCACAGAAAAGCCACCAGGCTGGAAAGAAAAGAGTCTAAAAGGCCCAAGCATGGCCAACAAAAGTACAACGTACAGAACTTAAAGGTGCTACGCACCGACAACTAACCGCAACCTAAAACAGAAGTAACTCAGAACAGTCTATAAGACTGGTCACCGGTGTCCACAAACTTCTCGTCAAACGTGGGCTCAGGCTCGGCGTCAGTGAACACCTCGTCCTCAGCAACGGTCTCTGGCTCAGGGTCTAACATGTGACACCCAAAAGAGAGAGGGGCACATGTCAGCAAGTCTACAAAGACTTGTGCAAGGAAACTAAAAGAAAAGTAAACAACCTAGCAGTTCTAAAATTTATGCAATGACATGGCAGTTATAGTATGAGTGCAACAGGTAAGGAAAACAACAAGTACAGTTCGACAACAAGCATGGCATGGCAGGAGTAGCAAGGCTACTAACATTCATATGGATTTACAAGTCACGTTTTCATGTCGTACACAGAGTTTACGCCTTATAGCTGAAGTGGCTGTACGGGCCCACTTATACGCTGAGTGGTCGCTTAACCATACCCCACCACGTGTATATGGACTGGCGTCCATCTTCTGGATCACGAGCCAGGGAGTGTTATTGGCATAGGGTTGTGCCAGCAAAAGCAGGTGCCTAGCCTGAACAAGGGAGTACAAGTATGGTAGCGTGTGCTACGAATGCAACATTCATGTATGGATGACATGACATGGCATATTGTATTTAAAAGCGTACAGATAAGGAATTTAAACATGACATGCAGAGATGCAAGGATGACATGGCAGCATGAACGAAAGAAAGTAAAAGGGGTCAGATCTAGCTTCGTTGTCAAGCTAGATCAAGTGGGATGTTGGATCTAGTTTCGTTGTTAAACTAGATCAAATAGGCGTCTAGGCAGTTATCATTTCACTGCCTAGTCTCTTTTATGCTACGGTACAAAAAGTGTCCTAAAGCATGGCCTAAACAAGGAACGGGCGAGTTTCACTTGCCTGCAACCTGACGTCCGAAAACACCGTCCAAAAGTCCAAACTACCTATGTGCACAAGTCCACCAGCCTACAGTCCCAATTTAAGTTATCTTGATTAGTGAATCTAAACAATTAAAAACACCAAATTTTATCTTGTTTAACAGGCAAGGGTTAGGGATCCTAAGAGTGCAGAACGTTACCTCAACACGACACGAAAGCTACACTGGCGTCGGGTAGCGACGCCAGGGGTTGGAATAAAAGATCACGCTCCTAGTCCAGATTCCAAAATAGATTCCTCGCTCGCCAAGTCTGGGCAGCAACCAGATCAAGGAACCAAGATTCCAAAGCTAGAACGTGCGATGAAGGGATACGACGTATCGCAACGTCGTAATAGGAAAAACAGCGAAAGGAATCGTTGGAGGGGACCCACGGTAGTGCTAGGGGTCAATGGGGGACCCAAAACAGCTCTGGAGGGTGTGGGGGACCCACGGCTGCACTGCAGTGCGACAGATGCGACGCTGCGAAGAAAATCGTCGGTCGCAGCGAGCCAATGCGGAGATTCTCTCGGTCAGACCGAGAGAATGCGGGCGCTTGGGTCGGTCGGGTGCTTCGGGTGTGGGTGCTGTGATGCGGAGGGCTGCAACGAGCAGGGCTTGGTGCGGAGTGGGGGATTCCCTTGGTCATACTGAGCAGGGGCATCGGTCGGAGCGATGGATGCTGGGCTTGCGAAGCGGGGCGGCTGCAATGCGGAGCGCTGCAATGCGGAGCGGGGGATGGCTCTCGGTCGTAGCGGGCCAATGCGAAGATGCGGGTCGGTCGGAGCGAGCGGATGCGGGGTTGCAGCGGTGCGGGGTTGCAGCAGAGGGCTGCAACGCGGAGCGATGCGGGATGCGGGAGCGGCTCTCGGTCAGACCGAGAGAATGCGGGGGAAATCCTCGGTCTGGCCGAGCGGCTGCGGGGGTGCGTGAGTGGGGTTGGGCTGCTGTAGTGTGAAAATTTGAGGATGGGGAAAAAGACGGCTGGGGTGATTTGCTTTGGGAAAATAGGTTTACCTAGGGTATATATATAGGGTAGAGGGGGTTTGACTAGGTCTAGGGTTTATAAAAGTATTTGTTTTTAATAAAAATTGTAAAATAAGGATATAGTGTCCGCTCTCTCTCCTCTCATAAGTGTGTGCGGCCAAGCAAAGGTGCAACCTGAGTTAAAATGAGGGCTAGGTTTCACCAAGGAGGGTATTATTATTAATAAGAATATTAGAGAACTTAAACTAGGTGAAACTCAGGCTTAACCAATAATAGGTTGGGTAAAAGTGAACGTTGGTCAAACGAAGTCCAAAAATCATGAAATAAATACTGGGGTGACCGGGACGACGAGAGAGAGGAAACTACGAAGACGGATCACAATTTTGACGTTGTGGGACGAAACTAAAAATAGAAACGTCTCACGTCAAAGGTGAAAATCGTGACGCCTCATCAAACAACATCAAATCGTGGGAGAATGACTCGAGAAATGCTGTTCCAAAATAATTTCACAATTTAATACTCTCAGAGACGATCACAACGACATATCACACCAAAATGTTCAAAAACAAACAAAGTCAAAAATAAATACGTGCACGGTCAAAAGCACGTGCACGAAGAAAGTATGATCGAAAACCGACCGTGACAGATTGCCATTGCAAATCTTGTATTGGTTTGTCGTCATCAAAAGGAGGAGATTCTTAGATGCAACGATCTAGGATTCTAGTTTTGATTATGACAAACACATGTGAAGCTTTTAATGTGTGTGCTGTATTTCAGGAGTGGCGAGGACGTAAATATTCAAACGATGACTAAGTCAAAGAGATGGAGAAATTGCAATACACATAGTGATTGGACTTGGTCAAGAAGCCATATGCATAGCAATTGGACTTGGTCAAATATGGAAGAGATGAGGAGAGATCAATATTCATATCAAAGGAGATTGGTGTAAATCTATTTCATATCCTAACTCATATTTCATCACATCTCCTAACACAAAACAAATCCCATATTCTTCCACTTATTCAATTCATATTCATGTCAAATTAATACTCCTAGATTTGTGGGATTTGCCACCATCCAAGAGATCTCATCCATGTGGTAGCCGACCCAATCATATGCCTATCCTCTTGCCATACATCATCATAGCCACACCCTCTCCATAAAACCCTTGCCTAACCTATATATGACATCATCCAAAGAAGAGCTAGGGTTGCCGGCCACACAAAATTTACAAGGCAAACTTTGCGGTAAAAACCAAAAAGGAGTGAGGCCAAAAGATACCCCTCACACAACCAAGTCCTCATACAAAAATCCATCTTCAAGTTGCCGCATCTTATAGCAAAGTCATCCAAGGAGGATTCACGCATCAAGGAGCAACAAAGAGGGAACCCAAGTCACGCATCTTCGAGTTGCTGCACTACTATCTACTGGAGATCACGAGAGCTGCCGAAGTCCTCACCACCGATCAGCTTCAAGCAGCCCTCGTTCAACTCTGTCGATCTGTGCCAACAAAGCCCGCATCATCCTTGACGACCGCTGCATGCCCTAGCAACGTCGGTGCTCTTCTAAATGACGTAGACACTGTCGGTAAACTTTTCGACCTGCAACATCCATCGTCGACTATGGTACTACACCCATCTTCATCGACGAGCTACCGAGTTCGTCTTCCTTAAAGCAAGGCCCCGACAACATCTCCAATGAGGTTCCGTCATATTCTCATCAACTCGTCGTGGGTTCATCAGGGTGCCATCGACGACTCCGACCACTCCAAAGCTGCCGGAGCCGTCCACCCTCGCCGACGACAACGTCAAACTCCAAGCGATGATCATTTTCAAGCACGTCGACTACTTCGAAGCCGCTGCCAAGACTTACCACCTTCGTCGTCGTTTGAAGCCTACGGGTCGTCGTGCCCTCCAGTTACCGTCGAGGTGTGAACCCCTCCTTGCTATCATCAACGACGAGTGCTCCTCGTAGTTAGATTCATCACACCGGAGTTAAGTCGCCGCTGGATTCAAAATGTCGTCGCTTCATCTGAGCCTTCACCCCTGAAGAATGGCCATCGGTTCGGATTCGAGGGCCCGCTGTCGAAGAGAAGCTATAAGAGAAGTAGCACCCCATGCAAACTTGAGTTAGAAGCCTTACATGAAATTTGCTAACGTGGATTAACTTAAAGTGATTACTTTGCGCACATACCGAAGTATATTTGATTTGCACTGGAATTTCTTTACACACAGACCAATATGTGCAATCAACTTCAAATGGCTACAACTTGAGATCCAGTGGGTCAGATCGAGACACCGTTTGCATCAGACTGAAGCTGACAACGTGCTGATTGACAGAGACGACTACACAAACACAAACTGAGCATTTCTAAACTCTTTACTCTTTATATTCATGTATTAGTATGTTGATCTCTGTAGGGGAAACTTTACCACTTTTGCATTCTTTTGGGACTTGTTTAGTCTGGGACTAGACAAGTGGGTCTTGACAAGTGGGACTTGTCAAGATAGAGCATTTACTAGGTTGATAGTGTTCTACACTCGGAGAGTGTGGTACGTTCTTGGTGGGGGGCAGGGAGCTCAGGACCCTTTGTAGTTGTACAAAAGGAAAATATTAATGCTAGTAGTTGCTTGAGGGCTGGAGTAGGTCGTGGGACGATCGAACCAGGGTATATCTATGTGTATTCTGTGATTGCTTCATATTTACCCTGCTTGTGATTATTAACTGAGTGTGATTTCTCGTGCGCAAGAATTTGTTATACGCATATCCCCCCTCTAGGCTCCAACAACAACATCATGGTAGGTTTCTTGCATGCATTCAGAACAATAAGTTTTTTCATTAATTTATTGCCATATCCAGAAGTTCGTACACGAAATAAAGCGACAAGGCCTCAGCATGGCCAAAGGAAACCACAACAGGGAACACACCCTACTACAAAGAGCTAAAGCAAATCTAAAAGAAACAACAAAGGACAAGCCTCTAGTCCTGCACAGGGAGAGACTCCTGCTCAACAAGCTCCTAGCTTTCTTGGTCAGCTACCTCAAACTGCTCCTCCTCCTAGTAAACTGTCTCGTGATCTGACATACATTCCAAAACATGAATGTATGTCAGCAAGTGTCTGGCAAGTGACAGGTAAATCGACCCAAGGCAAGATGTACGAATATTAAACAGATTATGAAGTATTATCAGTTCTAATGTCAGAGTTATGCAATTATAAACATGGCAATTCTAAAGAAATAAAATAAGCAGTTATGACATGGTAGTTCTAATGAATAAAGCAAGCAGTTATGACATGGCAGTTCTAATAAATTAACGCAAGCAATTATGACATGGATGTTCTAATAAATTAAAGCAAGCACTATAAACATGGAAATTCTAACGTGCGAGTAAGGTAGCAATAATTATTTTAAGTTCCATGCAAATGTTTTCTATTGTGGAGAGGGTTCTCGCCTTTAAGACGTCGTGAGTGAATTGCTTCTTCTCACCGGTTAAAACCGTGATTGACGCTAACCACCGCATGCGGGTGGTGCCCTTGAAGAGAGGATCCTTTTACACTCTTAGTGGCCGCTCAACCCTAACCCCACCTAAAAATGTTGTGACGAAACATGAGCCAGAATGCTAAACCGCCATATACTGGAACACGAGCCAGACTAGTCAACATAGGACCCTACTGGAACACGAACCAGACTAGTCACATCTGACCAATGGGAGTAGCCAAATCTAATCAAATGCACGAGTTCACGAATTCAAGTTCTTTCAAGGTATTCCATCTCTGTCAATGTATTCCATCTCTTTTCATTCAATCAAGTGTGTGTACATCATGAAGTGAAGCATGTGACATATCAGTATTTTCATGTGACAATATTTAACGCATTCTAAAACAAGAGAATTCAGTTTTAAATGAAAATGCAGTTAAAACATTAACACTTCAATAATTTGTTTAAATTTGCACACTTGCATGATTTGATGATTTCAGGGATCCAGGTGATCGTGACGGAAGGTGTGTTATATCTGCGTCAACGGATTTACAATATTAGGTTAAAAAAATTTAATATTAAAACTCTTCCTGTGTACATATACTTGTTTACATAAGTAAACTTACAGATAAGTTTAACTATACATATAAGTTAACTAATCATATAATAAGAACTGTAGTATATATAAATTAACATACTATATGAACTTATAATAACAGTATATAATTTAACTTGCTATTAATTTACTGATACGTAATAAATTATAATAATAGCATACTAACATATGTATGATACATTTACTGTACATATCTAGTAACCTACATATAACCAATCATAGTATTGTTCACGTGACTCGCCTCTTTCATCATTTCTTTTTTCAAGCTCGGCTAATCGTTGCTTGTAGGTGGAAGACGGCTGGCGACTGGCGAGGGCAGGGCAAGACAGCGGAGACAGGTGATCGGTGGCGTCAGGCGACGGATAGTAGGTAGTCGGCAGACGGCAGAGTCGAGGGTGTTGAGGGTCTGTGTGGTGTTAGTTGTTGCGGGCTATCGAAATTGGAGGGTGGTGGCTTGCTTTGCACGGTGGAAGAGAGGAGAGGCAGAGAGGAAGTTGGGCACGGTTGGAAGGAGGTCGGAGAAGAAGTCTGTGACCTGAGAGGGGTGGAAGGCTGGTCGAAGAGGGCTCGCGTCAGCATCTGGTCGTCGGGCTGAGGGTTTGTAGGTGAGTTCTCAGGCGAGGCTGAGAGGAGGCGGTGTGTGGTTTCGACGGGCAGTGACCTGAGGTGGTCGGACGGGGTCTGAGGCATGAGGAGAGGGTAGGAGGCTGTCGGTGGTCTGTTGGAGAGATGGGGGTGGCTTCAGGTCGACGGTTAGTTGGTGGCCGTCGGGAGGACGGATGAGAGAGGGGCGTGTCAGTGAGATGAGGGCACTGGCGGCTGCGGGTTGCATGCATGGAGGAGGGCGTTACGGCAGTTGAAAGGGGGATATAGGCTAGGGCACTGGGAAGAGGAGGTCGCTGGGGAATTGGTCGGAGAGATGGGAATGAGGCTTAGGCGCTTTAGGGTTTAAGGGGGGTGTGCGGCTGCTGTAGGGGAGAGGAAAGGGTGTAGGTTTTTAGGGTTTAGTTTGTTTGGGTTTTAATATGCAGGAAGTGTGTGTGGGTTTGAAGAGCCCTGGGGTTTATTTGCTTTGAGTGCAATGAAAATTAAAAGAAAATCAAATGAAATTAAAATAAATGGAAACCCCGATGGAATGTGGCGGCTGGGTTGGGGGAAAAGTTAGGGATTAGCTAAAAATGTAATGTTTTGATTAAATAGGGAAGGTATAAAATCTAAAATAAAAGGGAAAGAAACAAGAAGATTAATTACAATTTAAGAGTGGGATTTAATAGCTATTAACATGGTTAAAAGTCTCATATCTAAAAAGGGAAGGGGGATTTGAATTTGAAATTTGAATTAATTAATAATGAATTTATATAATAATAAGTTTACATATGATTATAGCTAATAAAATACGTATTAAAATACACACGTATACGAATACGTATAATAGTAATACGTAATACGAAGACGTATTGAAATACAGATACGAAAATCACTACACAAGATAAAATACGTGCAAAATACGTATTATAAAATACCGGCTGTTACATTCACTGTCACAACCCGCTTCCCATAAACGGAAGGCGTGGCATGAAAAGTCCGCTCAGACTTGAAGCTGTGAGATTACAGTCTATAAAGCGTCTGGTATAACCAAGTAGTGGTCCTTGCAATTACAAAACAGAACAAAAATAATAATAAAGAAGAGAGACAAATAATATTATTCCAATCTCAGAATGTCCACAAATAAAGTTCAACATCACAAAAAAGCAACCAGGCTTAAAAAGAGTCTAAAATAGGCCCCAAGCATGGCCAACAGAAATAAACGAACGTACAGAAAAGGGAAGGTGCTACGCACCAACAACCTAACAAGAACTAAGCTGAAAGCAACACAAAAGGAAGTTTCTACGACTGGTCACCGGCGACCTCGAACTCCACGTCAACTGTGGACCCAGGCTCAATGTCTACAACCACCTCGTCCTCAGAAACGGGCTCTGGCTCAGCAACTAACTTGCGAAACCAAAAAGAGACGAGGGCGCATGTCAGCAAGTCTACTAGAGACTTGTGCAAGGAAACTAAAAAGAAAGGAAACAACCTAGCAGTTCTAAAATATGCGATGGCATGGCAGTTTAAGGTATGGATGCAACAAGTAAGAAAGTGCAACAAGTATGAAATGGCAAGGGTAGCAAAGATACTAAAACATTCACATGGATTTACAAGTCAAGTAAGCACGTCGTGCACAGGGTTTACGCCTTTTGGCTGGAAAGGCTGTACGGGCCAACTCCTAAGCTCAAGTGATCGCTTAGCCCTATCCCTCCACGTGTAATCGGGCATTGGCTTTTAACCAACATATGTGGCCCGCTTCTGGTTCACGAGCCAGGAAGTATATTTGACTTAGGGTTGTGCCTGCAACGCATGTGCCCAGCCTCAACAAGGAAGTATAGTAGCGTGTGCTACGAATGCAAACATTCAAGCATGGAATAACATGTATGATGCATGGCATGGCAAGAGTACAATTTAAGAGCGTATAGATAAGGAAGTTAAACGTGACAGGCATGGCAGAGTACAAATAAAATGCATACAGATACGGAAATTTAAACGTGACAGGCAAAATGTATGAATGACATGACAGGGTGTCAGATCTAGCTTCGTTGTCAAGCTAGATCTTAAAGTGGCGTCTAGGCGACTATCATTTCATCGCCTAGTTCATTTACGCTAAAAACAAGGGATAGCCTAAAAACATGGCCTAAACACAAGTTGGCAAGTTTCACTTGCCTGTAATCAGCTATTCTGCAATCACCGTTCAATCAGTCCAGTCTACATATGTGCTTGGATCCACCAACCTATAGTCCCAATTTAGATTATCTTCATTAGTGATTTACTGAGCAAATTAAATACTGATTTTTATCTTGATTAGCATGCATTGGTTGGGGGTCCTAAGAGTTCATAAAATTACCCTTACACGCCGCGAGAGCTACACTGACGTCGTGTAGCGACGTCAGGGGTTGGAATAAAGAAAAATGCTCCTAATTCTAGATTCCAAATAAGATTCCACGATCTCCAATCCTTGGACAGCGACAAGATCAGCGAAGAGCGTCCAAATCAGCGAGCAAAGAGGACGGTTGACGTTCTACGGCTCACGGGAAGCCGTAACAACGAACGAAGACGAAAGTATCGGCGTACACGAGGACTACGACGTTGAGCGTCGTAGGGGCTAATCGTGACGTCGATGAACACCTCTAGGCGAGGTAGGGGACTGTCGAAAGAACCCAACAGCGAGAGAGAATGACGGGGAGTGCAACGATGCGTCGTAACATCGTTAGAAACGCAAAACAGCGAGGGCTCGCTGTTTCAAAGCAACGGTGGCCATTGTGGGCTGCCACGGCCACGCAGAGGTCAAAAGGGAACGGTGGCACGTCGGAGGTGGCGCGGGCGACGGCTGTGGCGGCGACAGCGGTGGCGCTGCTGCTGCTGCGTGCTGCTGCTGCGGCCTTTGCGACGGAGACTAGAAGAACGGCGGCGGTTGCGGGCTTGGGGACCGTCGACGAGGGTTCAGGGGGTGGTGGCGCTAGGGGAGAGGGTCTGGGCGATGGTGGATGCGATGAGGAGGCCGGTCGTGCGTGAGCAAGGTCAGAGATCACAAGGGTTTGATGTTGCGTGAAAAATGTTAGGATGGGGCGGCGGCTATTGTTTTATGTTGCTGTGAAATGCATTAGCCCTAGGCTGCTATTAAAAGGGATGAGGAGCTCACGTGATGGGCTGGCTAGGGCTATAGGTTAGAGTTATTTTGATTTAAAAAATTGTTATAATAGAATTGTTATTATCTATTATTAAAAAAACAAGATCTCTCACCCTCTCTCCCTCTCTCTTGTGTATGGTGCGGCTAAGTGGGGGTTAAAAAGACTAAGTCAAGGTTAGGGGGAGATTAAGATTATTATAAAAATATTACTTAGGGAAAAATCTCAAACTTAGGTTTAAACAAATAATTAAACTGGGGAAAAAGTGAAAGTGGGTCAAGCGGGGCTCTAAAATTGGGAGATAAATACTGGGCTGACCGCGACGACGAGAGAAACAAAACAAGGAAGACGGATCATAATTTCGACGACGAGAAACGAAACTAAAAATAAAAAGGCCTCACGACAAAAGGGAAAATCACGACGTCTCATCAAACAAAGTCAAATCGTGGGGGAACGACTCGTGAAATGACGTTCCAAAATAATTCCACAATTTAATACTCTCCGAGAGGGTCACAACGGCATATCACACTATAGGGTTCGGATACAAACAAGATCTAAAATAAATACGCGCACGTACAAGACTACGTGCACGAAAAGCATACAAGGATACGGGGTCCAAAGGCGACAGTAATTCCAAGTTGGGCACACGTCGGGGGTTGGCTTGCTAAGGATGCAACCAAGGTGCTACGGCCCTATCGACTCAACGACACGACTCACACATAAAGCAACAAAACCAATCAGGTACCCGAAATTGCTATACGCACAGCCGTATAACTAATAGTGAGTACCGGCCGTTACATCCTATCCACCTTAGAATAAAGTCCGTCCTCGGACTTTCTAACTATAAATATATCTCTAGCCAGAATAGTAGTTATCCCAATCAGATCACACTATAATTCAAACCAGGTATAGTCATTACAAGCGCTTAGATATGTACTAGGTAGTCAAACATTAACACTACGAACATGTATATATATTCACGCACATTATACGCTTATACCTATCATAGTCAGTCAAATTTATACACATACTTCAATCATTCATATAGTCACGCACATCCCTTTATAACTATTAAACACTTATTAAATACCATGGTACACATACTCACAAACAAATAAATAGTTCACACCAGCAAATACAATCGGAGTACTTCACGTATAGATAACTACCTATGCACAAAAAAACATATGTATACTACTCCCTAATATTTCCTAGTATACATCCAATACCGAACACATCAACACATGTAATCACACCATACCATTATTAAATCAAGTTTACTATATCTAATATACATTCACCATTACTAGAATTTCACAAATATATAGTCATTCAAATGCATGCAGATACTTCACCATATATTCACATCACATACAGTCCTATAACTAAATTCACGACACACCACACATACCATAGTCACCAATACCTATAACTAAGCACATACTTACCCGTGCATGGTGCACACCCACACACGCTAACATTTCATTCATATATACCAATCATACCACTATGTAATCAGCACATTTACATACCTAGTTTAGCTAGCAAACATAGGTTCACACAGGCAAGTCCTTCATAAATAATTATACCACAAGACCAACACCTATAACTATATACTGGTATAGCGACCCACAATCATGTGCGTAACACAACCAGGCACAAACAATCCTATTACTATACATACATCATCCATCACTATATTCATGGTACTACATGCAAACCACAGACATGCGTAACAATATACTTAGAGTATACCCACTCAAGCTTGAGTGAGACTCAAAACACATATCAGAATACTCTATATACGTAACACGGTATCTATACATATACCAATACCACTCCAATGTATACACATCTACCAACATAACCATATACATACCATAATGTCAATCACACTTAATATTTAGTCAGGTAACACCGACATAGTTCAATCACTTTATATAATATTACAGACATCTGCACACGTATAATTATAATACCCTTCCTAATGCACTCATTCACCGTATAGTCACACACATGTAACATATATATTAACACCATATCCATCTACCTATAATTAGTATACCAACACATCTACTTATCCATACATAGTTAAGATATGCAATAATCGTGTATACCTCATGGTATACACGCACATAACATCCTGTAAAGAAAGCAATACCAATCAAAATTATAATCCTACTACCATACGTATATCACATATATACTCATGCAGCAAATACATAACAACTTACGTCTAAGCACAATACATATCTACGTACGAGCACACACTCACACGTACTAACATATAGGTCATATAATAGGCCTACTCACTTAACTATAAGTACACCTATTATCATTACACCTAACATCCACCTGACTTACTAATATATATATATATATATATATATATATATATATATATATATATATATATATATATATATATATATATATATATATATATATATATATATATTTTACATATCAAGTATTCAAGTATTCACAAGTATCTTCAAACTACATACACTACTAGTCTATATTCCAATACAATTTCCAATATATATACAGACATTCCTAAAGTGTTATAGCTACCCAAACATATATAACTAATATCATCCATACAACTTCATATACATCATGAATAACACTGAGTATGTATATATCACACAATAGGCAAACAGTAATATACTAAAGGGGAGTACACTCAGACGTGAGTGATACGCCGGGTTCACACACACTGGACCACACACCCTACTTATACATGCACCACAACGACATTGCAATAAAATCAATGGGCTCGCTACTATGCTAAGGTTGACACAAGCAACGACGAGCACTATAATAGAAAGGAAACCGAAACCAAAAGCATATCGAAACAAAATCGGAAAGAAAGAGTTCAGATGAAGCGAGGAAGAGGAGATAGCTAGCTAGGTGAATCAGGGATATAATTGTGAATGTTGAGGTAAAGGAAGGAAAATGTAGTAATACCCTTATAGGATACAGAAAAATAGTGTAAATGACATAAGTTAAATTTCGAAAAGTATACAACTGTCGTACTTCAGAAATTTGAGTCCTCTTTGGCATAGAAAAGTATATGGAGGTCGATAAAATAAGTTGTTCGAAACAAGTTTGAGTCGTAAGTACATAATAAGAGAAAACTGGTTTATTAGCTTATTGAAAATCATTATAAGGAAGAAGTAAAACATTCACCCGAACATTAAGGACATAGGTCAAAAATATTATACGGCAGTAATTTAAGGCAAAAGTTTCGAAATTCAGAGAATAAAATTAGATCAACTGAAGTGTAGAAAATTTAAGCTCAAGTTAAATGTTTCCAAAGTCTTTAAACTGGGGAGAAATTTAAAATAAATAATCTTGAAAATACCTTTAGAGAAACCAGGATTTGCCAAAAGAACGGGTTTATAAAAAGATTATGAAGCATGAGTACGTCGAACCTAGGACTGATATATAAAAGTAATTAAAGTTCTAATTAGCTTGGAAAAATATTCTAAAGTATGTATGGTGAGCGGTTAAAATGAATCTCGTAGTTTTAGAAAAGATGGTATATCGAATTTTCAAAATAGTAATAAAGTTTTTAAACCAAAATGCGAAAGTATATGTTAGAAAATAGTTACGAGATAGTAATTAAAATTACAACTAATAGACTTCAAAATCTACGAAGGAAATTTAACTCAATCGTAAAGTAAGGAATTAAATGTATAAGAAGAGGGTTTTTAAAAAATAAACTGAGCGAAAAATTTTAATAGGGGAAATCGATAATAACTTTGAAAGAATCAAGATTTGCAACGGAGAAGATTCGAATGATCAATGATTGTCGTAATGTGGTAATCATGTGCATCGAGAGCAAAGAATGTGGTAGTATGATGAATGCGCCTAAATTACGATTCAATAAAACTAAGATGGAATTCTACGGTCAGTAACACCGAAGTGTAGTGATCAGGAAAATGATAGAATCAGGGGTTCTAATTATCGGGTTGACTAAAGGTCAAAAGAAACTTAACACTAAGGCTTTCTAATGAGCTAGAATATATTAGAGACCTAAGGGAAAGGTCCTAAGAGAATCAAGGTCATGTTCTGTTGGGCCCGAAATCGATGAACCCAAGTAAACGACTAAAGAAATTCTAGAAGTCTATCATGGTCGGAGCTAGGCAGGAACCACTATGGTAACTCCTAAGACGATTATATCAATTTCTAGCATGAAGTCTAGCTAACAATCAGGGACCTCTAACTAGCCGGCACAGATGTCTAACTAAGTCTTACTATAGTCCTAATCTATGGATTTCCCTACTAAGCTGTGACATATGCTCGGGCAACACGTCTACCAGCCACCTAAGACATATGAAACAATAAAATTAGACTCAAGGCTTATGACTTGGATATTTTAATTTATTTAATGGACATTCTATTTTTTTATTATCATTGTTCCGATAATTCGTAGTTGCAAGAGGGACCTGCATGGGCCACCAATAAAACCTGTCACGACCCGTTTCCCATAAACGGAAGGCGAGGCGTGAAAAGTCCACTCAGACTTGAAGCTGTGAGGCAACAGTCTGTAAAGCATCTGGTATAACCAAGTAGTGGTCCTTGCAACTACGAAACAGAACAAAAAAATAATAAAGAAGAGAGACAAGTAATATTATTCCAATCTCAGAATGTCCACAAATAAAGTTCAACATCACAGAAAAGCCATGAGGCTTAAAAGAGTCTAAAATAGGCCCCAAGCATTGCCAACAGAAATAAACGAACGTACAGAAAAGGGAAGGCGCTACGCACCAACAACCTAACAAGAACTAAGCTGAAAGCAACACAAAAGGAAGTCTCTACGACTGGTCGCCGGTGTCATCAAACTCCACGTCAACTGTGGACCCAGGCTCAATGTCTACAAACACCTCGTCCTGAGCAACGGGCTCTAGCTCAATAACTAACATGTGACACCCAAAAGAGACGAGCGTGCATGTCAGCAAGTCTATAAGAGACTTGTGCAAGGAAACTAAAAAGAAAGTAAACAACCTAGCAGTTCTAAAATATGCGATGACATGGCAGTTTAAGGTATGGATGCAACAAGTAAGAAAGTGCAACAAGTATGACATGGCAAGGGTAGCAAAGCTACTAAAACATTCACATGGATTTACAAGTCAAGTAAGCACGTCGTGCACATGGTTTACGCCTTTTGGCTGGAGCAGCTGTACGGGCCAACTCCTAAGCTCAAGTGATCGCTTAGCCTTACCCCTCCATGTGTAATCGGGCATTGGCTTTTAACCAACACATGTGGCCCGCTTCTGGTTCACGAGCCAGGAAGTGTATTTGGCTTAGGGTTGTGCCTACAACGCAGGTGCCTAGCCTCAATAAGGAAGTATAGTAGTATGTGCTACGAATGCAAACATTCAAGCATAAAATGACATGTATGATGCATGGCATGGCAAGAGTACAATTTAAGAGCGTACAGATAAGGAAGTTAAACGTGACAGGCATGGCAGAGTACAAATAAAATGCATACAGATACGGAAATTTAAACGTGACATGCAAAATGTATGAATGACATGGCAGGGTGTCAGATCTAGCTTCGTTGTCAAGCTAGATCTTAAAGTTGCATCTAGGCGACTATCGTTTCATCGCCTAGTATCGTTTACGCTAAAACAAGGGATAGCCTAAAAACATGGCATAAACACAAGTTGGCAAGTTTCACTTGCCTGCAATCAGATATTCTGCCATCACCGTTCAATCAGTCCAGTCTACCTATGTGCTCGAATCCACCAACCTACAGTCCGAATTTAGATTATCTTTATTACTGATTTACTGAGCAAATTAAATACTGATTTTTATCTTGATTAGCATGCATTGGTTGGGGGTCCTAAGAGTTCAGAAAATTACCCTTACACGCCACGATAGCTACACTGACGTCGGGTAGCGACATCAGGGGTTGGAATAAAGAAAACGCTCCTAATTCCAGATTCCAAATAAGATTCCACGTTCGCCAATCCTTGGACAGCGACAAGATCAGCGAAGAGCGTCCAAATTAGCGAGCAAAGAGGACGGTTGACGTTATACGGCTCACGGGAAGCCGTAACAACGAACGGAGACGAAAGAGTCGATGTACACGAAGACTACGACGTTGAGCATCGTAGGGGCTGATTGTGACGTCGATGTACGCCTCTAGGCGAGGTAGGGGACTGTCGGAAGAACCTAACAGCGAGAGAGAACAACGGGGAGCGTAACGACGCGTCGGAACGTCGTTAGAAACGTAAAACAGCGAAGGCTCGCAGTTTCAAAGTAACGGTGGCCAGCGGGGGCTGCCACAGCCATGCAAAGGTCGGAGGGGGACGGTGGCACGTCGGAGGGGGCGCGGACGGCGGCAGCGAAGGCGGCAGCGACAGCGCTGCTGCTGCTGCGTGCTGCGTACTGCTGCTGCGGCCTTTACGGCGGAGAACAGCAGAACGGCGTCGGTTACGGGCTTGGGGACCACCGACGAGGGTTCAGGCGATGGTGGCACTAGGGAATAGGGTCTGGGCGACGGTGGACATGATGAGGAGGCCGGTCGTGCGTAAGCAAGGTCGGAGAGCGCAAGGGTGAAAAATGTTAGTAGGGGGCGGCGGCTATTGTTTTGTGTTACTGTGAAATGCATTTGCCCTAGGCTGCTGTTAAAAGGGATGAGGGGCTCACGTGATGGGCTGGCTAGGGCTATAGGTTAGAGTTATTTTGATTTTAAAAAATTGTTTTAATAGAATTGTTATTATCTATTATTAAAAAAACAAGATCTCTGACCCTCTCTCCCTCTCTCCTGTGTATGGTGCAGCTAAGTGGGGGTTAAAAAGACTAAGTCAAGGTTAGGGGAGATTAAGATTATAATAAAAATATTACTTAGGGAAAAATCTGAAAACTTAGGTTTAAACAAATAATTAAACTAGGGAAAAAGTGAAAGTGGGTCAAGCGGGCTCTATAATTGGGAGATAAATATTGGGCTGACCGCGACGACGAGAGAAATAAAACAAGGAAGACTGATCACAATTTCGACGACGAGAAACGAAACTAAAAATAAAAAGGCCTCACGACAAAAGGGAAAATCGCGACGTCTCATCAAACAAAGTCAAATCGTGGGTGAACGACCTGTGAAATGACGTTCCAAAATAATTCCACAATTTAATACTCTCCGAGAGGGTCACAACGGCATATCACACTATAGGGTTCAGATACAAACAAGGTCTAAAATAAATACACGCACGAACAAGACTACGTGCACGAAAAGTGTACTAAGGATACGGGGTCCAAAGGCGACAGTAATTCCAAGTTGGGCACACATCGGGGGTTGGCTTGCTAAGGATGCAACCAAGGTGCTATGGCCCTATCGATTTAACGACACGACTCACACACAAAACAACAAAACCAATCAGGTACCCGAAATTGCTATACGCACAGCCGTATAACGAATAGTGGGTACCGACCGTTACATTCACCATCGCGCGCCAACCTCCCAGCACCGTCAGACCACCCCGTCGTCGCCTCTGCCAACAACATTCACCGAAGGCCCCCGAGCTGTGTTTTACGTAAGAAGATTAGAATGTATTTTAATATGTAATTGCATACTACTTATATACATATATACATATATATTATTTAAATTTACTAATCTAAAATTGATATTAAATTATCTATGTATCAGAAAAATACACTGATAGCGCCAGAAAATCCGAAACGATGAAACAGACACATTGGCGCTAGTTTTATCGCTAAAAGGCAAGTACATTTCTCGCAGTGAATTTTTAAACATAAAACTTAATAAGCTTACTTTTGCTTACAAATTCAAAACACGAGATTACTCTGACGTACGAAGAAAAATATATGTCGTAGTACTAGCTGAGACGATTATTTTAATACTTTGTGATCGCGCCCGGATATACACCCGAAAAACGACTTGTAGTCTTACCGTAAGTGCACGGTGTAGTGACAAGCGGGTATCGAACACAGGGATGGCAAATGAAAGCATCTTACTTTGATTACCTTGCTATCAAGAGAATAAGAATAGTTTTGTTGTAATCGTCACAATCGTTCAAATAGCAAAAAGATATCAATATAATAAAGCGTCTGTGGATAGGAAATCCCCACTACGGACCATCTCTCATCCTCGTGAATCATAGATTTCATTGTTGCTAGGCTCGAATGTAGGTGAACTAGTCACAACTTAATGTAGAACCAAGCTCACGCTCTCGCGCTATTGTCATTCTATAGCAAACCTAGAATAGAGCCCACTCTCGTGCAAACCATACCCTAAGCCGCTAGCGTGAAGATCGACATCATCGTCCAATCACATCTCGAGCCCACTCTCGTGCAAACTCAAGCTACGATCTAGGTTATGATAGTTTGTATTCGTCCAATCTCTTGCAAACGAATATTAGTATAGATTTATAATAAAAATCATAGTTTTGGTCCAATCTCTTACAAACCAAATCTAGAGAATTTCAATTATTAATCTAAATCGAATTTCTAGGCCTTCCTATCAATTGGGATCCAATCTCTTGTAAATCCCAATCGATATGAATTCCTAGCTACTTGTAATAAATCAATCGCAACCTAACCATTATCAATTCTAGCAACAATTCTATAAACTCATCACAATTCAAAGATCGAGTCCATATGGTTCATCCCCATGCCCTAGAACGACGGAACTACTCACTAATCATCATGAAAATCTCAGAAATAATGGATGGAATCATAGCACAATTCATTGCAAGGAAGAAACAATTCATAAAAATGAGTTTTTTTAACAAGAAAGAACAAACCAATGTTGTCGCCAATGATCTCCAGCTGAGATTTTTCAAAAGAATAGCTGTCAAAAACCTAATAGAAGTCTCTAAAAAATAATTCAAGTCTCACCTAAAACTAGGGTAAAAACTAGATTTAAATACAAGCCAAAATCGTCCAAAAAATCGTGACAAACATGCCCTTGCGCAGCCCAGAATTCGTAGTCCTAGCAGTAGTCAGAGAGGGTCACTCAGTCGAATGGCTCATGTCACTCGGCCGAGTGACAGGCCTGATGAAAAATAGAGAGTTCGGGATCTTCAAGGGTCTGTCTCTCTAGGTGACTCGGCCGAGTAGGCTTCTTCACTCGGCCGAGTGAGCAATCATGCTCGGCCGAGTGGGCTTCCTCAGAAATTTCAGTAAGTTGGGCCTTTCTCTGGAGGAATTCTCTGTACCACTCGGGCGAGTGAGCTTTCTCACTCGTCTGAGTAGTTCCTTGCTCGGTCGAGTAAACGCTGAAAATTTGCTGTGCGTATCCGTTTTACTCGGCCGAGTATAGTTCCTGACTCGGCCGAGTGAGTAGTCTACTCGGCCGAGTGGTCTGTATCTTAACTCTTTTCTTCTTCTTTTTGCCTCCACGTCGATCCTATGAAATTTCTTCTTCTTCCACTCATCCTCTATTGCTGACAAGTCATCAAGTAAGCCGTGGGCGACACTCCGAAGTGCGTGAAAATCTTTTGATCTCATTTTCGCTCCAAATCGCTCCATATCTCCTGAGATACGACAAAAAACAAGAAATAGTTAAAAGCATCGCGATATCGTCGAATAATCGTGAAAAACACGATATGGACAATCAAAACATCATGAAAGCATGCAGAAAAAAGGTGTAAAATAAGGAGTGATCAAAATCCCCTAAGCTTACCTCTTACTCGTCCTCGAGGAAGATGAGTAAAGGCAAACCCGATGGGTAAAAATAAGGAAAAGGAAAAATAGGATAGAAAATAGATAAGAAAACAAAGAAGGAGGTGCTAGATCATTTCCTCAGGACGTGGACTCGCTTACTCACATAGCACACGACGAATATAAAACACATGCCAAAGATTTTTATCTCGATATCATGATCATATAGGGATGCATTCAAAATAGAAACCCAAGAATATCAAACCAGTATGAAATATGGAATTATTCTAGAATTAACATCGTCTGAAGCATCTAAAGCGGTATACACAATCATAGACCACACACTTTTCAATTGATCGCTTTCTACTTGGAGTATAAGAAGTATCACACAATATGAATCAATAAGAATAGAAAGGAGTGGTTTTCTTGAAATGCATGCTAAGCTTCAACTCTTGGATTTCGTGAAACTTTTAGTAATCTCGCCGAGTATAGAAAATTACCTAGCTTAGGTTGTCATGCACAATCAAGTATTCACTCTCTCACACATCATTGGATCCCCTCCCCCAAGCTTATTTATAAGCGTGTGGCATCAAATTGAGCAATAAGACTTTTCCCCATTTTTTGAAGCTCCAAGTAAATAGAAGAGGGAAGAAAGAGAGAAAGATAAAATGGGATCATGTATGTACTTCTATTTCTCTTTTCTTTTCTTTTCTCTCTCTCTTTTTTCAATCATATATTTACAACTGTGATCCCAAATCAAAAGATAGAAAGATATACGAGAATTTTTTTTTCTTTTTGAATTTGGGGGGAGGGCTGGAGCATGGATCTTTATAGCTGGGGAATATGCCAATATAAGAATCGTTTATAGGGAGATTCACCAATGATTCTAAGTATAGAAATAATGCTCAAGGTATGTGGAGAAAGAAATATATGTAATACTCGGTTCACTCTATAGAATGTGCACGACAACTTTCAACAGAGTAATGTAATCTACTCAGTTTAATCACAAAAAGTAAACTAATCCAGTTATATCAACATAGCATACATTCAATCAACCTGAAAGTGAAGCTTACAATTTTCATGCAATAAGAAGTGATAGAAGACAAGAAAGCAGTACTCCAGATATAAGCAATCAATGCGTGAAGCTTGGTGTGTTTTCTATGGAGAGTATACAGTAAAAATTATCAGACTCATCTAATAAAAGAGTTTCATCCATATTCATACATGAAAAGGCGGGTTACTATCTCAAGTGCATAACAAGTCATAGCATATGATATCTGAAATAAAAACTATGGCATGACAAGATAATATGCATATAGAGATAAGCTAATACAAAGTTATCATCATCACAGAAAATTCATCTCTAGCAAAAAGGATAAAAGAAATAAGGATAAAATAAAAATAAACAACTAATGTACAGTGCAGCACACACAAAAAGTAAGAAAACGTGATGCATGAGGGAAAAAATGAAAAAGTGGGTGAGAATAAGTGTAAAAGCAAAGAAAGGTGTGAAAATAGAAAGAAAAGACGACAAAAATAAAAAGTGCGTGAGAACTCACTCCCCCAAGCTAAAGTGCACAGTGTCCTCAATGTGCAAAGTGTGGCACACTTAGAGACAAAATATGGGTGGGGTGGGTGAGGATGCATGCATGATGAAAATAAAAGAAAAATGAGATGGGTATGCAAATGATGCATGCAGAGATCAAACTAGTACCTTGAGTGTCCCCAAAAATACTCCCTCTTTCCAGAATGATATAAACAGATATGAGCAAAAATTGACCAAAACGTGTGTGGAGGAGGGGTGCAAAATCAGCAGGCAGAAAATTTCCAGAATAACAGCAGCAAAAATATGAAAGGCATCCAGAGTGTTCCTAGGTGGGTGGGGGTGCACCAGCACCGTCCTGTGGCGGAGGTGGTGGTCACAGAGGCTGCTGGGTGGGGGTAGGTGGCTGAGGTAGCCGTGCAGGAATCTGGCTCAGGTAAGCTGAATACCAGGAAGTAGGGTGACACGTGACTGGACAGCACTGACAGTAGCGAAGAGAGCCTGGAAATCTCCTCTAAGCCTACTCATCGCCCCTCTAGAGCACGGCGGTGCTGAACTTGGGAGTCGCGGGGAGGTGGAGCAGAGGGTCGAACAGGTCGAACAGGTGAAGAACGGGGCTATCTCGCACGGCTGCCGTAAAGGATATGTGCGACAGTAGGGTGGTGCGGTGGTGCTATGCTCACATGGTGACGCTTAGCCTCTGTGGGAGGCCGAGACGCAGGTAAGGTCGACGAGGATGGAGCAGCAGCAGAATTAGAAGTGGCGGCAAGCGACGAGGCAGGCAGAGAGGTCAGTGACACAGACGTGGGAACAGACGTCACGACACACTCAGAGAAGACAGCGGCAGTGGAGACAGTAAGGTCGACGACTGGGGAAGTCGTGAAGTGCAAAGGAAATGACTCTCCAGGGGTCGAGAACAAGAAAGAGGAAAGAGTCTCCACTGCGGAGGCAAAAGAGGGCTCGCCGCTCTCAATAATGGTGGGGAGACGCTCGGGGCTCACAACAGAAATAAGATCTATGGACATGGGCACAGTGGTGGCGGTGGTGGACTCAGCTAAAGTGCTCCTGACACTGACAGACATGTGGACAGATGTGTCAGGAGGTGCAGACAGATCAGGTACAGGCTGAGGTATCACGGGGTCAAGGGGTGGAAGGAGGGGCTCCTTCTGAGCACCCTTAAGCTCAAGCACGTATGCGGAGGGGATGAGGATATCCATCACTGGAATCCACTCCCCGACCGCAGGTCCAATATGAGTCTGAGCAGGGCTCAGAAGAATCATATAATCGACGCCATGGGGACCGTGCAGCCACATCCAGTGGTGCTGACCATGAGGACGAAGCATACTCATCCGGGACATAACATCTATGAAAAGTGTAGCGGGGCCCGGAGGTCTCAGCAAGCCAGTAGGTGGTCAACTCCGCACAAAAGGGTCAAGAGGGTAATCAGACCGCTGCAACAGATAGGCGTCTTAGCGCCGACAGAAATAATGATTTGGTCGATGTACCAATTGGTAATGTCAATCTCGACGGCGGGGACCAAAACGTCTCCTCCTCGCTCGTAGGGCCGCGATCGTGTCATCGCGTAGGGCATATAGAGCTCTGGCGTCGACAACGTCCCCGGCTCATACCTCGCTAAGAAAGTGGTCGCCATAAGGCGATGTGCAATGCGGAGGTATGGGTGGAGGATGGCAGAGGCCTTGGCCCGACTAGGGTCAAAGTCGAGGGGAGATCCCGTGATACATGTCCAAAAAGTGTGCGTGTCAAATGACGGGGGTGGGATGTGCGTGGGACTGTAGGCTCGGTCAGGGTCCGGGACAGGGGCCACTGGAAGAATGCTCTGATCATGTCGAGAGTAACCTCGCACTCTTGATCCATCAGGCGAAATGAGCATCCTCCAGGGATCTGAGCAATAAAACTCAGGACCTCTAGTGTCGGGCGGATATAGGTGTCAGCCGACACCGACAAGAAATCACGCCACCCCACGTTGTCATACAACTGGAGTAGCCCCTCTAGTACCCCTAGGCACTCTAAATCAGCAATGTGTGCAAACCTAGACAGTACGATCGAGCGGTGGGAGATACGCTCAAATCTGGCGCGCTGAGCGTCATCTCTGAACGTGATCCCCATCGTATCGATAACGAGGGCAGGCTGTGCCTGTGGTGGAATAGGTGCGGTAGGAGGCGGTTGTGTAGGTGGTAGCGGGCTAGGTGGTGGGGAGACCGCCCTAGCAGAAGAGGAGCCAGGATCGCCTGACCTCTTCCGCTTGGAAGCGGGCTCCCGAGTGCATGGCCTAAGACGTGGGGGCATGTGGCCCGTGAGTCGTGCCCACCCAAATGAAAATGCGAAGTGCTAAAATAAGGAATGGGTGTACCTGAGCACGACGCAAGAGCAAATAGTGGAAGCGTGCAAAGAATTGCCTCCTCCGCGAAGCTCCAAGACGTCCTGAATCTCCCCCAAGCTCCCCCAAGCTAGCCTGAAACACAAATAATCAAATCAGCAAGAATATCAATATATATTGGGGAAGATGGGGAATGATAGATAGATATATATATATATATATATGAGAATTAATTTCAATTTGGGGCTTAAGGGGCATACAGATCGGAGAAAAAGGCGAGAAATAGGAATTTTGGGGCGCAATGGAGGCGAAACAGTGAAGGGGCGACAACGCCGGCGGGTGCAGGCGGCGGAGCGATGTTGGCGACCGGCGTAGGGCGGCGGTCGACCGGCAAAGGGCGGCTCGGGTGAGGAGGAACGGGATTCGGGTGAAGGGGAGTCGAAGAGGCTCGGGGGTTTGGGAAATTTGAGCGCGTTGGGACCAGGGCCCGCGGGTGCTGAGTATATAAAGTTTGGACGACTCGGCCGAGTGACGCGTTCACTCGACCGAATGGCTCAACGTTCTAAATTTTTTTTAAATCTCCCTATAGTTACGACTTGGCCGAGTAGCTTTCCTTACTTGGCTGAGTGGACAAGTTTCACTCAGCCGAGTGGAACGGCCACTCAGCGATTATGAAGCATGGATGGTATCAGATTCACTCGGCCGAGTAACATAGTCACTTGGCCGAGTGGAAAATAAATACTGTAAATTACAGAAAATAACAGAGAGTGTTCTGTAGGATCTTCCATGATAAGTGCCCTACTCGGCAGAGTAGAGTCTTCACTCGGACGAGTGACATGTACACTCAGCCGAGTGGCTTGCTGTTTTCTACATCGACTCTCTGTTTTCGCTCCACTCTTTGTTTTTCTCCTTCCCGTCAGTCTCTTCCTTCTCCTGGGGCTTGAGCGCGTTCCTGGAGCGCTCTCCCTTGCTATGGTCATCCTCCATGTAAATGATTTCTCGTTCTCCATCTCCTGTCATAAAAAATAGAGCCCGTTGTCACGATTTTTATTGACTCTAGACTCTAAACACTAAGAAAGATCTAAAACAAAAATATAATTCAACTAAAAATAATATAAAACCATCGGGTTGCCTTCCGACAAGCGCTCGTTTAAGTTCTTAAGCTCGACCCCTTAAGATATTTGTTTAGTGCTCGATATTCGGCGCAAGTGAGATGCGCCCGTCAAACTTGCCGGGAAGGCCACTTGGATTTAGTTGTTGCTGTTTGTATGCTTTTCTCGACTCCCCTCATCATGGGTAGTGTTGGGGGATAAGTCCCCCAAGCTTGAGCTTTTATCATTCTTTTTCTTCATCGATGATGCCGATCTCTTATCCGGTGGAGCTTTCATCAAATTGTTGGCTGTGGAGAGCTTGCAGAGCTCCCTAATTCTTGTGACAACAGCGTCATATTTTTCATCAACCATAGAGCTATCCGACGGGTCCTCCAACTTTTCTCCATTGCTAGAAAATTGGCCTTCTTCGAAGCCATCATCGTGTAGGGTGCCAATAGAATGTGGTATAGCTTCATCAATCACCTCATCGAGGAGGTCCACGTAGTCGACATCCTCCGTCCAAGGCATGTGCTTCATTGCTTTAGGGATATGGAGATCCACTTCGATGTTTCCGACATTCAAAGACAAGATGCCATCTCTCATGTCAACTATCACGTCGACGGTGGCTAAGAAGGGGCGTCCAAGAATTAGCGATGTGTCGCCCTCCTCCTTGATGTCCATGATTACAAAGTCGCACGGCAAGCAAATTCCTCCCGGTATTTGGAGCGGTATGTTCTCTATAATTCCCACAGGACTAGTAACCCGACCGTCCGCTATTTGTATTCTCATATCCGTCGGTTTCAAGTCGGTCCATGTATTCAATTTCTTAAACATAGTTAGGGGCATTAGGCTCACACTTGCTCCTAAATCTACCAAAGCCTTTTGTAGCGGGACTCCTCCAAGTGTGCATGGAATGCGGATGCTTCTGGGATCTTTGAATTTTGTGGGCTCCTTCTCCCTCCGGGTGAACCATGTACCTTGCTCAGCGAGCATTATCTTCTTCTTTCTTTTCTTTCCTGAAATTAAGTCTTTCAAGAACTTGGCATATGACAGGATCTCTACAATAGCGTCCAAGAAAGGTATATTGAGGCTTACTCCCCGCAAGTACTCAAGGAATTTGGCGAGCCTCTTCTCAATCTTAGCTCTTGCCAACCGTTGTGGTAACGGTATCGGTGGCATGTAGTTTCGCTCCTCACATGGCTTTATAATTTCTGAATTTTCGCCTTCTTGCGACTCTTTTTGGCACTCCTCCTCAATATCCGGCTCCTTGGCATCCAAAATTTGCTCCCCTGGCTCTTTGGTTTGGATCATGGCGGGAGTAGTGTCCTTCCCACCCCTAGTAGTAACCGTCGCCACCGCATTGATGTCGGCGGTGTTGCTCCGTGGGTTTGGCTCCGGTTGAGCCGGTAATTGTTGAGTATTTTTGTTAAGCAACGCAAGTTGCTCCGCTAGTTGTGCCACGACGGTATTGAGAGAGTCTTGTTGAGCCGTCAATCTAGCATTTATTTTATTTTTCTCCACCATGAACTCTTCCACACTCGCTTCATGATCCGATCTAGGTGGTGCTTGTGGTGGGTTAGGAGCTCTCCACCCTTGATTGTAGCCGGGCGGCCTATATGGTCCCGCTTGTTGCCTAGGCGGGTAGCTTTGTTGTGGTGGCCCTCTTGGTTGATATTGAGGTTGTGGAGGTGGAGGCCGTGCTTGAGGTTGTTGCGGTGGTGGGTTCAAAGCTCCATCATTATTAGCATATGAAAATCCCGGATGATTTCTCGTGGTCGGGTTGGCCCAATAACCGGTGTTCCCCGCAACATATTGGACTTGCTCCATATCTCCTTCTCCATGCTCTCCTCCAACAAATATAACTTGAGCTTGGTCTTGCCAATCGCTCATATTTCCTCCTGGTGTAGATGTGGTGGGAGTTCCATGCGGCTCGGTAATCAACTTCTCCAATCTCTCCACAACCTTGTGGAGGGAGTCAAACTTCGCAGAAAGCTCCGCTACGGCCTTGGCCTCGTAAATGCTTGTTGGCTTCAAGGAGGATGAAGAATGTCCTCTCTCATCGCCCCATTGTTGGTTGTTAGAGGCCATCTCCTCTAGTAAGGCCATAGCTTCATCCGGTGTCTTAGATAATATGGCTCCATTAGCGGTCGCATATATGATTTGCTTGGTGCCCGGTTGGAGTCCATTGTAAAAGATATGTACTAGCTCCCATGCTTCAATGCTATGATGGGGGCATTGGTGTTAGAGATCTTTAAAGTGCTCCCATGCCTCAAATAGAGTCTCCTGAGGTCCTTGCTTGATGGACAGGAGCGCGCTCCTTATCTTGACGGTCTTGGATGGTGGGTAGAATTTGTTCACAAAAGCACTCGCCAACTCATCCCATGTAGTAAAGATCCCCTCCGCTTGTGTCCTCAACCAATACAAAGCTTTTACTCTGAGAGTGAATGGGAAGAGACGCAGTCGGATAGTATCGACCGGTACACCGGGCATCTGAAAGGTGGCACACTAGGACAAGAATAATTGAAGATGGTTAATTTTGGTCGGCACTATCTTGGATTAATGAACATTCCATGCCCTCATTGTTTAGCCTTACACTGGTTGGATGAACAGTTGTTGAAGTCAACTTTAAGAACACATCCTTTTGGAACATGTTGTTTGCAAGGAAAAGTAAAATTGCCGAAACTTAATGAACCCCATCCAGCACTTCGAGAATTATATGATGGTGACAGTGAGGCATCAAAATCATTTCGACTGTATACTTGGGAGTATAATGCAGCTAATGCATTTACTAGCCTTAGTGTGACAATGGATCAAAGATTGATTGCTGGCAGAGGCCCGAACATATTTACTATTCAAGGAGAATTACGCCATCAAACAGGATCACTTCTGCCCCAATCGGATCAAATAGAAAGTTATTGCCAACTTTACATATATGATCCGGATTCTGCTATGGAGTTTCGAAGTAATAGAAATCCACATTTGAGCAAGGATGTCTTACAAATTATTCAAAATTGTCTATCGGGCATAAATCCATTCATCAAACTATATTGTCAGGCGTATTCTGTTTTATCTCTAGCAGATTTATGTGGTCATGATCTTCCTGTATATCTGCATTACAATTCAAACAAGGATCATCGCCGTTATAACCTCCCAACCGTAGATGAGATTGCGGTTATTTTACCTGGAGATGGCTATCGACCTTCCGGGATGCGAGATATAGTTTTACATCTTCAAGGAAATCATCAATTAATGCAAATCAATGAGACTCATCTTGCATACTTACCATTACACTACGTCTTATTATTTCTTGATGGTCAACTTGGATGGGAACCTGAGTTGAAGCAGTGGGATCCAGTTCAAAACATATCCTCAAGTTGACTCCTTACCATGTATGAGTTTTATAGCTACCGTCTGTTTGAAAGACAGAACGAGTATTCTTCAATTTTGAGAGCTGGAAAATTATTCCAAGAGTTCATAGTTGATGCTTGGGTAGCAATTGAGCAACATCGTTTGACATTCATCAAACTTAATCAACGAAAACACCGCTCAGAGATCTATCAGGGTCTTGCAGATATCGATGCATATGCCAGATATGACCAAATTGGATAGGGCATGATACTTTCATCATCTTTCACTGGCAGTGCACGTTACATGTTTGAAATCTTTCAAGACTCCATGGCTATCACACATTATAACCAGCACCCAGATATTTTTCCTTACCATGACTGCAAATCCAAAGTGGCCAGAAATTACTTCGGCTCTACTGCCCAATCAAAAGGCTACCGACCGTCCAGATTTAGTCGCACGTGTAATTGAGTTAAAAAGAAAGGTTTTGATGAAGGAGATTGAGGGTAATAATGTATTTGGAAAGAAATTAGCACATGTATTTACAATTGCATTTCAGAAACGAGGTCTTCCACATATGCATGCTCTTTTCTTTCTTCGTGGTCCCGATAAGATTCATACATGTGATCAAATGGATAGAATTGTTTGTGCTGAATTTCCTGATCCTGCTCAAGATCCTACATTATTCGATACTGTGTCAAAATGTATGGTACATGGAACATGTGGTGCTCGAAATCCAAATGCTTCATGTCTGGAAAATGGTAAGTATACTAAGAAATATCCTCGAAATTATGCAGATGCAACAACTATTGATCGTGATGGATATCCTATTTATCGTCGTCGTAGTAATGGGCATCTATATACTGTAAGGGGGCATCAGGTTGATAACCGAGATGTTGTGCCGCACAACATGTATCTCTCAAGGCGCTTTAATTGCCACATTAATGTCGAAGTTTGTGCTGGGGTAAGATGTGTGAAGTACATTCATAAGTATATTTATAAAGATCATGATCGGACCACAATGGTGTTGGGTGTAGTAAATGTGATCCAACAATACCTTGATGCAAGATATATTGGACCACCTGAGGTAGCTTGGCGAATATTTGAGCATCCTTTGCATCAAGAGATTCCGTCAGTTCAAAGATTGATACTTCATTTACCAGGGCAACACCGTGTTATTTTTGATCCAGATGAAGATGTAGATGCAATAAGGTCTAGGGCTGAAAATGATAAGACAACTTTAACTGAATTTTTTACATGTTGTGCTTTACATGAGTCTGCACATGATCTCACATATCAAGAATTTCCTCAAAAGTTTGTGTGGCATTCGTCAACAAATGTCTGGACTCCAAGACAATCTGGATATGTAATTGGTAGAATGTATTTTGCATCCCCTAATTCTGGTGAGAGATTTTATCTACGGTTGCTACTAACAGTTGTTAAAGGGCCAACATCATAGGAAAATTTACGCACATTCAATACTATCAAGTACCCTACATTCAAAGCAACATGTATTGCAAGAGGTCTTCTTGAAGATGATTTCGAGTGGAGACAATGTCTTTCCGAGGCTTCAATTATGAAAACATGATATCAGTTACGAAGACTATTTTGTATTATTCTTATCGAATGTTCACCGATCGACCCCCTAGCATTATGGAATGAATTTTCAATGCACATTTGAGATGATCTTCCACATAAATTACAAACTTTATCTGCAATTTCTACCCCAACTCAATGCCAACTTGAAGATTATGGATTATTCCTTATCAATGAATTGCTTGAGGAGGACGGTAAGTGTCTATCTGACTTTCCACCAATGTCACTTCCTGTTGGAGATTGGAATGCAATTGTTGGCAATAGATTGTTGTATAAACATCAGAAACTTATAAATAAAGCTAAACAAATGGATGCTCAAAAAGACATTGATTGCCTCAATGATGCACAACACAATGCTTACTCGGCAATTACTTCATATGTATTTGAAAATAAAGGTACTATATTCTTCTTGGGCGGCGGTGCTAGAATTGGAAAGACTTTTTTGTACAATGCACTAGCAACAATGTTGCATAGTCTTGGAAATATAGTTATCACCGTCGCGTCATCCGGTATTGCATCATTACTGCTTAGCGGAGGCCGGACTGCACATTCCACATTTCGTATCCCGTTAGATGTGCATGATACTTCAATTTGTAATTTTAGCAAGCAATCCATGCAAGCTCAATTATTCAGAAAAGCAAAACTTATAATATGGGATGAAGTACCTATGCAACATCGGCACTGTGTTGAGGCAGTGGATCGATCATTACAAGATATTTGTGATAACACCAAAGCATTTGGTGGTATTACTGTTGTTCTTGGTGGGGATTTCCGACAAATCTTGCCCGTCATACCAAAGGGGGTTCGATAAGAAATTGTTGGTGCTTCATTGAGACGATCTGTATTATGGTGCTCTGTACAAGTTTTGATCTTGGATCAAAATATGCGGTTAAATAACTCATCTGTTGAGAATGCAAATTTTGCAAAATTTATTTTGGAGGTATTTTATTTCATGCCTAATTTACTATTTTTATCTTAGCCATTCCTTAACTTAAATTTTATCTATATATGTATTAGGTTGGTACAAATCCTACAGAAGTGGTAGAACTTCCTTCTCACATATTCAGGTGCAAGGATTTAAAAGAGTTATTACTTCGAATTTATCTGCAGCTAGATATTGAGGGTGCAGTGACTCCGGCATACCTTACTGAACGAATAATTCTGTCTGCACGGAATGATTATGTTGCTTTTATAAATGCTGCTGCATTACACATATTTCCGGGACAAAAGATTACGCATCTAGCTGCAGATAGCCGGTCTGAAAATGAAGAAAAAGACCCAACCATTATAAATCGATATCCAACTGAGTACATAAACTCTTTGGATCTTCCTGGGTTGCTACAATTTAAACTTGATCTTAAGGTGGGTTATCCTATTATTTTATTACGAAATATTGCACCTAAAGACGGGCTCTGCAGTGGCACTCGAATGATGGTTGTCAGATGTGCAGCACGTGTCATTGAAGCTTAAATTTTAAATGGTGATAAAGCCGGTAGTTTTGTGTTTATTCTAAGAATATCTTTGTCACCATTGGCTACAACATTACCATTTCATATGACAAGACGACAGTTTCATGTCCGTGTAACTTATGCCATGACAATTAATAAAGCCCATGGACAATCTGTAAAGTTCGTTGGAGTTGATTGGCGAACCCCAGTTTTCAGTCATGGACATCTGTATGTGGCACATTCACGGTGCACATCTTTTGATCGTGTATGCGTCCTTCTTCCGGCCTATTCAAATAAAACATTAAACATCGTTTATCCAGATGTTTTGCTATGAATTCCAATATATGATTAATATTGTAAGTTAGTTTTTTAAATTATTTCTGTAAATAGTTCTATTTATTTTATTCATTTAGACATTCTTTAAAAAAAATTATTTATCGACTGTTGTCTACTATACATGTACACCATTATCATATAACCCATAGCTGCATAATGTGGATTGACATCACTATATATGGCAATGTAAGAAATTTTTAACTTCAATAAAAATCATTTTTTTCTTTATTATTTCTTTCAATATGAATGGTTAGCTAAAATATTTGTTTGTATTTTTATATACAGGTGGATGCAGATTTGTATAAAACTGTAAGTCTTTAATCATACCTTTTTACTATATGTTTTATTTCATTTCATCTGATTTCTTAATATTTTTTATTCTTATAGGTTGTGTTACTTGCTCAAAATAATATAGCTGTCAAGTTGCGTGATTATATAAGAATTTGGTGGGACAAGGTATGCTGACCAATAAATAAGTTATCATTTTCATATTAAGACTTTTTAAGTTAGTAAATTATTATTATTATTATTATTTTCAGCAAGATGCAAAAAAGAATTGTAGATGCATAGGTGACAGTGAATATTGATGCACCAGAAACATGTGTTATGGAGGTAATGTAAAAAAATATTAGAATTTTATTCCCACAATATCATTTTCATTAAATATCAACATATGTTTGTGTTATAGAATTGGAAGTTAGTCCTTAATGAGCTTGATTGGGTCCATAAAGCACGCCCACCTATGCTCCCCCCGCATAAGGTAAAAACATTTTAAGTTTAAATTATTAATATTATCACATATTTCTTTATTTCTCTAACCAATTTATGTTTGTAATTTACCTAAGTTATTATGCATCCAGATGACACACGATGTTGGATTGAGATTGACATGCATTCCTTTTATAATGTAATGAAGAGGAAGTTTCCTGTTGAACCTTGATGGATTGTGTATTAACAGCTTTGATGTAACAGATGTATTTTTGATGTAACAAATGTAAATATTATTATGGTGCTACTTGGCTTAGACTAATAGAACTGGATCTACATTACTTTTGTGTTACATTATTAAGGTGCTACTTTTTGATGTTAGAAATGTAAATTTTAGTAGTTGCTTGCATGGTGTTTTTACTTCACCAATTTCAATTGTTTTCATGGTTGGATGTGATTGGGGGGAACGTGGTGACATGGCTAATGCACATAATCTGATCAATGCTGCCAACTTCCGCACTCCTAGGTTTTGGTGACATGGCTAATTTTTATGTCCATCTCTATTTTTCTGTTTGTCCATGTATCTTAATACTGTAACATGTTTTTAGCTCCTATCTTTATAGAATATTTTGTCTAAAATGTGGGGGAAATGCAACTAACTTTACAAAAAAATTTAGAAACGAACTATATATTGGGGAACTAACATTTTTTTCAGTGACTAAAAATTTTGTGAGTAATTAAACAATGTGAGAACTAATATCTCTTGAGGAGACCTCAATTTTGGGGAACTAAGATTTTGATTGGGGAACTACGATTTTGAGGGGGGATTTCTAAAATGAATAATGTACACAATTTCAGGGGAACTAAGATTTTGAGGGGGGAATATCTAAAATGAATCATGCCCACATTTTCGGGGGAACTAAGAATTTGAGGGGGGGAATATATAAATTGAACCGTGCCTTATGGGCACGGGTATATAATAGTATATATATATATCACAGATATCATCGCATATGCATATACAACACAATAGACAAATATAATATACTAATATACCAAGGGTATGCACACTAATACATGGGTGGGACACAAAGATCCACATACATGGGTCCACACACTATATCTATATATACACTACATACATCACAATTAATACCAATGGATCTACTATACCTATACCATAAGTACTATAAAAGAAAGGTCAAACATTAATTGAAATCACTTGCTCAACAGTCTCTGCCTCTACGGTTGTCATGGCGAATACCTGACACCTCGATTGGTTCTGCCTCACTTGCTCAAAAGGCTTCTGTTGTGAAGCCGGGGGTGATCCACGCTGAGTAGATCCAGAAGGTTCAGCAGTCGTCGACTTGTTATTGCGATGAGGGTAGTCCATGATAGCATGTGTAGATGATCTGCATACTCCTCTGTGCTCTTCAACTAGCTCAGTATATCATCAATGAATATCACTATGAATTTATCCAGAAACTAGTAGAATATGATCAGATTCATGAGATTCGTGAATACCGCAAGAGCATTGGTCAAACTGAACGACAAGACAATAAACTCGTAGTGTCCATACCTAGTCCAAAAAGCCGTCTTGTAGATGTCTTCATTTTTGACCTTCACCTGATGGTATCCACTCCTGAGATCCAACTTCGAGAAAACCTGTGATCCACCGAGTCAATCGAAGATGTCATCGATGCAAGGTAACGGGTACTTATTCTTCATAGTGACTTTGTTCAGTGATGCACCTGGTTGTAACACCTAAAACCCACCTAGTAATGGCACGAATCACACGGAGATAAATTCCCGGCAACGACGCCAAAAACTTGATCCGCCCAGAATTAACTCCAGAAACGATGTCGTTTTATCGCAAGCACACGGTATAGCAACAAGCGGGTATCGAACACGGGGAGGCGGTGCTATACTACCTACCTACTCATATGTAGGTTAGACTGCGAGTTTATTGGTGGATATGGATTATGGAGTGTCGTGATGGTGATAGATGTGAAGGTCGTGTCACTCAACGTCGCAAACAAAGAACTCCATAGAGAAATGGATAACATAAAGAAATACTAGGGCAATAAGAGTCAACATTAGGATCGTCATATGTTAATGCTAAGTTAGAATTCTTACGTTGAATTGGGTTTATTAGGGAGAGATTGTCGCATCTAAGATGTTTAACTCATGGCCAAATGTCGTAGTACCATTTGTCTAACGTATCCCGTATTTGGCCCCATCGTTGTGGATAGCCTCACACGTGATCCGTGCATTACAATCGACAACTACTCTAAATCTCTACTCATACCACTTCATGGATTAGAGCTTCGATCTGTGAATTGGTGGGTCTCATCGATGCTACTATCGTAGTCATCAAGTAGTAATATAGGACGCCGGTGGAAACCATCAAAGTGTGCACCACTATCATGGTCACGAACCCTAATTAAATTCACTAACGTGCCTAATTAAGTTCATAAGATACTCCTTAAGTGCGCATGCCACTGTCGTGGTCACGATCCTAGTATGAGATATCCTATAAACTTGGCTGGATCAACCAAATCACATCTCTTTTATACCAAAACAACCTAAACATCCTAACTTTACATCTAAATCCTAAGATCATAGGGCTAATCCATTAGCCCTAGAAAAGACTACAATTCATGATCGCAATAGATATGATAAGGATAGAAAACTTCATTGCATGCATCAAAGAGATATTCAATAAGCAATCACAAAGAAATAACAATGGAATTAGAGAGAAAAAAATACTTATCTTGATACAAGGGAGAGGCGTATGGCATGGCCTAACACCAGAAGAAAGTCTCTACAAAGCTTCAAAGAAAATAAGATCTAACCTCCCTCTAATGACGGCTACAATCCTTATATATAGTCCCCTTAAACGGTAGCAAATAACCCAAGAAAAACCCAGCAAAACCCATCTGAAATTCGGCCCAAAACCAACTCTGGCAGCAACTTATTGGTGGACCCCAGTCAGCTCGGACCGAGTAGAAACAGCACTCGCTCGAGTGCAGATTTCTTCACTGTAGCACCATCTTGCAAAAATTTCCTAGATTTCATCCAACCTTTGATTCATGCGTTCTTGGTGGAGTTGGAATCTTCATGAAGTCTACTATCCTTAAAAAATGGGAAAAATAATTTGCCAATTGGAATGATACCAAATCTCAAAAGAGTGAGAGGCTGTCTAAAAATCTGGGCATCTCACCTCACTCGACCGAGTACGGTTGCACTCGGTCGAGTGGCCTTCGCGCTCGGTCGAGCTACAAGAGGTTGATTCTTTGGCTCAAAATGCGGCTCTGGACAGCTCGACCGAGTAGTTGCAGTCCACGGTCGAGTCGTCGATCTACTCGGTCAAGCTACAGTAAGCTGTCGAGGCCTTCAAAAACTCCGTTTTGTTTGGGTTCAGCTCGATCGAGCGGCTGTAGTGCTCGGTCGAGTGTTGCGTGTCCTTTCAGCTAGGGCTCTTTTCTTGATTTTGAGTATCAGCTCGGTCGAGTGCGGAGCAGCTCGACCGAACTGGGAAAACAGACCAGCTTCTTTCTTTGAGATTCTTGTCTCCATCTCTCCTCCTCTTCGCCTCCAATCTGTTTCTTCACCTTGCCGAACACCTATAAGATGACACCATGGATGCTCTGACAATCTCGAATGTGTCCATAACTCCAATTTGCTCCAAATTTCCTCAAAACTCCTTAAAATGAGAATAAAGCACCGAACGTGATATAATACGATAAATGATCAAATGAGCAACAAATATGAGTTTTGAGCGACTAAAATGGCGTGAAATGATGCGACAAAATCATGGGAAATATGGACACATCAAAATCCCCCAAGCTTACCTCTTACTCGTCCTCGAGGAAGACGAATACGAAGTTCACCGGGAGGTAAAAATAAGAAAACGAAAAAGAATAAAAAGAGGAGGGGGTCGCTAGATTATTCTCTCAGATCTCAAGCCATTTGCTACACATCACGACAACTCAGAAAAAGGATAATATGCTATCAAGATATTTCATATCTTACATGAATATAGTACTTTCAAGCTTTTAGATTAACAAAATGGACTCTCTAAATTCATGCAATCAACTAATATTCACGTCAGGTAATTCATAGAATTTAATATGCAATTCATTGACGATGCACTTTTCAATCAAAAGCTATAACTAAAGCATATAAGAATAACACCAAGCATGCAATAAAGAATGGGATACGAGTCATGGCATTCATATATTCATGTCAAATCATAAGAAATCTCCATAGCTAAACTATTTTGCTAAGTTTCAGCATTATCAAATATTCCCATTCATGCACAACTCCACTCTAATGTCATACTCACTTATATGGTCAAATGAATTCACCCCCAAGCTTAGCTTGATGCGTCGTATCCAAATGACAATAATAGAGGAAATTGGGATTTTTGCCTTGGTTTTCCCAAGTATATATTTTGCTCCAATAATGAGATAGAGAAATATTTTTTCATGTTTTTGTTTCTCTATGCTCTTTTTGGATTTTTGTAAGAGCTATATGATTTGTATTTTTGGACTTTGGCTCCCTTTTGGCTTTTTGTACTTTTTGGAGCTTACTTTTTCTTTTTGCAAGGGATTTTTTCGAATGAATGCAATATAAGTAGCTGCAAGAGGTAAACTCAAGTAACAAGTACAGAATAACGATATATGTGGAGAAAGAAATAATAGAACGCTCGGTTCACTCTAAAATGTGCACAAACGGTTCAATAAGATAATACATCAACTAAAATTCATATGTAAGCATGGGTATTCTCAATCATTTCAATAAATAGCGAGGTCAAGCGGTAAAGCATACAATCATATTAGGCATGCAACAGAAGGTGAATAAGACAATAAAACAGATGCTTCAGATATACTAATGATGCGTGAATCTTGGTGTATTTCCAATAAAAGTAGACTAAACACTATTTCATACATTCAGTTTCAACAAGTATTATGCATTTACTAAGAGGAGTCATCAAAAGAAATATGGTTTGTAAGCACATGCAAATATCAAGATTATGAAATACTCTATGTAGCATAGCATGGCAAATAAGGATCGTGATGGTAATGAAAGCAATAAGAGATATGATCACAAAGAATTCATCTAGCAAAAGGAAAGAAAGGAAAATAAAGAAATAAAAATAAAAGAAAGAAATAAAAGAAAAACAAGCACATAATATGATGGATGAACACACACAAAAGTAAAATAAGATGGAAAAATTGAAAAGATGATGCAAAAATTTGAAAAATTATAAAAATCCTAAAAATAAAGTAAAAATGCAACTAAATGGCATGGAAATACACTCCCCCAAGCTTAAACTTCACATTGTCCTCAATGTGATCATAAAAGGTAATTATGAGGAACAACGATAAACATGAGGGAGTGAATAGAAAAATGAAGAGGTGAATGACATGAAATACTAATGCAACTACATGCACATGTAATGATGCATGAGAGCGCCTTCCCCAAGCTTATACCAAACAATCTTATTCAAATGAATCGATCAAAAATGTCATGGCTTTGCTAAGCGAGACCAAGTCAAACAAATAAGAAAGTAAGATTTCACTTGAGAGAAATGCTCGATAATGGGCAAAAGGATGTGACACATCAAAATATGAAGAGGGTAGCAATCAAGTATAGCATATAAAGGGTAGGGTGTAAAATGTTATTGTTACCATCATATGAGGTGTATTTATTCTAAACTAACAGATTAAGCAAATCTATACGGTCCTCTCACTGTCGAGAGGATTCGTGTTTATTTAAAGAAAAAAATACTACACTACTAGATTGATATCCCCTATAGCAAAAGGCAAATCTAGTATCTTTGCCGGTGCAGGCAATTGCTCCAACTACTCCTTCCGTGGCTCTGCTAGGTGCGTGTGTTCACGGACTCCATCAGATTTCAGCAATGCAGCTCCCAGTATCTCTCTCAGAACTCCACTTGTACCTGGCAAGAGATAAGCTGCATCAATCTGATGTGGAATTCTTTCCTAAAATAAGTGTATTCCTGTTACGACCCTAAGATCGGCCCAGTCGATCAAGGACCACATGTTCAAAGCCCAAGTAAATGGCCCGTCGAATCGTCTTAATAAGAACTAGATCGAACGAGAAGCTCACAAAGGCTTAGAGCAGTCTGCACCTGCGGGGCGGCAAACTTGTCAATCGAACAAAAGAGAGGAGCCCTCCGGTTGATAGCACGTGATCTACGCCAGCTCGCCCCAAGGGTAGCTCTCCTAACTCTCTGACCAAGGAAGTCAGCCTAAGGAATAGCATGAGACATCAGGCTCGGGCGACGAGCTCGGCCTAGGAGGGAGGCAACCGACCATAAATATCATTGACAGTTTCGACGCCTGATAGTTTCACGCCTGACAACTATATGCCTGACATTTTCACGCCTGACAGTTTCGGTTCTGACGGTTTCGGCTCTGACATTGTTGGCCTGATCTTCTGACACCATGACACCGCCATCTCAGCTAAAGCAACCGACTCCAACAGCATATAAATACCCCCTCTCCTCCATCGACAAAGGGGTTGGCTAATTAGTAAGAAACCCTAACACTTCTATTTACATTCAAGGTCGAATATCCTCCATATATTCAGGCCTTCCACACAAGTCCGCCATGCGAGTGTCGATCTACCTCTGAGATCGCCCAGCATGTCCGACGTTCTCCAAATAGTCATCAATTGACCTAAGCATCAAAGAGGATCTTGGTTGACAGCCAACCAAGCCTTTCTAACGAGTTGTTCTTCTTGCAGAAAGCTCCCCTAAGCTACTGATCACTCCTTATTTTACACCTTTTTTCTGTATGTTTGCATGTCATTTCAATTGCCCATATTGTTTTTTTCACGATTATTCGACGATATCGAGTTGCTTTTTACTATTTTTTGTTTTTGTTGGATTTCAGGAAATATGGAGCGATCTGGAGCATAAATGAGATCAAGGGACTTTCGCACATGCTGGAGCACCGCCTGTAACCCTATCGAGGAGCCAGTAATGCTAGATGATGAGCGAAAAAAGAAGAAGTTCGATAGAATCGACGAGGAGGCAAGGAGGAGAAGATAGGACTCAAGAAACAGGCCACTCGACCGAGCAGACAGCTCACACGGCCGAGTGAAGGAACGTACTCGGCCGAGTAGACCGGATACAAGAGCGCTTGGAGTCAAAGTCCACTCGGGCGAGTAAATGATCTCACTCAGCCGAGTCAAGAATCCCACTCGCCCAAGTACGTCAGAGTTTTCCTCCTGAGATTTCAGCCGACTCTCTGAAGTTTGGAGGAGAACAGTAGAAGCTTTACTTGGCCGAGTGAGAGAGCTCACTCGACTGAGTGACTGCGCAGAGTGACAAATCCCCAAATCCCCAATATCTTTGTTTTTCTTTGGGTCCGTTACTCGGCTGAGTGACATGTTCTACTCAGCCGAGTGGTGCAGTCTGCCTGTATCGCGAATTAAGATTCTGGACTGCTCCAAGGGCAGATCTGTCAGGATTTTCTGGCCGACTTTGGCTTGTATTTAAGGCTAGTTTTCTTCCTAGTTTTAGGGGGGATGAGACATTAGTTTTGAGGACTATTCTAATTGTAATTCTCAGCTGGAGATTGAAGATTGGAAATTTGGTTTGTTCTTTCAATCAAAATTTCTTGTTTTTGTGAATTGTTTTTTCTCAACCATGAATTGCTATATGTTTTATTCGTTTATTCTGTGATTGCCATGGTTAATTGTGAGTAGTTCCGATGTTCTAGGGCATGGGGATGAACCCTATGGATCCGATTTTAGACTTGTGATTAACGAATTAATATGTTCCTAGGATTGATAGATGGTTGGGTTATGATTGATTTACTACGAGTAGCTAGGAATTTCCATTGATTGGGGTTTGCAAGAGATTGGATTCCAATCAATGGGAAGGCCTAGATATTCGATTTAGGTTTATAATCGAGATTCTCTAGACTTGGTTTGCAAGAGATTGGACCAAAGCAAGGATTTTTATTATAAATCTATACTCATATTCGTTTGCAAGAGATTGGACGAATATGAGCTATTATAACCTAGATCGTAACTCGAGTTTGCACAAGAGTGGGCTCGAGGTGCGATTGGACGATGATGTCGATCTTCATGCTACCGGTTTAGGTTAGGGTTTGCACGAGAGTGGGCCCTAATCTAGGTTGCTATAGACCGGTAATAGCACGAGAGCGTGAGCTTGGTTCTCTATTCAGTTACGACTAGTTCACCTTAATTCAAGCCTTGCGACATTGAGATTCACAATTCACAAAGATAAATAACGATCCGTAGTGGGAATTCCATGGCCCTAGATGCTTTTATTATATAGAATTCAAATTGTTAATTGAACAACTGTGACAATATTCTCAAAACCATTACATCTACCACCAATAGCTAAGTGATTAAAACAGAGTACCGTCATTTGTCCTCCTCGTGTTCGATACCTGCTCGCCACTACACCATGCGCTTGCGGTAAGACTATGACTGTCTTCCTGTTGTATATACGGGAGCGATCAAGTTTTTAGCACCGTTGCTAGGGAGGCAACGGTATTTTATTTTCTTTACTTAGCTATTTCTTTTTATTTTATTATTTCCACTCTTTTATTCCTCTATTGTGCTAACAATTCTATCTAGACTCTCTTTTTTCTGTGCATGTACACGAGATCGAAGGTGCCCCAAGGAGACATATTATTCGACCCTGAGATCGAGCGTACGTCATTGAGGCTTAGAGCTGAGAGGAGATTTGCTATAGAGGAAAATCAAATGGACGCGTTGAAAACACCAGAGGAGCTAGCGCAGCGAATGGCTAGGCTTGTCTCCATCCGAGATAGGCTACAGTCCAAGACCACGTCCACCATCTCTTCTATAGTCATGCCGGAGTTGGCGGCCAACAAGAACTTTGAGCTGAAGACCGGACTTGTAGTGTTGATACAACAAGACACATTCCATGGAAACTCACAAGAAAACCCGCACTACCATCTGCAATCGTTCTTGGCTAAATGCGTCACTTTCCAGATGCCTGGCATGCCGGCTGACGCTATTCGACTGCGCCTCTTCCCATTTACTCTTCGAGATAAGGCATTGTATTGGTTGAGGACGCAAGCCGAGGGGATCTTCACCACTTGGGATGAGCTGGCGAGCGCATTTGTCAACAAGTTCTATCCGCCATCCAAGACTATTAAGATGCGAAGTGCCCTAATGTCATTCAAGCAAGGCCCCCAAGAAACTTTATATGAGGCGTGGGAGAGTTTCAAGGACCTCCAACACCAATGCCCCCACCATAGCATCGAGCCGTGGGAGATTGTGCATAGCTTCTACAACAGATTGCAACTGAGCACAAAGCAAATAATTGATGCAACCGCCAATGGAGCTATCTTGTCAAAGCCACCGGATGACGCTACGGCCTTACTTGAGGAGATGGCCTCGAATAATTAGCAGTGGGCCGACGAAAGGGGAAATTCTTCGTCATCCTTGAAGCCAGCAAGATTTATGAAGCCAAATCAGTGGCGGAATTTTCTACAAAGTTTGATTCCCTTCACAAGGCCGTAGAGAGATTGGAAAATTTGGTGAGTGAACCACATGGAGCTTCCACCGTGTCTACACCGGGAGGAAGCATGAGTGACTGGCAGGATCAAGACCATGTTAGGTTTGTTGGAGGGGAGCAAGGAGACGGAGCTTTGGAGCAAGCTCAGTAAGTTGCTGGTAGTATCGGTTATTGGGTGAACCCGGCTACAAGGGGTTACCCCGGATTTTCATACGCCAACAATGATGGAGCCTTGAATCCACCGCCACAACAATCACAAGCCCGGCCTCCACAACAAACACAGTATCAACAAAGGCCACCCCAACAACAAAACTACCCACCGAGGCAACAAGCGGGGCCCTATAGACCCCCGGGATACAATCAACGATGGAGGGCACCCAATCCACCGCAAGCATCGCCAAGGTCGGACCATGAAGCAAGGGTTGAAGAGTTCATAGCCGAACAAAAGAAGTTTAATGCAAAATTGACGGCCCAACAAGATTTCCTCAACATCGTCGTGGCACAATTATCGGAGAAACTCACATTGCTCAACAAGACTAATCAACAATTATCGGCTCAACCGGAACAAAACCCACAAAGCAACACCGGCCACATCAATGCGGTTGTGGCAATGACTACAAGAGGCGGGAAGGACACTACTCCTGCCATGATTCAAGCTAAGGAGCCGAGGGAAGAAATTTCGGTTGATGAGGAACCGGGCAATACAGAGGATGACCCGAAGGCACCGAGTGATCGTGAAAATCTGAAGTAGAGAAGCCACGAGAGGAGCGAACTTATATGCCACCGCTACCATACCCACAATGGTTGGCAAAGGCGAGGATTGATAAAAGGCTCGTCAAATTTCTGGAGTATTTGCGAGGTGTGAGCTTGAACATCCCATTCTTGGATACAATCATCGAAATCCCGTCCTATGCAAAGTTTCTAAAGGATTTGATCGCGGAAAAGAAGCGAAAAGAAAGGATCATGCTCACCGAGCAAAGTACGTGGTTTACTAGAAAGGAGAAATCGATGACCAAGTTCAAAGATCCCGGTAGTTTTCGAATTCCTTGCACACTTGGAGGAGTCCCACTTCAGAAAGCTTTAGTATATTTGGGAGCAAGAGTGAGCCTCTTGCCCCTCACAATGTTCAAGAAATTTAATACGGAAACCGACCTCAAGGCCACGGACATCAAGATACAACTCACCGATGGGAAAATCACTAGGCCGGTGGGGATTGCCGAAAACATACCAATACAAGTACCGGGTGGACTCTACTTGCCATGCGACTTCGTGGTGATGGATATTAAGGAGGAAGGTGATACGTGACATACGTCGCTGATTCTTGGATGCCCTTTCTTGACCACCACCGGAGTGATTGTAGATGTGAGGGAAGGAACCGTGTCCTTGAACGACGGCAATATTGAAGTTGAGCTCCACATTCCGAAGGCAATGAAGCATATGCTTTAGCCTGAGGACGTGGATTACGTGGACCTCCTCGACGAGGTAATTGACGACGTCATGCCATTTTTCATCGGGGCCAAGCACGATGACGACCTCGAAGAGGGCCAACTTACCAGAGAAGGCAAAATGATGGGAGACCCACCGGACCCTCTTAAGGATGAAGAAAAGGATGACGTTGATGTCATCAAGATTAGAGAGCTATGCAAGATCTCTACGGCAAAGCACATGAAGGAAGCTCCATCGGACAACAAATCTTCGCCGCCGACCAAGAAGAAGGATGTCAAAAGCTCAAGCTTGAAGGTGGCACACTTGGGCATTAGATCACCCATCCACCCGTTACAAATTTAACGGTCTCAAAACGTGCAAATTTGTTGAAATGCCTTGATCAAAGGCCAAATAACATTATTTCTCAACGATTATTTTTTGAGGGGGGTATGACAACATATAATCAGGGTGGAAAAAAGAATTTTTGAAAAAAAATTTCAAAAAAAACTACAAACATTTTCGCACTGTGCGAAATGTTCTCATTTGAAGAGAGAGAGAGAGAGAGAGAGAGAGAGAGAGAGAGATATATATATATATATATATATATATATATATATAGTTGTATGTAGGATAGTAAGTATTATATTTATACATATGTGTGGATAGCTATATTACTATAGGGATATCTGTGTGTGTTAGAATTGGTGTTGACTATCTACGAGGGGTGTATGCATTTTGAATTTACTTGTCAATATTTGTAATTGTATGCTAGTAGGGTTATGTGCATGTTGGATGTAATGTGCATGGGTGTGCTTATAGTTGGGTGTGCATAACTATTGTATGATCTATATATTAGTGCGTTTGGGCGTGTGCTCATGCGTGGATATGTCTGTGCCTAGTTATATGTATCTATACATATAGTAAAAATATGTGTGTCTTACGTATAGTAGTAGAGTTATAATATTGTATTGTATAACTTACCCCTACGGGATGATGTATGTGCATGTGTTTAGATGTATACTGGGATGTATACATGATTGTATGTTTGTATCTATATATAGATGTACATATACAGTAGTATACTAGCTTTATGCAAACTACTATGCTTGTGTATACTTGTGTGTACATATATATAGTATGTATGTCTATGTCTTGTATAGTATGAGATATGCGTGTAATAGTGTAAGTATGGATATGTGTGTAAGGTGAATGTATGTAAAAGTATTTGAATGTGTATGCACATATGATATATGTGTAAGTACATGCATATGGGTGTACATTGCTTTTATTATAGTGTATGTATGTTTGGAGTATAGTGACCTTAGTGTCTAAGTCCGATCATCCCTAAGTTGGCTCTATTCAAGGAAGTCTGAGGACGGACTTAATCTTATGGTGGGTAGATTGTAATGACCCTAGTACTACATAAAGTAGGGCATGTCTATTTTTTGTACTGTGTAGAGTATCGTGTGCATGTACACATGTAGTGATATTTAGTATGTGGTGTATAGAGAATTAGGTAGTAGGTAAAGTGAGTGTACTATTAGGGTGTTACTTGACTGAATATGATTGTACTTACGTATTAGTATGTGATATATATGATTGTGGATTATGATTGTATACATATAGTAGTGTAGTGTGTATTAGTAACAATGTGGGTGTGCAAGGTAATGGCACACTTGCAGTTATCAAGTTGATATGTGAGTATAGTAAATTATTTGCCTTAATTATGATATTAGTTTAATTGTATTGTATGATGGCAATGTATTAATAGTCGTGTAATAGTTGTGGTATATTAGTGTTAATATTGATGTGTAATTAGTGATGTATGTACGTGTGCTATTATTATTATTAGCATGGTTATTAATTAGCAATGTTATTAGTGATATTACTTTTGGTATTGATATTAGTATTAGTAATATTAATTGGGTGTTTATGCACGATGGCATGATTGTTATTTAAGGATGGTGTGTGAGCATAGTGAGAGTGTGGTGTGTGTATATTGGAAGAGAAAATGCGCGAGCACTATCCTCACTTATTCCCCGCATCTTGGTTGATAGAAATTCCGAGGACGGAATTTTTCTTAAGGTGTGTAGAATGTAACAGCCGGTATTTATTAATACGTATTTCGTACATATTTTATCGATAAATTGATTTATTTACTTATGATAGCTCGTATTATTTTTTTAAAACATATTGATTATAATTATATGAGTATTTAAATTTTTTAATTCGAATTCAAAGGATTAAAATCTCTAATTCAAATCATTTTAAAAACTTTCTAAATAAATTAATTCCTAATTAATTCCTATTGAAATTTATAACTGATTAAGTAGTGATTCTCTCTAACCAATACCATTATTTCCTCCTTGATTATTGTACAATCAAATCAAACACTTTCCATTTTCCATTAGCACTAACACCTACCTGAAGGAGAACCCTACAATATTTGTATACAATCAAAACCCTACCCTATTACTTACGCACACCCCCTCTACAATAAAACCCTAAGGAAAAACCCTAACTTATCAAACTTCATCGCCGTCACCCCACACTCCCCTACTAAAAGAAACAAGTCCAACCCTCTCATCTACCTCCTCCAAACCCTAGCCGCAAACAACCCGCACCCTCAACCTTCGACTCATCGCCGTCCCCCTCCTCACTCTCCGCCTGCAAACCCCAGCCGCCGCCTCCTGCCATCACCGCAACCCCGATCACCCCTCGTCGGACCTCACGGGCGTCGCCACCATCTCCAACAAGCCGCAACCTCCCTGTGGCCACTTCCTCCACCCTCGTCCACCGTGCAGCACACCGACCTCTGAGCCTCCTCCCCCATAACCAACACCAGGCCACCTTTCTCTGACCAGCCCCCATGGCAACTCCACCATCCACAGCCAACCTCTCCTCTCAACACCACCACTAGCCCCGACCTCTCACCTACCCCCTCTTCCTACCACAACTCCGGTAGAGCCCCATCCTACAACCCTCGCCCCGACCCCATCCTTCCCTCCAACCCCCACACCGCGACCTACCCTCTTCCCTACAAACTCCAACGACCCACCTCCTCTCGCCACCTCTCTCCGACCACGCTAAAACATCCCACATCACCTACTCGCTGACACGCAGCCGTCGAACTGCCTGACTACCTCATAGAGCTCCGTCCGAATCTGCCTGATGCTACAGAATCCATCGATCGTCGCCTTCTAGCCGCGGCGAACACCCATGCATGCAACGCAATGGCAGTCGCCAGCCCCCCCGCAGTGACACCCTCACCGCCTCCTCACCGCCAGCTCTGACCGCCTTTACCCCAGACCTGAAGACACAGCCCCACACTCACGCACTGCCACCACCGAACGCCGCCAGAAACCGCCTCCGACTACTCGCTACTGCACCGTCGCCGTCCGACCCTTTCCCTGCAAGCAAAACAAAGAAGTGGAACTATAAAGCTATGAGTTACGAAAACTTTATATGTGAACAGTGATTTATATAATAAGTTATATTGTAATATATGTTTTAAGTTGTATTGCATGAGTTTTATATATATACTAGTCATACCCCGTGCCCGCGGGCACGGTTCAGTTAAGATTTCCCCCGGCGAAATTTTTGATCCCAAAAAATTATTTCCGCAGCCAAAATTTAAAAGAACAACAAATTATCATAGAAATATTTAGGGCACGGTTCATTTAAAATATTCCCTCTCAAAATCTTGGATCCCATAATTTTTAACAAACAACAATGATTAAAGCACAATAATCGTTATTTAGTTTCACATAAAAATTTTAGGTTCCCCAAAATTTAGTTCTTCCCGGAGAATTTAGTTCCCTACATTTTTTATTTAGTCCCCCCTAATTTTAGTTCGCCCATTACTTCCACATAGAGAATTTAGACCCCAAAATTTACTTCCCTTTGAGAGTTTGATTCCCTCAAAAAATTTTACTGCGCCCAAAATTTAGTTCCCTACAGATTTAGTTCCTACCAAAATGTTAAGTATTTCTCTCAAAATTTTCACAAACTCTATTCCACAAAGAACAATCCAACGCAACATTCAAAATATTCCTCCGAAAAATTTGAACTCATTTACAATCTCAGCCCCAAAAGATATTTGCAGCATTTTCAAAATAACCCCAAAACATTACCGTGACTTTCAAAATATTCGCCCTAACAAATTTTTTAAGCACATTCAAACTAAAATTTAGTTTCCCAAAGAATTTAGCTCTCTTTAGATTTAATTTCTCCCAAAATTTAAAATTTTAGTTCCATCCAGATTTAGTTTCCCCCAGAATTTTAAATTAATTTTAAGAAATTCCACCTTCCATTCAACTTCATGCTCTGAAAAAGAAACATGGAGTATTGATTGCTTCTTCAACGGGCTAAGAGATGATATAAAAATAAATCAGAATTCTGAGAAGTAAAGGGTAGTTGTCTAATTGTATACCACATCAAGTTAAACATAATTAGGCCATATTAAAGCAAGTTGTATTTGGTATGGAATTAGATTTATAAATGCCTTCATTTTTTGGGTTGTTGTCGGATACTGGCATAAAGAGCGCTAAATATGACCTGATTGCAAACCAAGACTGGTTTCCTTCACAGAGATGTGTCGAGCTGCTTACACATCAAAACGACATTAAGTATGATAATCATAGCATGGACCTTAGGTATATGTCGATGATTAAGTCTGCATTATGTACATTAAACCTATCATATTAGAATTGTTGATAAATGAAAAATAGTCTCCAATACTGGCATCTTCCTTGTAAGCCTTCAAAACACTTATATGCTCTATATTTTGATCACTTACGGTGATAATACCACCCCAAGCATAGAAGTCCCACCACCAAAAGGGAGAAAACATAAGATTTTTCAACTATGGACCAAAGTTATGATTTCTTGCATACCCTGAGTCAAGAACATGTTTTCAACTATAATGTCAAACACTTATAAAAGTCACTTATTGGCCTAAACTGATTCATGATGAGCTGAAACAAAGACATCAATAATCTGATGATGGCAACTTTCTTGAAAGAGACTATGCATAGCTTATGGAACCACATGCATTGATTACTTCCTATGAATCAACACCTCCAACCAAGGCTGTAAATGCATGAAGCTCTCACTACCATATCTGCACATTTCGTTTCCCAAGTTATCCGATAACGTAGAACCATAGAACTACTAATTACTTAATATGCCACAGTCATGTTATATCTTCATCTATTCGCTGTTAGGAACCCATAAACCATTAATCAACTGTACTCTAGCATGAGTTTATAATGCGGTAAGTATACCAAATAAGAATGAAAGATTTCTATTCATACACATCAAATAATCCATGAAATATTTTGTAATTGCAGCAAATTGATCAACAACAGAATATAAAAGCCAACATCAACACTGCAAAATTAAAACACTAAGAATCTGTGATCATCTTCAAAGATTATCAAATACACAGAAATTATCTGTATCAATATTTACAATCTGTAGTTTAGCTATTGCTCATGTCAAATACTAAACAAATGTAATAAACCAAACATTTTAGTTGATAACACATTATCATAATTATGATTCACTTTGTCAAAGAACCGTAAGGATATTCTCAACTGCCATTTGGCATTTGCTTAATCAGTTCATTTTGAGGCATCTTCAGGCGTCATCACTTCACTTCTTGATATCAATCTCTTCGGAGAAATCAACACTCCCTGCAATACCTTGGATTCTCTTGATTCGATTACAAAAATAACCTAGATCACTGGTCCCATGATTATATTGATGTGGTCTCTCCGATCATGCTAGGCAACTCTCAATCGAGCAGTCCGCATTGATCAGGATTTGTTCATGAACAGGGGTAGCCTCCGAGAACGAAGGGTCGTGCACTCGGTGTCTACTGCAGCGACCAGCTGTGAGAGCTCAGGCCTCTCAGCTTCCAAATTTTCCACAGATTTCAAGCCATAACTTCCTAGCATTACTTGGGCATTTCTCAGCACTGATTGCAAGTACTTCCCCTTGGGATTCTATCCTCATCTGCAAGTGGATATGTACCTGTGTGGTGCAAAGTACTTACCCTTGGCATTTCATCTTTTTTAGAATATCCTGATTACATTGAACACAAAAAACATGGACAAAAAACCATTTCAGTCAAGTTTCATTCTAATTCATGCTCATTCATTAAGATTGAAGTATCTTAAAACTTTTAACCATTTAATGCACCAATCATTTTCACCAACATGCTCAAGCAAGTATGCAAAATTTTTTTATAACATTATCAGTTTGAGTGACTTGAGAACTCAGAAATTGTAAATCAAGAACTATCACTCAAATATCAGAAGAAAACTCAAGAAATATCACAGTACAATATTAAAAAAAATGAGGTTACAGGAAGATTCCCTCAATAAGCATATCAAGTCACTCAAGCAAGTATGCAAAATTTTGTTTATAACATTATCAGTTTGAGTGACTTTGCATATGAAAGTAGAGAATTGATAAACATATGAGAAAGTAGAGAATTTTTCATATGAAAAAAGCCATTTTTTGGGTCCTGTCATTGAGAATTATAACAACAGAAAAATTGAATACATAATGCAAATCATTGGCATTCCAAGCAAATTGACATTGAACTCAAATTATCAAAGTATCATTTCAACTGCAAATGAACTCATGGCCATTCAAATTATCAATTTATACAGAGAACCATTTCAAATTCTCAAATTTCAAAATTCAAATTATCAAAAACCCAAATTTCAAAGTGTCCTGTTAAAAAACCAAAATAACCAAAATAACCAAATTTCATGTTACTTTTACCTCCAGGACACTTTCATTTTGCTTCAAAGTGTCCTGTTAAAAAACCAAAATAACCAAATTTCATGCAAACACTCAAATTCACATATAATTCTTCAGTATTAACCAAAATAACCAAAGCTTCACAGGACACTTTCATTTGCAAACACTTTATTTTGGTTATTTGTTAATATTTTGGTTATTTGTTAATGAAGAGCTTATCATCAAATACCAAAATGAAGCAATTCAGCAAAATGGGTGATGAGGGTGAAAGAAAGTTAAAGAAAACACAGATGAGAGGACACTGAAATGCAATATCATGAGAGCACACATCTCTATTCATTAGCACATGAGCAATTCATGAAATTTTTCATATGGATATCATATAATGCAAGCATGGGACACAGGACACCTTTCCTATGCCAATTTTTCTCCTTGCTAATTGCCAAATTAAATGTTTCCAAATTAATTGTTTCCAAAATGTCCATGGGATTTGATGATAAGCTCTTCAGTATTAACAATTTTCACAGGACACTTTCTTTGCATTCTTCAGTATTAACCAAAATAACCAAAGCTTCACAGGACATTTTGATAGCTTGAACTTCCAATATTCATAACCAAAATTAATGCATTCTTCAGTGAAAGTGTAAACAATTTATTCAATAACCAAAATTTTAAGTGAAAGTGTAAATTAGCATTAATATTCATAACCAAAATTAGCAATAAATTATTTACACTTTCACTGAATAAACTGTCCTGTTAACTTCACTGCAAGCTATTGGACATTGGAAGTTAACAGGACAACCAAAATTAGCAAAATTAATGCAAAATTAAAAAAAATTCAATACACCCAAAAGTTAACTGCAGTATTCATGAAAGTGTCATGTGAAGAGCTTATCAAAATTTCATGCAATAGCTTATCAAAATGTCCAATAGCTTGCAAGTGTCCTGTGAAGAGCTTATCAAAATGAAGAGAATTCTTGCACTTCCAATAGCTTGCAAGCTATTGGACATTTTGATAGCTTGCACTTTATCCAATTTCATGCAATAGCTATTGGAAGTGCAAGCTTATTAAACAGGACACTTTAAGCTATTGGTTATCAAAATGAAAATGTCCAATAGCTTGCAGTTAACTTTCAACAGCTTAGCAGCATTAATGCAATGGAATAAGAATGCACTGTACTATGGCTAGATGGAATGGGAGAACCTCAACCCCTCAACCCCTCAACCCCTCAACCCCTGGGTAATGGACAAATAGGAATTCATTTAGCCACAGAATTAATCAACAACCCCTGTTAAACAAAAGTATACTGTGAAATGAATTCATTTAGCCACAGGACAAAAGTATGAGTGAAGTCATTTCACAGGATATATCCTATTTTCATTTCACAGCTATAAAATTTCAGTTCAATTGCCAGTTGTTTTCATTTCACAGGATATATCTCAAGCACAATAAACATGATTAGTTGCTATGTGTTTTATTTGACACACATAGGACTCATTTCCATATCAACTGAAATGTTAAACAAATTGAATCAAATTTTTGAAACTCATATGAATAGCCAAAGTTTTATGTTAAAAAATAATTTTTATGCCAAATTTCCATACAGCAAATGATCTATTGCCATAAATCAAATTCAAGATACCCAGGATATCTTGAATTGCCAATTTGTCAGTCCAATTGTCAAACATATTCATATTCAAATTTACATATGAACTCAAAGTCATATTCATATTCAAATACAATCTCATACTTAAGCCAATTTCTTCTAACTATAAAATTTCATTTGCATATGAATTCAATGCAGAAGTCCACATCTCATAAGCATGGACCAAAACAAACTGTCAATTTCAATTTTTGCTATGCTCATTATTTCTAGGTTCAATATTGCAAATACCAATCCAAAATTTTGAAATCCATAACAAAATTCAAGGTTCAATAGTCATTTCAATTTCAAAATGCAAGGTTCAATATTCAATATTCAAGTCAGCTATGCTCATTTTCAAGTTCAGGCAAAATTTTCAAGTTCAGGCAAAATTGTATATTGGTTTGAAAAATAAGCACAAAATGTTAACATTGGTAGGAAAATTTCATTTTAGTTTGAGAAATGGATAAGAGTTGCTTAAATGAGCTTGAAAATACAAAAATTTTATCATTTAGAAAATACAAAAATGTTTCATTCCTGTTTATTATTTGCTCATCAAACATTTTCTGCAATGAAATGTATTTGCTCATTCAAACAGTTCAAACATTTCAAACATTGCAAAATGTAAGTAGCAAAACTGAAATGAAATGAGCAAACATTTCACACATAGCAAGCATAGCAAACATTTCACCAATGATATCATCCATGCCTATGATATAAAATATCAAAGTCCTATAAATATTTCCTGCAAGTAATATTAAAATTTCATTCCCAAAATTTCAGAATGAAATGCAATTTTCAGTGTGCTATCAGTAAAATTTGATTAGTGAAAGTTGATTACTGAAAATTGATTTTCCAATATTAAGTCATTCTCAAAGTTTAAATAATTCTCAAAATATCATAGCAACATTAAATCATTCTCCAATTTGAAATAGCATATCCTGTCAACATTAAATCAACATTAAAACATTAAATCAGGTTATTCATCAAATCAGGTTATTCATTTGATGATAATATTCAATTTGATGGAGCTGAAATCAAGAACTCATTTGATGAACTACATTTCAATTTGATGATATTTGATGATGAACTCATTTGATGATGAACTACATTTCAATATCATCAAATGCATATCAAGAACTACATTTCAATTTGATGATAATATTCAATTTGATTCATCAAATCACCCTCCCTCAACGAAGAGCAAGCACATCAAAAACTCAACAGGTTATTCATCAAATCAGGTTATTCATTAAATCATTCTCCAATTTGCAATAGCATATCATCAAATACTTGGCAAGTTGATTATGAAGAGCAAGTAACTCTCACAAAGCACTCCTGTCAAGCACTCCTGTCAAGTTGAGCAAGTAATCAGTGATAGCTCACAAAAAATAACTGGCTAATGTTTTACATTTTGCTCAAGGGCTTAGAATACGCCAATTATTCCCATCAAATTGCAGTTAACCTTAAAACCATTTTGCTACTATTTCAACACTTTCTCTCAATTTCAAGAAAAATTGTAATTTCTAGCAAATATCACAACTACTAAAAAATTTACCTTTTGAATGGATCACGAAGCAAAACAAACTCGACATTGATATTCTAGAGCTGTGAGATGTCGTCATAGACTGATCAAAACTCGTCAAGGGTCTACTCGATGGCAGTGATGGAGACGTCGTATCCACAGTCTCAATTTCAAGGGATCTGCCATAAGAGTAAATGAAACATTAGAAAAACTACTGGATAAACATTGTTACAAAGAGAGAAGATATGTTTACTTTCTTGATGACACTGTCAATGAAATCCATGGCAAGAACATGGCCAGCTTCTTTTGCCAGTTCGCCAGTATCGACCAATACCAGCCCCAAGCTCAATAATATAATTTCCTTTTTATGGTGGGAGCAGAGAAAAGACCTACATGAAGGAGGTAATGCTTAGTTTCCAAACTTAACATGTCATCATTGATTGATGTTTTCTGATAAGTATACATGATGAGAGCACAATCAAGAAAGATACATCAAGCTCAAGCTAAAGGTGCAGAATATGATTTGTCCAATTTTAAATTTGTAGTCCCTATGAAAGAAACATGTCGTATGAAGAGATAAAGCCATATGTGATTATCGTAGAAAATGGTTAACAGAATTCATTTTTTGTTCTAAATGTATACTTGTGCAAATCATCATAATGTGATTTGTATACTGTGTTGAGAGATACTGCAAGCATTTTCTGTGAACCCAATTTGCCCAACTGCTATCTTAACCTCGTTGGTAGAGCTCAAGTGTCAAATTAGATAATTTTATGTACATCAATGGAACAAATCAAGCTTCATTTAGCGTGGACTCTAGAGGAACCACAAAGAGCATGCAGAAGGGCAGGTCAACACATGCCTATCATTACTTCATCTTTCAAAAGCATTTACTTGAAAACGTTTACGAATGCTACCGAAAGCAAAAACAAAACATACAAAGTTCAGCAACACATATTCAGACTCTAATATTAATATTTTGCATAAGTTACTACTGTCTAATATTAATAATTTGTTCATGGGTACAAACATGAATACTAGTACTTATCCTATTGCACCAACAATTATTCAAAATGAATACCTACAATCACAGGCTAACTGCTGGTACAAACATTGCAATTAGAAAATTTAGAACATGAACATACCCATGATGTATCTGTGAATATTTGGAACCAAAAAATTACAAATTGAATAAAATTCACAAAGTCTCCTTGTAAACCTGCAAATGAAGAAACCCAAGGGCTCGGGGGACCTCGCATGGGAAAACCCAACAACTCAAATAAAATTCACAAAGTCTCCTTGTAAACCTGCAAATGAACCAACAAAAGCAACAAAAAATACGGACACTAAAATCCACAAAAATTAGATCGGCATAACTTCCCAAATGAATCAAAGAAGGAAATAAAAATCCAAAAGACCGCACAAACTTTTTGCATGGATATTTTGAAGGGAGTTTTCCCCAAATCATAGTTTCAACCAAAATAGTACTTAAGGCAACATATTTTTACATCGACTTATAATAATATCACACAACCTAAACTATATGCTAAAAGAAAAAACCCTTAACTATGAACAAATATACACAAAAATACATTCTGGATTGAACAACCATGCAGTCCAATTTCAAAAACACCATCTCTCATAACGGCATTTAAAACCAACAAAATTTACATATGACGCTAGGGCCGTGTGTCCTGAAAATTAAAAATAAAATCATAGATTAGAATAGGAAAATTAGAAACGAAGATATATCTAATTACTTTGTACAACTCACTATTATTACCTTCATCATGTTTAAGCAGAAAACCTTTTACTCGTCACATCATAAAAAGATGACGTGTCAAGCTCAATCCAAAGTGGAGAGTTAATAGGATGAGCAATAACCTAGATAAATTAAGAACATAAATTTCCTAGAAAAATTAATATATATTTGAAAATATGGAAAATATTAAATTTATACATTTATTTACCTTTTTTCGTTGGAGTGGTGGATGTCGTGCTTTCTGGAACCAAGCAAGCTCGGCAAGAACCATCTTCCACTTCTACAACAAAAAAGGTATTTGGATGGGCAATGAAGAGGATATTTTGAAAAACAAAATCTAAGTTTTTTATATTACCTCGGAAAAGAAGATTGCTTTGTCTTCAATGTGACTCGTCGCCGTTGCTTGTAAAGTTCTTTTAGCAATTTGTTGAAAATAATAATAATAATAATAAACAGTCACTAATTTTTAATTTCAAAATGGGAATGTTTGTAACGGTATGCATACCTTATCAAAACAAAATCCGATATAACCCCGTAGCCTGACATTTATGTGATTGTTTTGAAGTAACAGAACCTGTGAGAAGAAAAATGTTAATGCAAACATAGTATATTAAAAATATAATGTAGAATTATGATAAGAAACTTACAGTTTTTGCCAAATCTGCATCATCATCTATCTATATAAAAATACAAACCAATATTTTATCAAACAATGCATACCGAAAACTATTAAGTCATGCAATGAAATGTAGTAAAGGAAAAAATTTCTTACCCTGCCATATATGGTAATGTGGGTCCACATTTTAAAGCTTGGTAACGTATGATAATGCTATACCTGCATGTTAGACAACAATCGATAATAATTTTTTAAAAGATCATTTAAACAAATAATATAAATAAAACAATGTAAAGAAAGAAAGTTAAAAAACTTACATACAATTTTTATCATTCATTGGAAATCATAGCAGAACTTCTGGGTAAACGATGTTTACTGTGTTATTTATGTTGGGCTGAAGAAGGACACATACACGATCAAAAGATGTGCACCTTGAAAGTGCAACATAAAGATGTCCATGACTGAAAACTGGGGTCCGCAAATCAACTCCAACGAATTTTACAGATTGTCCTTGGGCTTTATTAATCGTCATAGCATATGTCACACGGACAGGAAACTGCCTTCTTGTCATATGAAAAGGTAATTCTGTAGCCGATGGTGACAAAGATATTCTTGGAATAAACACAAAACAACCGGCTTTATCCCCATTTAAAATTTGAGCTTCAATGACACGTGATGCACATCTGACAACCATCAATCGAGTGCCATTGCAGAGCCCGTCTTTTGGTGCAATATTTCGTAATAAAATAATAGGACAACCAACCTTAAGCTCAAGTGTAAATTGTGGCAACCCAGGAGGATCCAAAGAGTTTATGTACTCAGTTGGATATCTATTCATAATGGTTGGATCGGTTTCATCATTTTCAGAAAAACTGTCTGCAGCTTGATACGTAATCTTCTGTCCCAGAAAAATGTTTAATGCAGCAGCATTTATAAAAGTAACATCATCATTCCGTGCAGAAAGAATTATTCGTTCAGTAAGGTATGCCGAAGTCACGGCACCCTCAATATCAAGCTGCGGATAAATTCGAAGTATTAACTCGTTTAAATCCTTGCACCTGAATATGTTAGAAGGAAGTTCTACCACTTCTGTAGGATTTGTCCCAACCTAATACATATAGATATAATTTTAGTGAAGGAATGGCTATGATAAAAATAGTAAGTAAAATTAAATTAGGCATGAAATAAAATACCTCCAAAATAAATTTTGCAAAATTTGCATTCTCAACCGATGAGTTATTTAACCGCATATTTTGATCCAAGATCAAAACTTGTACAGAGCACCATAATAAAGATCGTCTCAATGAGGCACCAACAATTTCTTCTCGAACCCCCTTTGGTATGACGGGCAAGATTTGTCGGAAATCCCCACCAAGAACAACAGTAATACCACCAAATGCTCTGGGGTTATCACACATATCTTGTAACGATCGATCCACTGCCTCAACACAGTGCCGATGTTGCATAGGTACTTCATCCCATATTATAAGTTTTGCTTTTCTGAATAATTGAGCTTGCATGGATTGCTTGCTAAAATTACAAATTGAAGTATCATGCACATCTAACGGGATACGAAATGTGGAATGTGCAGTCCGACCTCCGCTAAGTAGCAATGATGCAATACCGGAAGACGCGACGGTGATAACTATATTTCCAAGACTACGCAACATTGTTGCTATTGCATTGTACAAAAAAGTCTTTCCAGTTCCAGCACCACCGCTCAAGAAGAATGTAGTACCTTTATTTTCAAATACTGATGAAGTAATTGCTGAATAAGCATTGCGTTGTGCATCATTGAGGCAATCAATGTCTTTTTGTGCATCCAATTGTTTCGCTTTATTTATAAGTTCCTGATGTTCATGCAACAATCTATTGCCAACAATTTCATTCCAATCTCCAGCAGAAAGTGGCATTGGTGGAAAGTCGGATAGACACTTACCGTACTCCTCAAGCAATTCATTGATAAGGAATAATCCATAATCTTCAAGTTGGCCTTGAGTTGGGGTAGAAATTGCAAATAAAGTTTGCAATTTATGTGGAAGATCATCGCAAATGTGCATTGAAAATTCATTCCATAATGCAAGGGGGTCGATCGGTACACATTCGATAAGAATAATACAAAACAGTCTTCGTAATTGATATCCTATTTTCATAATTGAAGCCTCGGCAAGACATTGTCTCCACTCGGAATCATCTTCAAGAAGACCTCTTGCAATACATGTTGCTTTGAATGTAGGGTACTCGATCGAATTGAATGTGCGTAAATTTTCCCACGATGTTGGCCCTTTAACAACTGTTAGTAGCAACCGTAGATAAAATCTCTCACCAGAATTAGGGGAGGCAAAATACATTCTGCCAATGGCATATCTAGATTGTCTTGGAGTCCAGACCTTTGTTGACGAATGCCACACAAACTTTTGGGGAAATTCTTGATATGTGAGATCATGCGCAGACTCATGTAAAGCACAACATGTAAAAAATTCAGTCAAAGTTGTCTTATCATTTTCAGCCCTAGACCTTATTGCATCTACATCTTCATCTGGATCAAAAATAACACGGTGTTGCCCTGGTAAATGAAGTATCAATCTTTGAACTGACGGAATCTCTTGATGCAAAGGATGCTCGAATATTCGCCAGGCAGCCTCAGGTGGTCCAATATATCTTGCATCAAGGTATTGTTGGATCTCATTTACTGCGCCCAATACCATTGTGGTCCGATCATGACCTTTATAAATATACTTATGAATGTACTTCACACATCTTACCCCGGCACAAACTTCGACATTAATGTGGCAGTTAAAGCGCCTTGAGAGATACCTGTTGTGCGGAACAACATCGCGGTTATCAACCTGATGACCCCTTACAGTATATAGATGCCCATTACTACGACGACGGTAAATAGGATATCCATCACGATCCAAGGTTGTTGCATCTGCATAATTTCGAGGGTATTTCTTAGTACACTTACCATTTTCCATGCATGAGGCATTTGGATTCCGAGCACCACATGGTCCATGTACCATACATTTTGACGCAGTATCGAATAATGCAGGATCTTGAGCCGGATCAGGAAATTCAGCACATACAATTCTATCCACTTGATCACATGTATGAATCTTATCGGGTCCACGAAGAAAGAAAAGAGCATGCATATGTGGAAGACCTCGTTTCTGAAATTCAATTGTAAATACATGTGCTACTTTCTTTCCAAATACATTATTGCCATCAATCTCCTTCATCAAAGCCTTTCTTTTTAACTCAAATACACGTGCGACTAAATCTGGACGGTCGGTAGCCTTTTGATTGGGCAGTAGAGCCGAAGTAATTTCTGGCCACTTTGGATTTGCGGTCATGGTAAGAAAAATATCCGGGTGCTGGTTATAATGTGTGATAGCCATCGAGTCTTGAAATATTTCAAACATGTGACGTGCACTGCCAGTGAAAGATGAAGGAAGTATCATGCGCTGTCCAATTTGGTCGCATCTGGCATATGCATCGATATCTGCAAGACCCTGATAGAGCTCTGAGCGGAGTTTTCGTTGATTAAGTTTGATGAATGTCAAACGATGTTGCTCAATTGCTGCCCAAGCATCAACTATGAACTCCTGGAATAACTTTCCCGCTCTCAAAATTGAAGAATACTCGTTCTGTCTTTCAAACATACGGTAGCTATAAAACTCACACATAGTCAGGCGTCTACTTAATGCTATGTTTTGAACTGGATCCCACTGCTTCAACTCAGGTTCCCATCCAAGCTGACCATCAAGAAATAATAAGACGTAGTGTAATGGTAAGTATGCAGGATGAGTCTCATTGATTTGCATTAATTGATGATTTCCTCGAAGATGTAAAACTATATCTCGCATCCCGGAAGGTCGATAGCCATCGCCAGGTAAAATAACCGCAATCTCATCTACGGTTGGGAGGTTATAACGGCGACGATCCTTGTTTGAATTGTAATGCAGATATACAGGAAGATCATGTCCACATGAATCTGCTTGAGATAAAATAGAATACGCCTGACAATATAGTTTGATGAATGGATTTATGCCCGATAAACAATTTTGAATAATTTTTAAGACATCCTTGCTCAAATGTGGATTTCTATTACTTCGGAACTCCATAGCAGAATCCGGATCATATATGTAAAGTTGACAATAACTTGCTGTTTGATCCAGTTGGGGCAGAAGTGATCCTGTTCGATGGCGTAATTCTCCATGAATTGTAAATATGTTCGGGCCCCTGCCAGCAATCAATCTTTGATCCATTGTCACACCAAGGCTAGTAAATGCATTAGCTGCATTATACTCCCGAGTATACATTCGAAATGATTTTGATGCCTCACTGTCACCATCATATAATTCTCTAAGTGATGGAGGGGGTTCATTAAGTTTCGGCAATTTTACTTTTCCTTGAAAACAACATGTTCCAAAAAGATGTGTTCTCAAAGTTGACTTCGACAACTGTTCATCCAACCAGTGTAAGGCTGAACAATGAGGGCATGGAATGTTCATTAATCCAAGATGGTGCCGACCAAAATCAACCAGAGTTGGTGGACCAGAGCCATGCTGAGTTGACCGACATCGGAAGATCGAGGATGAGCCAGCGTCTTCTTGTTCAACTGGAGAAGTTGTTAATCCAGGTGTTATTTGAGGTATACAGATAGGAGTCATATATCGAGATATGTTTCGTTGAGCTTTTTCTCGTTCTCTCCTTTGACATTGAGATAAACACCTAGCCAAAATAAAACCATAATAATTAAATAAAATTAAGTTGCATTAAAGCAGAGGAGCTCTTATGAATAATAACCTGGCATATGGTTCATCATCTTCAGCACATATCGTAGCGTTGTGCGAGGCTGAGACCTCATCTACATGTTCAACGGGAGAAGTTGGTACTGCATATGTGCTTTGAGGCATGTCGAGTACACTGGTAGGAGTCATATATCGAGATGTGCTTGCTTGTATTTGTTCTCGTTCTCTCCTTTTGCGTTGAGCTAAAGCCCTATCCAAATTTAAACAGAAAAATAAACACAACTAAAATACATGGTTTGGTGAAAAGGTTTTATGTACAGTCGGGTTGATAATGACCTGACAGATGGTCCAGGAACTTGCCCGGAAATCATATCGTTACGCGAGGCCGAGACCGCATCTTCTTGTTCAACCGGAGAAGTTGTCACGGCTGGTGTTATGTGAGGTATATCAAGGACACCGTCAGAAGGCAGAGCATGAGATATGTTTCGTTGTTCCTGTTCTCGTTCTCTCCTTTTTCGTTGAGCTAAAGCCCTATACAAATTTAAACAGAAAAATAAACACAACTAAAATACATGGCTTGGTGAAAAGGTTTTATGTACAGTCGGGTTGATAATGACCTGACAGATGGTCCAGGAACTTGTCCAGAAATCATATCGTTACGCGAGGCCGAGACAGCATCTTCTTGTTCAACCGGAGAAGTTGTCACGGCTGGTGTTATGTGAGGTATATCAAGGACACCGTCAGAAAGCAGAACATGAGATATGTTTCGTTGTTCCTGTTCTCGTTCTCTTTTTTTCGTTGAGCTAAAGCCCTATACAAATTTAAACAGAAAAATAAACACAACTACAATACATGGCTTGGTGAAAAGGTTTTATGTACAGTCGGGTTGATAATGACCTGACAGATGGTCCAGGAACTTGTCCAGAAATCATATCGTTACGCGAGGCCGAGACAGCATCTTCTTGTTCAACCGGAGAAGTTGTCACGGCTGGTGTTATGTGAGGTATATCAAGGACACCGTCAGAAGGCAGAGCGTGAGATATGTTTCGGTTTTCCTGTTCTCGTTCTCTCCTTTTTCGTTGAGCTAAAGCCCTATACAAATTTAAACAGAAAAATAAACACTACTAAAATACATGGCTTGGTGAAAAGGTTTTATGTACAGTCGGGTTGATAATGACCTGACAGATGGTCCAGGAACTTGTTCAGAAATCATATCGTTACGCGAGGCCGAGACAACATCTTCTTGTTCAACCGGAGAAGTTGTCACGGCTGGTGTTATGTGAGGTATATCAAGGACACCGTCAGAAGGCAGAGCGTGAGATATGTTTCGTTGTTCCTGTTCTCGTTCTCTCCTTTTGCGTTGAGCTAAAGCCCTATATAAATTTAAACAGAAAAATAAACACAACTAAAATACATGGCTGGGTGAAAAGGTTTTATGTACAGTCGGGTTGATAATGACCTGACAGATGGTCCAGGAACTTGCCCGGAAATCATATCGTTACGCGAGGATGAGACAGCATGTTCTTGTTCAACCGGAGAAGTTGTTATGGCTGGTGTTATGTGAGGTATATCAAGTACACCGTCAGAAGGCAGAGCGTGAGACATGTTACGTTGTTCTTGTTCTCGTTCTCGTTCTCTCCTACTGCGTCGAGCTAAAGCCCTATCCAAATTAAGCCCAAACTAATTACAATTAAAATACATTATTAGCGTATATTAGATGTTCATTTTGTGAATATGGTAGATGTTCAATTAAAATACTCCAAATTTGGAATTGGGTGAATATGTTCATGTTGAGAATGAACACTCCCAGTTTCTAATTGAGAATTTCAGAATTTGAGTAGTTATTGAACTTCAATGTCAAATGCACAAATTCCATATCTTCAGAAATTTTAGAATTGCAAATTACATGAGAACTATTATCTATCTATATTATATAAATATACTCTTCGGAAATTTGAGAATTTCAGAATATGAGTACTCAAATTCCATATCAATAACTCAAATTTCAGAAGAGTATACTGCATGAGAAAAATTTGAATACTCAAGTTTCAGAAGAGTATACTTCTATGTGTCCTGAGAATTTTTGAATATATCTGAATTATCTCAATCCTCAGGACACATATATCTGAATATTTGCTGAGGATCACTTGAGAATTTTTGCATTCTAGCATTGCTTCTATGATCCTCAGGACACTTTGAATGGTATCAAAATATCAAACTCACATTTCTACTGCATAATTCCAAACTCACATTCTCATTAGCTCAAATCAGTACATTCAAATTCACATTGCTTCTATGCTTTCATATTATGAGTTTGATATTATGAGTTTGGAATTATCCATTCTCAGGACAATCAGTTTGACAATCAGTACATGCAAAATTTGATACCATTCTCAAAATATCAAACTCACATTGCTTCTATGATCCTCAATCCAATATCAAACTCACATTGATAATGGATAATTCCAATATCAACTCATAATCAACATTGACATTGCTACTGGGCTTAACATAATTTACAGCCATATCAACAATGGTTATCAAAAATCTACTTATCAACAATATTTATCAAATTTTTATCAACATCTATCAACAATCAACAATGGTTATCAACATAACATAATTTTGATATGGCTGTTTATCAAAAAAATTAGTGTATGTGTATTCAAAAAATTAGTGTATGCAATGTTTATCAATAGAACTTAGTGTATGTGTATTCAAAAAAATTAGTCCATGTCAACAGGATATTCATTCAAATTTTGTCAGGATCAGGATTTAAATTGAGGATCATAAATTGAGGATCAGGATCAGGATTCACTTTAAATCCATGTCAACATTCAATGAGAATTTCAAGGTAACATAGTGTGCTTCTCTTCAGGATCAGTATTTTGCAACTTGATTTATGTCAAAAAAGCATATCTCAAGTTTGTGAGAGCTCAATTCTTTTAATATAAGCATCAGGATTCACCAAGTCTCAAAGACGCAAACTAAACCAATTCTCAAAGATTCACCAATTCTTTTAATATAAGCATCATGATTTTCAAACTAAACCAAAGACATATACATATACCTCATTGTATAATTTATACATATACCTCAAAATACTGTCAAAATTATACATATACCTAGATGTATATCCTCTAAAGTATACATATACCTCAAACATATACATCTAGATGTATATCCTCAAAATACTATCAAAATTGAATTGAGGATCAGGATATCTGTCAAACTTGTAAACTTGCAAACTCAAAATTAAAATAGATGTATATGTATCCTCAAAAAGAATTGAGGATCAGGATATCTGTCAAACTTTCAATGAGGATAATAAATGTGAACATTCAAAAAAATGTGTATGTGTATTCAAACACATATCAACATTCAATACACATACACATATCGTGAATGAATACACAAATTTCAGTGAGGATATTCATTTATTATCCTCAAATACATGAAGGAATGAGTTGACAGGATATTATCCTCACTGTGAACTCATTTCAGTGTGAATTCCTCAATAATAAATGTGAACTCATTTCAGTGTGAATGGATAATATTCAAACTAAACCAAAGACATATACATATACCTCATTGTATAATTTATACATATACCTCAAAATACTGTCAAAATTATACATATACATAGATGTATATCCTCTAAATTATACATATACCTCAAACTTATACATCTAGATGTATATCCTCAAAATACTGTCAAAACTTACATCCAGGACATTTTTTGTAATATACTGATAACCCTGGACATTTTTTGTAATAGATTTGTATACGACATAACCCAGGACATTTTTTGGACATTTTCTCATATGACAACCCAATTTCTCAAGATATCCTGCTCATATGACATAACCCAATTTGGATAACATTTTCTCATATGAGTTATGGAGGAATAGACATAATCAATATGAGGAATAGACATAACCCAATTTGGATGACATTTTCTCAAGATATCCTGCTCAATATGAGGAAATTTGGCCATCTGACCAAAACCATGTCCAATACAGGATTCACTAATAAGTCCACATGTCCAATACAGGATTCTCAAAAATGCATTCTCAAATTGCAGTGTTGCTTGCATATCAATGTCATGTTAAATAGGAAACCAATTCTAGGATAAATATGGGCTCATTTTTGGGATTTTTCATAGTATTAATACTCAATATCAAATTGGGATTGCAATCTTTCAAATGGAATGAATTTGAATTGACTGAAATTTCATTCAAATGGAATGAATTTGAATTAATACTCAATATCAAATTGGGATTGCAATTTTCATAGTATTGCAATTTCTTTCAATATGGGCTCATATCCTGCTCAATATGAATCTAATGGAATGAATTTGAATTCAAAATTATCAGGATATCCTAAAACTTGAGAATCAAAAAATTTGAACTCAATAGGCTGACAATTTCTTTCAAAAATTTTGAACTCAATTTGCATATTGGATTATCCTGAGAATTTTTGATATTCATATTAACAATTTCACTCAATTTTGAACTCATATTAACTCAATATCATGTTCAATTGACAGTTCAATTTTAAACTCAAATTTTTATATTCATATTAACTCAATTTTGAACTCAATATTTGATATTCATATTAACAGTTCAATTGACTCATTTTGAACTCAATTTTTGATATTCATAGTAAAAATTTTGAACAGGATAGTGAAATCAATTTGCATATTGAAATATCCTGAGAATTTCTCAGGATTTTATGGGATATTTATATTAACAATTTATTTCCATATCCTGAGAATAAAAAATTATAACTCAATAAGCTGTCAATATCCTGTCAAAGTTGTAATAACACTCAAAAATGATTCAAAAATTCATTCACATAACACTCAAGCAATTTTACAGTGTTATTATCTTGGAATACTTCAAAGTATGTATTCAGTATAAGCTTGGAATAAAAGCTCACCAATTTGCATATGAAGAGCTATCAAGATATAATGTTAGAATTTATGCAAATTCTAATACTTCAAACTTGTTAAAACTCATTTGCATAAAATTTGCATTAGAATTTGCATAAAATACTCAAGCTCATTTGCATAAAAGCTTCATTTGCATAAAATTTTATGCAAATGAATACTCAAACAATACTCAAGCTTTCATTTTAAAACTCATTTCTCAATATTAGAATTGTTATATCTCTAATAGAATTGTTATCTCTATTAGAATAGAATTGTTCTAATAGAAAGTCTCAAGTACTCAAGCTCATTATGCAAATAAAATACTCAAGCTCATTATGCAAATAAAATACTCAAGTACCTGTCAAAGTTTGAAGTATTAGAATTTGCATAAAAGCTCATTTCAGTTTGCAAAATAAACATGGAGAAATCAGTTTGGGATATCTACAAATATACTCCCTAGCATTATCAAGATATAATGTACTCACCCAGTACAAAATCCTCAAAGTACACATATTTCAAAAAATTGATGAACACTGGAATGTTAATATTGAGTGATAGTGCAAAATCCTCAACAGTTGATGAAAACTGGAATTTTCCAACTAAACCAAACCAAATGAAATCCCATTTAAACTGTGAAATGAAACCAAATGAAATCCCAGTGGAATTTGGAATAAAAACTTTGTTTTGATATCATGCATAGTAACTTACACCAAACCATAGCAGACAAATGTTAACTTGGATTTATTAACTTGGATTTATGTTAAAAATGTTAAAAATTGAACATTATTAACTTGGATTTATGTTTATCAAAAATTGGATAACACATATTAACAGGACAATGAGATAATTTGATCATTTTGATAATTTTGATAAAATTGAGATAATTTTGATCCATTCCAAAATTTGATCATTGTATCAACTGAGAAAAAAAGCTATATAACTCAGAAATTCCATGTATCAAGTATCAACTGAGAAAAAAAAGCTATCACATATAACTTCAGATTCAATGAGAAATTTTTTATCACATGTATGAAAAAGCTTAGGACAATGAGATAACTAAGAAAGCTTAGGAAACTTGAGATTCAATGAGATTCAAACTCAGAAATTTTGATCATATAACTAAGAAATTCAAGTTATCACATGTATGACTAAGTTATAACTAAGAAAGCTTAGGACAATCCTGTTTACCCCCATTGCAATGTTCACCAAAAAAATTCAAGTTATAACTAAGAAAGCTTAGGACAATCCTGTTTACCCCCATTGCAATGTTCACCAAAAAATTGCAGACATAAAATTTGATTCAAGTTAACAGGACAATGTTTATCAAAAAAGTTTGTATTATCATATGTGTTATCATATGTGTTAACAGGACAATGTATTATCATATGTGTTATGAAAAGAAATGAAGAACACAAAGTGTGCAATGAAAATCCTGTCAGGCAATCAAGATTTTTGAAATTGCATCCATGTAAAAAACACCAAATTCAGGCCTATCTCAATTTACAGTGTGCATTGGTGGCAATCAAAATTTTGAAATTGAAAAAGTGTTCATTGGTGTTTTTTACATCCATGTCAACATTCACTGAGAATTTCAAGTTAACATCCAAGTTCTCATTGAAAATATTGATTGCCTGTGTTGTGAAAATTACATCAATGAGATTCTCATTGAATGTTGAAATTCTCATTGAAAATACATCCAAGTTCACATTCAATGATTGATTGCCCTGCAAATTGTTTGCAGGGCATTTGCTCCAAGTTCACATTCAATCATTGAATGTTGAATTTCAAAATGAGTAATTTTGATTGATTGCACATCAATATTGATTGATTGCTCCAAGTTCAGATTAATTGCAGGGCAAATTGAACAAATTTGATCCAAGTTCACATCAATGGTGTAATTTTCACACATATCCATGTCAACACATTTGCCCTGCAATTTGGGAGGGAAACCAAGTTCACATTCAATCATTGAATGTTGAATTTCAAAATTACAGCAATATTGATTGCCTGTGTTTTGATCACAGTCAATGAGAAAATTACATCCAAGTTCAATGAGAATTTCAAGTTAATATTTTTGGGTGTATGTGTGCACACATGGAGAAAATTACATCCAAGTTCAAAAATTATTTTTTGTGAACAGATATCCAAGTTCATTGGTGTATGTGTGCATATGTTAACAGATATCCAAGTTCAAAAATTACATCCAAGTTCAAAAAAAATGAAGAACACAATTTTCAATCTTCAATCACTCAGTTATCACATATGCTACTGATAATAAAAAATATCAGTAATTATCAACATTCAATCTTCATACATCATAAAAAATATCTACAAAAAATTGAGTATTGTCCTGCAAAAATGAAATTGAGTATGGTCCTGCCAAAAAATTGAGTATATCTCAAAAATGTGATAAATTTTTGAATATGAAAAAACCAATACTCAAGCTTTCATTTGCAAACTCATTTATTAAAATATTCTTTCAATTGCAGTTGCAAACTCATTTTGAATATAAAATTCAGTTTATATTGGGTGTATTGACTGAAATATTCTGTCAAGTGCAAACTTAATTTCAAACTCAAATTCAAACTCAAGCTTTCCTAAATTTCAAACTCAAGCTTTGTCCTGTCACTCAAACCCAACATTCAAAAATTAATATATGTCCTGTCTTTCAAATTGGATAGAGCTTCATCACCATAGCAAAAATTTGTTTATAGCAATGAAAAAAGGCAAAGTTCACAAAGCTCACCAATTCACAAAGGATGTGATGAAGCCCTCAAACCCACAGAGCTCACCAAGAGCTTATCAAAATGAAAAATCTTATCAGCAAGCTCCCATCCAATTTCATTTCAAGTATAATCTTGAATTTGAAATCTGCACAGGACAAAATTCAATAAGCTTATGAAATCAAGTATGTAATCATCCCACACAAATTCACAGGACAATTTTTTGCACACACAAATGCAGTTTATAATCATCCCACACAAATTTCCCACACAAAGTTTGGGAATATTGCATAGAGAATTCAGTTATTCAGTTATTTTTGAATATGTAAAAAACAATACTCAAGCTTTCATTTGCAAACTCATTTCTTAAAATATTCTTTCAATTGTAATTGCAAACTCATTTTGAATATAAAATTCAGTTTATATTGGGTGTATTGACTGAAATCAAATTCAATTTATTCACTCAAGCTTTCAGTTGCAAACTCATGTCAAGCATACAATTCATAATTCACAGGACACTTGCTAATATGAAAATTCACAGGACAAAATTCACAGGACAAAATTCAAAATCCACAATTCAATAAGCATACAATTCATAATCTTCACAGGACACTTGCTCATTTGAAAATCTATATTCAAAATCAAGTTTGAAATCTTCATGTATAATCTTCATGTATAAGCTTATGAAATCAGGTATGTCAAGCATATTCAAAATTTGACCTTGCTCATTTGAAATCAAGTATATATTCAAAATTAAATCTATTCAATAAGCAAGTATTCAAAATTTCAGTATTTGCAATATTTATATGGTTTAATAAGCAAGTATGTAAAATGAGCAAGTATTCAAAATTTTCTCATGGATAACATGACTTTCTCTCAACTCATGTTCAATGAGAATTTTTGCAATTTATCACATTTTTTCATATTTCAGTGTATACCCTGAAATTTATTGGGTATACACTGAATTTCAATACACTGAAAATATGTATATACATTTTTTCATTTTTTCACATTTTTTCATGACTATTGGGTATACTATACTATACACTGAAAATATGTATATACACTGAAAGTATGTTTTTTTCATATGTATATACACTGAAATAGTCATGAGAAAAAACACTCAATAGTCATGTTATACACTGAAATAGTCATGTTATTCAAAATGAGAAAGTATGAGTATATTCAATGAGCAAGTATGTAAAATGAAATTGAGTGTTTTTTATTTTTCAATTCAGTTTGGAGAAAGAGCCATGGAGAAGAGGAAGAGCTCACCGAGATTCTTGATGTGCTTGAGGAAAAAAATTGAGGAGAAGAGGAAGAGATGAGGTAGAAGATGAAGGCTTGAGGTCGTGAAGAAGCTCAAAGAACTGAAATTAAGAAAAAAAAAGTGAGGGTGAAATAAAAAAATTGAGTAGAAGAGGAAGAGCTCACCTGAAGGTGCTTGCTCTTCTTGCTATCCCTTGCTCTCCCTTGCTCTGCTTGCTGGAGGTAGAAGATGAGCTGAGGAGGAACGTGAGATGGGATGTGATCAAACGTGAGATGTGAGGTAGAAGATGAGCTGAGGAGGAACGTGAGATGGGATGTGATCAAACGTAGAAGATGAGCTGATCTTCTCCCAAGCTCCCGCGCAAAATTCCCTCCAAAAATTTCCCTCCAAGTGTGATGTGATCAAAATACAGAGGAGAGGAATGTAAACGTGAGTTTGATTTCAAAATTTGTGATTTGAAATTGTGATGTGATTTCTTATATCTTCAGGTGGTCCAATATATCTTGCATCAAGGTATTGTTGGATCTCATTTACTGCGCCCAATACCATTGTGGTCCGATCATGACCTTTATAAATATACTTATGAATGTACTTCACACATCTTACCCCGGCACAAACTTCGACATTAATGTGGCAGTTAAAGCGCCTTGAGAGATACCTGTTGTGCGGAACAACATCGCGGTTATCAACCTGATGACCCCTTACAGTATATAGATGCCCATTACTACGACGACGGTAAATAGGATATCCATCACGATCCAAGGTTGTTGCATCTGCATAATTTCGAGGGTATTTCTTAGTACACTTACCATTTTCCATGCATGAGGCATTTGGATTCCGAGCACCACATGGTCCATGTACCATACATTTTGACGCAGTATCGAATAATGCAGGATCTTGAGCCGGATCAGGAAATTCAGCACATACAATTCTATCCACTTGATCACATGTATGAATCTTATCGGGTCCACGAAGAAAGAAAAGAGCATGCATATGTGGAAGACCCCGTTTCTGAAATTCAATTGTAAATACATGTGCTACTTTCTTTCCAAATACATTATTGCCATCAATCTCCTTCATCAAAGCCTTTCTTTTTAACTCAAATACACGTGCGACTAAATCTGGACGGTCGGTAGCCTTTTGATTGGGCAGTAGAGCCGAAGTAATTTCTGGCCACTTTGGATTTGCGGTCATGGTAAGAAAAATATCCGGGTTCTGGTTATAATGTGTGATAGCCATCGAGTCTTGAAATATTTCAAACATGTGACGTGCACTGCCAGTGAAAGATGAAGGAAGTATCATGCGCTGTCCAATTTGGTCGCATCTGGCATATGCATCGATATCTGCAAGACCCTGATAGAGCTCTGAGCGGAGTTTTCGTTGATTAAGTTTGATGAATGTCAAACGATGTTGCTCAATTGCTGCCCAAGCATCAACTATGAACTCCTGGAATAACTTTCCCGCTCTCAAAATTGAAGAATACTCGTTCTGTCTTTCAAACATACGGTAGCTATAAAACTCACACATAGTCAGGCGTCTACTTAATGCTATGTTTTGAACTGGATCCCACTGCTTCAACTCAGGTTCCCATCCAAGCTGACCATCAAGAAATAATAAGACGTAGTGTAATGGTAAGTATGCAGGATGAGTCTCATTGATTTGCATTAATTGATGATTTCCTCGAAGATGTAAAACTATATCTCGCATCCCGGAAGGTCGATAGCCATCGCCAGGTAAAATAACCGCAATCTCATCTACGGTTGGGAGGTTATAACGGCGACGATCCTTGTTTGAATTGTAATGCAGATATACAGGAAGATCATGTCCACATGAATCTGCTTGAGATAAAATAGAATACGCCTGACAATATAGTTTGATGAATGGATTTATGCCCGATAAACAATTTTGAATAATTTTTAAGACATCCTTGCTCAAATGTGGATTTCTATTACTTCGGAACTCCATAGCAGAATCCGGATCATATATGTAAAGTTGACAATAACTTGCTGTTTGATCCGGTTGGGGCAGAAGTGATCCTGTTCGATGGCGTAATTCTCCATGAATTGTAAATATGTTCGGGCCCCTGCCAGCAATCAATCTTTGATCCATTGTCACACCAAGGCTAGTAAATGCATTAGCTGCATTATACTCCCGAGTATACATTCGAAATGATTTTGATGCCTCACTGTCACCATCATATAATTCTCTAAGTGATGGAGGGGGTTCATTAAGTTTCGGCAATTTTACTTTTCCTTGAAAACAACATGTTCCAAAAAGATGTGTTCTCAAAGTTGACTTCGACAACTGTTCATCCAACCAGTGTAAGGCTGAACAATGAGGGCATGGAATGTTCATTAATCCAAGATGGTGCCGACCAAAATCAACCAGAGTTGGTGGACCAGAGCCATGCTGAGTTGACCGACATCGGAAGATCGAGGATGAGCCAGCGTCTTCTTGTTCAACTGGAGAAGTTGTTAATCCAGGTGTTATTTGAGGTATACAGATAGGAGTCATATATCGAGATATGTTTCGTTGAGCTTTTTCTCGTTCTCTCCTTTGACATTGAGATAAACACCTAGCCAAAATAAAACCATAATAATTAAATAAAATTAAGTTGCATTAAAGCAGAGGAGCTCTTATGAATAATAACCTGGCATATGGTTCATCATCTTCAGCACATATCGTAGCGTTGTGCGAGGCTGAGACCTCATCTACATGTTCAACGGGAGAAGTTGGTATTGCATATGTGCTTTGAGGCATGTCGAGTACACTGGTAGGAGTCATATATCGAGATGTGCTTGCTTGTATTTGTTCTCGTTCTCTCCTTTTGCGTTGAGCTAAAGCCCTATCCAAATTTAAACAGAAAAATAAACACAACTAAAATACATGGTTTGGTGAAAAGGTTTTATGTACAGTCGGGTTGATAATGACCTGACAGATGGTCCAGGAACTTGCCCGGAAATCATATCGTTACGCGAGGCCGAGACCGCATCTTCTTGTTCAACCGGAGAAGTTGTCACGGCTGGTGTTATGTGAGGTATATCAAGGACACCGTCAGAAGGCAGAGCATGAGATATGTTTCGTTGTTCCTGTTCTCGTTCTCTCCTTTTTCGTTGAGCTAAAGCCCTATACAAATTTAAACAGAAAAATAAACACAACTAAAATACATGGCTTGGTGAAAAGGTTTTATGTACAGTCGGGTTGATAATGACCTGACAGATGGTCCAGGAACTTGTCCAGAAATCATATCGTTACGCGAGGCCGAGACAGCATCTTCTTGTTCAACCGGAGAAGTTGTCACGGCTGGTGTTATGTGAGGTATATCAAGGACACCGTCAGAAAGCAGAACATGAGATATGTTTCGTTGTTCCTGTTCTCGTTCTCTTTTTTTCGTTGAGCTAAAGCCCTATACAAATTTAAACAGAAAAATAAACACAACTACAATACATGGCTTGGTGAAAAGGTTTTATGTACAGTCGGGTTGATAATGACCTGACAGATGGTCCAGGAACTTGTCCAGAAATCATATCGTTACGCGAGGCCGAGACAGCATCTTCTTGTTCAACCGGAGAAGTTGTCACGGCTGGTGTTATGTGAGGTATATCAAGGACACCGTCAGAAGGCAGAGCGTGAGATATGTTTCGTTGTTCCTGTTCTCGTTCTCTTCTTTTTCGTTGAGCTAAAGCCCTATACAAATTTAAACAGAAAAATAAACACTACTAAAATACATGGCTTGGTGAAAAGGTTTTATGTACAGTCGGGTTGATAATGACCTGACAGATGGTCCAGGAACTTGTTCAGAAATCATATCGTTACGCGAGGCCGAGACAACATCTTCTTGTTCAACCGGAGAAGTTGTCACGGCTGGTGTTATGTGAGGTATATCAAGGACACCGTCAGAAGGCAGAGCGTGAGATATGTTTCGTTGTTCCTGTTCTCGTTCTCTCCTTTTGCGTTGAGCTAAAGCCCTATATAAATTTAAACAGAAAAATAAACACAACTAAAATACATGGCTGGGTGAAAAGGTTTTATGTACAGTCGGGTTGATAATGACCTGACAGATGGTCCAGGAACTTGCCCGGAAATCATATCGTTACGCGAGGATGAGACAGCATGTTCTTGTTCAACCGGAGAAGTTGTTATGGCTGGTGTTATGTGAGGTATATCAAGTACACCGTCAGAAGGCAGAGCGTGAGACATGTTACGTTGTTCTTGTTCTCGTTCTCGTTCTCTCCTACTGCGTCGAGCTAAAGCCCTATCCAAATTAAGCCCAAACTAATTACAATTAAAATACATTATTAGCGTATATTAGATGTTCATTTTGTGAATATGGTAGATGTTCAATTAAAATACTCCAAATTTGGAATTGGGTGAATATGTTCATGTTGAGAATGAACACTCCCAGTTTCTAATTGAGAATTTCAGAATTTGAGTAGTTATTGAACTTCAATGTCAAATGCACAAATTCCATATCTTCAGAAATTTTAGAATTGCAAATTACATGAGAACTATTATCTATCTATATTATATAAATATACTCTTCGGAAATTTGAGAATTTCAGAATATGAGTACTCAAATTCCATATCAATAACTCAAATTTCAGAAGAGTATACTGCATGAGAAAAATTTGAATACTCAAGTTTCAGAAGAGTATACTTCTATGTGTCCTGAGAATTTTTGAATATATCTGAATTATCTCAATCCTCAGGACACATATATCTGAATATTTGCTGAGGATCACTTGAGAATTTTTGCATTCTAGCATTGCTTCTATGATCCTCAGGACACTTTGAATGGTATCAAAATATCAAACTCACATTTCTACTGCATAATTCCAAACTCACATTCTCATTAGCTCAAATCAGTACATTCAAATTCACATTGCTTCTATGCTTTCATATTATGAGTTTGATATTATGAGTTTGGAATTATCCATTCTCAGGACAATCAGTTTGACAATCAGTACATGCAAAATTTGATACCATTCTCAAAATATCAAACTCACATTGCTTCTATGATCCTCAATCCAATATCAAACTCACATTGATAATGGATAATTCCAATATCAACTCATAATCAACATTGACATTGCTACTGGGCTTAACATAATTTACAGCCATATCAACAATGGTTATCAAAAATCTACTTATCAACAATATTTATCAAATTTTTATCAACATCTATCAACAATCAACAATGGTTATCAACATAACATAATTTTGATATGGCTGTTTATCAAAAAAATTAGTGTATGTGTATTCAAAAAATTAGTGTATGCAATGTTTATCAATAGAACTTAGTGTATGTGTATTCAAAAAAATTAGTCCATGTCAACAGGATATTCATTCAAATTTTGTCAGGATCAGGATTTAAATTGAGGATCATAAATTGAGGATCAGGATCAGGATTCACTTTAAATCCATGTCAACATTCAATGAGAATTTCAAGGTAACATAGTGTGCTTCTCTTCAGGATCAGTATTTTGCAACTTGATTTATGTCAAAAAAGCATATCTCAAGTTTGTGAGAGCTCAATTCTTTTAATATAAGCATCAGGATTCACCAAGTCTCAAAGACGCAAACTAAACCAATTCTCAAAGATTCACCAATTCTTTTAATATAAGCATCATGATTTTCAAACTAAACCAAAGACATATACATATACCTCATTGTATAATTTATACATATACCTCAAAATACTGTCAAAATTATACATATACCTAGATGTATATCCTCTAAAGTATACATATACCTCAAACATATACATCTAGATGTATATCCTCAAAATACTATCAAAATTGAATTGAGGATCAGGATATCTGTCAAACTTGTAAACTTGCAAACTCAAAATTAAAATAGATGTATATGTATCCTCAAAAAGAATTGAGGATCAGGATATCTGTCAAACTTTCAATGAGGATAATAAATGTGAACATTCAAAAAAATGTGTATGTGTATTCAAACACATATCAACATTCAATACACATACACATATCGTGAATGAATACACAAATTTCAGTGAGGATATTCATTTATTATCCTCAAATACATGAAGGAATGAGTTGACAGGATATTATCCTCACTGTGAACTCATTTCAGTGTGAATTCCTCAATAATAAATGTGAACTCATTTCAGTGTGAATGGATAATATTCAAACTAAACCAAAGACATATACATATACCTCATTGTATAATTTATACATATACCTCAAAATACTGTCAAAATTATACATATACATAGATGTATATCCTCTAAATTATACATATACCTCAAACTTATACATCTAGATGTATATCCTCAAAATACTGTCAAAACTTACATCCAGGACATTTTTTGTAATATACTGATAACCCTGGACATTTTTTGTAATAGATTTGTATACGACATAACCCAGGACATTTTTTGGACATTTTCTCATATGACAACCCAATTTCTCAAGATATCCTGCTCATATGACATAACCCAATTTGGATAACATTTTCTCATATGAGTTATGGAGGAATAGACATAATCAATATGAGGAATAGACATAACCCAATTTGGATGACATTTTCTCAAGATATCCTGCTCAATATGAGGAAATTTGGCCATCTGACCAAAACCATGTCCAATACAGGATTCACTAATAAGTCCACATGTCCAATACAGGATTCTCAAAAATGCATTCTCAAATTGCAGTGTTGCTTGCATATCAATGTCATGTTAAATAGGAAACCAATTCTAGGATAAATATGGGCTCATTTTTGGGATTTTTCATAGTATTAATACTCAATATCAAATTGGGATTGCAATCTTTCAAATGGAATGAATTTGAATTGACTGAAATTTCATTCAAATGGAATGAATTTGAATTAATACTCAATATCAAATTGGGATTGCAATTTTCATAGTATTGCAATTTCTTTCAATATGGGCTCATATCCTGCTCAATATGAATCTAATGGAATGAATTTGAATTCAAAATTATCAGGATATCCTAAAACTTGAGAATCAAAAAAATTTGAACTCAATAGGCTGACAATTTCTTTCAAAAATTTTGAACTCAATTTGCATATTGGATTATCCTGAGAATTTTTGATATTCATATTAACAATTTCACTCAATTTTGAACTCATATTAACTCAATATCATGTTCAATTGACAGTTCAATTTTAAACTCAAATTTTTATATTCATATTAACTCAATTTTGAACTCAATATTTGATATTCATATTAACAGTTCAATTGACTCATTTTGAACTCAATTTTTGATATTCATAGTAAAAATTTTGAACAGGATAGTGAAATCAATTTGCATATTGAAATATCCTGAGAATTTCTCAGGATTTTATGGGATATTTATATTAACAATTTATTTCCATATCCTGAGAATAAAAAATTATAACTCAATAAGCTGTCAATATCCTGTCAAAGTTGTAATAACACTCAAAAATGATTCAAAAATTCATTCACATAACACTCAAGCAATTTTACAGTGTTATTATCTTGGAATACTTCAAAGTATGTATTCAGTATAAGCTTGGAATAAAAGCTCACCAATTTGCATATGAAGAGCTATCAAGATATAATGTTAGAATTTATGCAAATTCTAATACTTCAAACTTGTTAAAACTCATTTGCATAAAATTTGCATTAGAATTTGCATAAAATACTCAAGCTCATTTGCATAAAAGCTTCATTTGCATAAAATTTTATGCAAATGAATACTCAAACAATACTCAAGCTTTCATTTTAAAACTCATTTCTCAATATTAGAATTGTTATATCTCTAATAGAATTGTTATCTCTATTAGAATAGAATTGTTCTAATAGAAAGTCTCAAGTACTCAAGCTCATTATGCAAATAAAATACTCAAGCTCATTATGCAAATAAAATACTCAAGTACCTGTCAAAGTTTGAAGTATTAGAATTTGCATAAAAGCTCATTTCAGTTTGCAAAATAAACATGGAGAAATCAGTTTGGGATATCTACAAATATACTCCCTAGCATTATCAAGATATAATGTACTCACCCAGTACAAAATCCTCAAAGTACACATATTTCAAAAAATTGATGAACACTGGAATGTTAATATTGAGTGATAGTGCAAAATCCTCAACAGTTGATGAAAACTGGAATTTTCCAACTAAACCAAACCAAATGAAATCCCATTTAAACTATGAAATGAAACCAAATGAAATCCCAGTGGAATTTGGAATAAAAACTTTGTTTTGATATCATGCATAGTAACTTACACCAAACCATAGCAGACAAATGTTAACTTGGATTTATTAACTTGGATTTATGTTAAAAATGTTAAAAATTGAACATTATTAACTTGGATTTATGTTTATCAAAAATTGGATAACACATATTAACAGGACAATGAGATAATTTGATCATTTTGATAATTTTGATAAAATTGAGATAATTTTGATCCATTCCAAAATTTGATCATTGTATCAACTGAGAAAAAAAGCTATATAACTCAGAAATTCCATGTATCAAGTATCAACTGAGAAAAAAAAGCTATCACATATAACTTCAGATTCAATGAGAAATTTTTTATCACATGTATGAAAAAGCTTAGGACAATGAGATAACTAAGAAAGCTTAGGAAACTTGAGATTCAATGAGATTCAAACTCAGAAATTTTGATCATATAACTAAGAAATTCAAGTTATCACATGTATGACTAAGTTATAACTAAGAAAGCTTAGGACAATCCTGTTTACCCCCATTGCAATGTTCACCAAAAAAATTCAAGTTATAACTAAGAAAGCTTAGGACAATCCTGTTTACCCCCATTGCAATGTTCACCAAAAAATTGCAGACATAAAATTTGATTCAAGTTAACAGGACAATGTTTATCAAAAAAGTTTGTATTATCATATGTGTTATCATATGTGTTAACAGGACAATGTATTATCATATGTGTTATGAAAAGAAATGAAGAACACAAAGTGTGCAATGAAAATCCTGTCAGGCAATCAAGATTTTTGAAATTGCATCCATGTAAAAAACACCAAATTCAGGCCTATCTCAATTTACAGTGTGCATTGGTGGCAATCAAAATTTTGAAATTGAAAAAGTGTTCATTGGTGTTTTTTACATCCATGTCAACATTCAATGAGAATTTCAAGTTAACATCCAAGTTCTCATTGAAAATATTGATTGCCTGTGTTGTGAAAATTACATCAATGAGATTCTCATTGAATGTTGAAATTCTCATTGAAAATACATCCAAGTTCACATTCAATGATTGATTGCCCTGCAAATTGTTTGCAGGGCATTTGCTCCAAGTTCACATTCAATCATTGAATGTTGAATTTCAAAATGAGTAATTTTGATTGATTGCACATCAATATTGATTGATTGCTCCAAGTTCAGATTAATTGCAGGGCAAATTGAACAAATTTGATCCAAGTTCACATCAATGGTGTAATTTTCACACATATCCATGTCAACACATTTGCCCTGCAATTTGGGAGGGAAACCAAGTTCACATTCAATCATTGAATGTTGAATTTCAAAATTACAGCAATATTGATTGCCTGTGTTTTGATCACAGTCAATGAGAAAATTACATCCAAGTTCAATGAGAATTTCAAGTTAATATTTTTGGGTGTATGTGTGCACACATGGAGAAAATTACATCCAAGTTCAAAAATTATTTTTTGTGAACAGATATCCAAGTTCATTGGTGTATGTGTGCATATGTTAACAGATATCCAAGTTCAAAAATTACATCCAAGTTCAAAAAAAATGAAGAACACAATTTTCAATCTTCAATCACTCAGTTATCACATATGCTACTGATAATAAAAAATATCAGTAATTATCAACATTCAATCTTCATACATCATAAAAAATATCTACAAAAAATTGAGTATTGTCCTGCAAAAATGAAATTGAGTATGGTCCTGCCAAAAAATTGAGTATATCTCAAAAATGTGATAAATTTTTGAATATGAAAAAACCAATACTCAAGCTTTCATTTGCAAACTCATTTATTAAAATATTCTTTCAATTGCAGTTGCAAACTCATTTTGAATATAAAATTCAGTTTATATTGGGTGTATTGACTGAAATATTCTGTCAAGTGCAAACTTAATTTCAAACTCAAATTCAAACTCAAGCTTTCCTAAATTTCAAACTCAAGCTTTGTCCTGTCACTCAAACCCAACATTCAAAAATTAATATATGTCCTGTCTTTCAAATTGGATAGAGCTTCATCACCATAGCAAAAATTTGTTTATAGCAATGAAAAAAGGCAAAGTTCACAAAGCTCACCAATTCACAAAGGATGTGATGAAGCCCTCAAACCCACAGAGCTCACCAAGAGCTTATCAAAATGAAAAATCTTATCAGCAAGCTCCCATCCAATTTCATTTCAAGTATAATCTTGAATTTGAAATCTGCACAGGACAAAATTCAATAAGCTTATGAAATCAAGTATGTAATCATCCCACACAAATTCACAGGACAATTTTTTGCACACACAAATGCAGTTTATAATCATCCCACACAAATTTCCCACACAAAGTTTGGGAATATTGCATAGAGAATTCAGTTATTCAGTTATTTTTGAATATGTAAAAAACAATACTCAAGCTTTCATTTGCAAACTCATTTCTTAAAATATTCTTTCAATTGTAATTGCAAACTCATTTTGAATATAAAATTCAGTTTATATTGGGTGTATTGACTGAAATCAAATTCAATTTATTCACTCAAGCTTTCAGTTGCAAACTCATGTCAAGCATACAATTCATAATTCACAGGACACTTGCTAATATGAAAATTCACAGGACAAAATTCACAGGACAAAATTCAAAATCCACAATTCAATAAGCATACAATTCATAATCTTCACAGGACACTTGCTCATTTGAAAATCTATATTCAAAATCAAGTTTGAAATCTTCATGTATAATCTTCATGTATAAGCTTATGAAATCAGGTATGTCAAGCATATTCAAAATTTGACCTTGCTCATTTGAAATCAAGTATATATTCAAAATTAAATCTATTCAATAAGCAAGTATTCAAAATTTCAGTATTTGCAATATTTATATGGTTTAATAAGCAAGTATGTAAAATGAGCAAGTATTCAAAATTTTCTCATGGATAACATGACTTTCTCTCAACTCATGTTCAATGAGAATTTTTGCAATTTATCACATTTTTTCATATTTCAGTGTATACCCTGAAATTTATTGGGTATACACTGAATTTCAATACACTGAAAATATGTATATACATTTTTTCATTTTTTCACATTTTTTCATGACTATTGGGTATACTATACTATACACTGAAAATATGTATATACACTGAAAGTATGTTTTTTTCATATGTATATACACTGAAATAGTCATGAGAAAAAACACTCAATAGTCATGTTATACACTGAAATAGTCATGTTATTCAAAATGAGAAAGTATGAGTATATTCAATGAGCAAGTATGTAAAATGAAATTGAGTGTTTTTTATTTTTCAATTCAGTTTGGAGAAAGAGCCATGGAGAAGAGGAAGAGCTCACCGAGATTCTTGATGTGCTTGAGGAAAAAAATTGAGGAGAAGAGGAAGAGATGAGGTAGAAGATGAAGTCTTGAGGTCGTGAAGAAGCTCAAAGAACTGAAATTAAGAAAAAAAAAGTGAGGGTGAAATAAAAAAATTGAGTAGAAGAGGAAGAGCTCACCTGAAGGTGCTTGCTCTTCTTGCTATCCCTTGCTCTCCCTTGCTCTGCTTGCTGGAGGTAGAAGATGAGCTGAGGAGGAACGTGAGATGGGATGTGATCAAACGTGAGATGTGAGGTAGAAGATGAGCTGAGGAGGAACGTGAGATGGGATGTGATCAAACGTAGAAGATGAGCTGATCTTCTCCCAAGCTCCCGCGCAAAATTCCCTCCAAAAATTTCCCTCCAAGTGTGATGTGATCAAAATACAGAGGAGAGGAATGTAAACGTGAGTTTGATTTCAAAATTTGTGATTTGAAATTGTGATGTGATTTCTTATATCTTCTATTCTATAAAATATCCAATTACACATAACCAAATTTCTCATACCTCAATTTCTCATACCTCAATTTCTCATACCCTATATACAAACATCACACCCAATTACACATAACCAAACCAAATTCAAATTCTCTTATCCAATATCTCTTATCCATTATCTCTTATACAATACACATATCCACATACAACAATACACATAACCAATATCTCTTATCCAAATTCTCTTATCCAAAAACCCATGATAACATCCCTGTTTTATAATATAGATATATATATATATATATATATATATATATATATATATATATATATATATATATATATATATATATATATATATATATATATATATATTATAACTTATATAACATATTGTAAGTTATTTAAAGCTATAATAGCATGTAAGTTGTATAGTACAATACATATGTAAGTTTATATGCATAGGTAGCAGTATATTTTAATTATGAACAGTATATTACTTTATAAGTTAGTTTAATATTTTATAAACAGTATGTATATATTTATATATATTTATATTATATTATATAGTTAGAGTTAATATCATTTTGATTGATAGAGAGTTCTTAGCTTGATATTAAATTCATGGCACAGATGAATCACATCTCTCATCGCGATCACCTGGACACCTGAACTCACCAAAAATCAAGCAAGTGCGCATTCTTTCTACATGCTTTTAAATATTGCGACATTTAAATATTGCTTTATACCATGTTTCCAACTCGTGCAATTTACCTGTTAGAATTCCTTGCCTTGTGACAACATGAATTGCGCTGCTGGACATATATGAACCTCTTGAAATAATTGCTATCATAGAACATGTGGGCCGGTTTAGCTACTCTTAGAACATGCTGGGCGGTTTGGCTAATCATAGATATTGCATGCCAAGATTTGGCTATTCCCATGGACCAGTTTGGCTTATCTGGCTCGTGTTCCAGTATTACAACTTATGATGGCCGGTTTGGCTGATTCTGGCTCGTGGTCCAGAAAGTACACGTAGGTTGGGTTGGGTTCGCGGGCACTAGTCGATAGTAAAAAGGTCACCTTCTGGGGGCACTTGAAGGTAGATTCACTTGCTAGACGCCTAAAGACGTGAACTTTAGTCACTAAATTGCACACACTATTGAACAGCTTGAAAATGTTATATCGAACATTTTAACTTACAGAACTGTTGTTGTTTCCATTTAAAATAGAACTACCACGATTTTCCTTATAATAGAACTGCCATGCTAGTGTAATCTCTGAAATTATAACTGCTCATTTATTTATAAATGCTTTAGCTGCCATGTATAATATTTTGAAAACCTTGCCAATGGTCCTACTCACAACTATTACTTGCCAAGGACCCTTGCTGACATATAATGCTAAGATGTTTGAAATGTATGTCAGGTCACTAGATAGGTACCTTCGAGGACAAGCTACTTGAGCAGACTGACCCACTGGACCAGGAGTATGCTGAACCAGGAGTTCTCCCCACTGAAGACTAGTTACTGAGCACTACCTGTTGCCGCAGAGGATTTCATTTATTGTACTTTTGTAGGGTGTGTACCCTCTTTTAGAACTCTGTTGTTATTGTCCATGCTTGTGGCCTTATTATTCTGTGTACTTCCTTTCTGGATATTGGCTTAAATTTATAGTTATCTCTGTTGTTCTGAATACAATGCAAGTTCATTCGCTTGGTTTTTATTCACAGACGCTTATTGGGTTTGAGCTTCACAGCTCTAACACATGCGGACCCGCTTACGTCCTTGCTTCCAAGTATAATGGAAAGTGGGGTGTGACATTTATTCTTCACAAAATACTTCTCCCTTGCGCAATCGACTCCCCGGCTTTGCTCTTTTCGACTCTTTGCGCTTAGATCTCGCTATATGATCCAAAATCGGCATATATCTCCTACAAAGTATGTGAAGGACCTTAAAGAAAAATAAGAGACAAAACAGAGAAAACAGAGATGAATAGAGAATGAAACGGTGTAAAACGTGCAAGAAAAAGAGCAAAAAACTTTATACAATAAACACTCATCAAAATCCCCCAAGCTAAACTATTCCGTGTCCTCAAAGAAGACAAGAGAGAGCGTAGATCGGAGGAATGCAATCAAACATGTTTATGATGCGATGGAGCTTCGAGAATTTTGAAAAAACTGAGAATATATACGTGAGTGAAATAAAAATTCGAATTCGAGAAACCAAAATACTCGAAAATCTTTCCGTCGATGAGAATATGTTCCTAGGACGTCATTCCTACTCAAATCGCCAAGCAATATACTAGGCGACCGCCATACCCGCATTCTTAGACATTTCCTCTAAACCGACCTTAGATTGAGCGTGTAGGAACCTAAGATATACAATGGTCAAAGAGGAGATAAGTATTTGATATTGGGATATCAGTCGATCGAGGAAGTGGCGCTCACGACAACGACACGGTTCCTTGATTCAAGAAATTACCAAGTTTATCCGTGATTTCATATATAGAACGTATATACAAAAAGAAATTCTATACACAAATATATTTTTTTTTCTTTTCTTTTTTTGGGATTTGCACTTGGGTCGTGTAAGGAGCGTTGGGTCAGTAACTCCTAGATCAGACGACCTTAGGGCAACAGGCCAAGAAGGACCCCTCGGACCTACTAACTCAACCCAAATGAAATCCTTATTCGTACGCACTCCCCAGGCTGGGCCTTTTTATGAGAGGCCCAGACGGTTACTATGGTGGGGATCCGGTTACTCAGCTTCGCTGTGGGAACGGTGTGTATGTTGGATACAACGTGTTGTTGGATACAACGATCAATGACTTCGTGTTTGATGATAACAAACATGTGTGAACGATTTGATGTGTGTGCTAAGTGTTTTTCAAGAGTGGCACTCTCGCAAATACTCAAAGGGAGAATAAGTCAAAGTGATGGAGAATTTGCCATTCATTAGCAAAGTGGACTTGGTCAAAGATGGAGATAATGGCTACACATATTGCACTAAATCAAAGATGGGGAGATAAGGAGGAAATCAATTCAAATCCATATTTGAATTGATTCAAATCAATTGGTGCATGAATAAAATCCTAAAGCCATACAAATTGAAGACTTGGTCAAAGATGGAGAGATATGGAGAATCTCATGCAAATCAATATAAGAGACTAAATGAGATCTTAATTCAAATCCTATAGCCATCCATATTCAAACTCCAAATCCTAGTGTGACTAGAAGAGATCTTCCATGGTGATTCATTCAAATCCTAATCAAGTTCGGATTCCACCAAATCTCCTTCATGTATGGGATTCTATTTGATTCTATTTGATCCCATCTTCACCTATATAAATCCATCTTCCAAAGAGAGAAACCAAGAGAAGAGAAATCCAAAAGAGGGGTGCGGCCAAACATATCAAAAACCCAAGCACAACTCCATGGCCGCAAGTTTATAGTTCCTATACTCTTCATTGCGCAACCTTGAAAGCAACTCCAAGATAAAACCCCATTGCATAAGCTTCAAGCTCCCATCTCAATATCCTTAAGCTTCATCTTCTCCATACATTTGCCAAGGCCGCAACATAAGACGATAGCTTCTCCATTGCCACATCTCTAAGTAATGCCTCTCCTTTAACCCATTGCGCAACGTAGCCAGGAGATCCCATCTCCATTGCAAGCAAGCCAACAAGAACTTCAAGGCGGTGCCACAACTATCCAGGGGGGGTTCTCCAAGCCAAGGCCGCAAGCTATCTCATCCGACATTCTCCAAGCCAAGCCAAGGCCGCAACCTATCTCCAAGCCAAGGCCGCAAGTATACCAAAGGAGTTCTCCACCCATATTTTGCAACAAGTGGGCATATCTCATCAAGGCCGCAAGTTTCAAGGAGGGAGTCACATAGGCCGCAAGTTCAACCAATGGGGCAATCCACAACTTGAGTTGCTGAGATCAGAGACTACTGCATCGTCAGACTTGATCTGACCTGAGTTGATTGACAAAGACGACTACCGCTACACAAACTGAGATTTCCTAAACTCTTTATTATTATATTTATGTAGTAGTGTAGCAATCTTTGTAGGGAAAACTTTACCATACTTGTGTTTTGGGGTCTTGTCTAGTATGGTAGTTGACAAGCGGGACTTGACTAGTTGGAACTAGTCAATAGAAAGCTTATACTAGGATTAGTTTTGTTGAACACCGATGGAGTGGGTTACTTAGAGCCTGATAAGCGTAGAGGAGGTGCTCTAGATTTTTATGGTTGTACCTGTTATATTATTAATCTAGTAACTGCTTTGGGGGCTATACGTAGGTCGTGGGGTCGACCGAACCAGGTTAAATCTGATGTGTAATCAGTGATTGCTTGTTATTTACTCTACATCTGCTATAACTGCCTGTGATTGCTCGTGGATTGCACGAGAATTTTTATTAGCCTATTCATCCCCCCTTTAGGCTTAGATCCAGATCCAACAAGTGGTATCAGAGCATGTTAGAGGATCTAGGCTAGATTGACCATGAATTCTATTGATTTTGCTTTTGCTGAAGGTCAGTCCATATCACGAACCCCTAAATTTAATGGTGTAGATTATGCTTATTGGAAATCTAGAACGAAAATCTACTTAGTATATGTTGATTATAAAGTATGGAACATTGTTGAAAAAGTTTATAAGCCACATGTTATTAAAATTGAAAACACTGAAATGCTTAAAGCTGAAGATAAATGGGATGAGGCTGATTGGAGACTTTATTCTCTCAATGGTAAAGCTATGAATGCGCTTATTTGCTCTCTAGATAAATCTGAATTTAATCGCATCTCACATTGTTTAGCTGCACATGAAATATGGCATACGCTGGAGGTGACACATGAAGGAACGTCACAGGTGAAGGAGTCTAGACTTGTGTTGCTGAGCACAGAGTATGAGATCTTCTGCATGCTTCCATCAGAATCCATCTCTGAGATGTTTGTGAGGTTCACAGACATCATCTAAGTCTAGCTCCCTTGGTAAGCCATATTCTAGTTTGGAGCAGGTGAAGAAAATCTTAAGGACGCTACCAAGCTCGTTCAGTCCTAAAGTCACTGCCTTTCAAAAAGCTAAAGATCTATCAAAGATGAGAGTGTAGGACTTGATAGGAAACTTAATGTCTCACGAGCTTGAGCTGTAGAACATCGAATCAAGAGAGAAACCAGCGGCCAAAGCTCCCAAACCTCTAGCTCTTCACGCAAAGGAAGATGATGATGATGATGATGATGAGGAAATAACATTGATGGTCAAAAATTTCAGATAGTATGTCAAGACCAAGCATGGAAGAGCAGAAATAGCACCAAGGTTTAATCGCTATAATAACTCTAATCCTGCTAGGAATTCTTCTGACTAGATTGCTACTGAAAAAGTGATATGTTTTAAATGCAGGAACAAGGGATATCGTATGAAGGATTGCCCACAAGAAACGAATAACGTCGCTGAAAAGAAAGGAAAAAGCTCTAAAGTTAACGTGGGATGACGATAGCAAAGATGAGATTGAGGAGACTGCTCACACCTCCCTCTGCCTAATGGAAAAACATGATGAGGTATAATCTGGTAGTAAAGCTGAACTTCTGAATATTTGTATGGTAATGCAAGATGAAATTGTAGAGCTAGAATCCACCTTAGATGCATATTGATAACTTTGAAATGCAACAAGAAATGTGTGACATGTCTAAAGAAATTAAAAATCTGAAAGAAAAACTTGTTGCATGTAATTCTACCATTAATTTGTTGAAGAAAGAAAAATCTAACTTCCATAAAAATATTGAATATCTTTTGTGTCATAATTTGTTGAATGATATTAGCATGTATAAAGAAAATTTGATTAAGCTTGAAACTGAAAATAAAGGGCTTATTGATAAGTTGTGCATGCTAAATTATGAAGTTAAAAGGAAAATGATTGATTTTGAAAAGAAAGAAAAGGAAAACAAGAAAGCTTTCATTAGTAAATGTACTTTGCTTGAAAATGAAAATGCATCCTTGATATCCAAAGTCATGCACCTAGAATTGTCCATTAAGAAATTTTCTATTGGAAAACAATCTTTGAATGCTATTCTTGAAAATCAACTATATGGCAATAATAGACGTGGACTTGGATATGGTTTGAAACATGCTGAAAAGACTAATTATAAGATATTTCACAATGTGCCAACCAAAGTGAAAAATGTTTATGCAAAGTGCTTTACATGTGCTAGTGTTGGTAATACTTCTGATAATTGCAAATATAGGAACATGAATATCAAATTCAAGCAAATTTGGGTTCCTATAAATTTGATGACTAACATGAGTGAACCTTGTTGGATTCCAAGGTCACACATAACATCTTCAGTGTATGTAAGATGGAGGTGGCGAGGAACTATGAATTGAACGTCACCTTTTTTAGTTCTGTAGCCAAACGATGACGTGAATGTATAGTTTTTCATTTTGAATTTAATGCATACCTTCATAGCATTTTTTGTGTGCTTGATTTGTTTTTTATTTGTGGGCTAGTTTGTTTGCTTGCTAGCTTAGTTCTTTATAAACAAAAACAAAAAAATGAAAAACACAAAAAGCAAAAAAAAATGGAGCTTAATATACATCTTTCTTTTGAATAATTTAAGTGATATTAATGAATGATACTCATATCCATGTAGAAAGTGAAGTATTATTGTTATGGCTACAAGCACGTGTTTGAATTTTTAAATAGCCATGACATGTTCAATGATTAGAATAATTTGATTTCTACACCTACACTTTCACTTCCACGAATATTAAATATTGGTGTACATTTGGAGACATCTTTTATGAAATATTGGAAAGTGAATGTAGGATGAAAAATAACTGAAAATCTAAGGGATGTGATGTGTCTTGCCATGGATAAAAATTAAGCACAAAAGAATTGAATTTGAATACAAAAAATGAAAATAGCTCCGTATGGAAAATGGTTACAATCCTTGGCAAGTACACTACCCACGAGTATCCAACATATGCTTTATGGGTAATCTTTAGCGTTGGTGTTATACTCGTCAAGCAATGCCATCCCCACATCTAAGAGTACTTATAGGCTATGTTTTTTGGTGTAGTATCTTGAACTAATTTTTAATGAGATTGGGAAAATCAATCCTAGATGATTTCATGTTTAATGGAAAATGTGGATTGGTTTGGTTGAATTTCTTAAAAGTACTCCTCATGTGCTTCAATGTTTAATCATCACACTTACACGATGGTGTAGAAGTCGTTGGTATAATTTTCATTGAATTTGACGTGCTTATTCTACGAATGTCTACATGCAAGTGTTTGTTGTAATTTATAATGCTCACTTTTTGCATGTGGTATTAATTTGACTTCATATATAAACTTTTGATGATAACAAAAGGAGGAGAAAATATCAAGAAGATTTGTGCATGCATTAATGCTTATGGATATATGGATACATGCTTGTATATTGAATACACGAATATTGGTTTAAGGGAGAGCATTAATGAAAAATGAATATGTGAATATGTGTTCAATGGGGAGCATGAATATAAGGGAAGCATGCTTGCTTGTATGAACATCATTGTCATATTGTTTAGCATGCTTGAATGTTGCACATTATTTCCATACTTGTTGCATATTGCATACATCCTCCGTTATCACACTTCACACATGAATCGTTATTCTTCAAATCTTATATTGGTTTGTCATCATAAAAAGGGGGAGATTGTTGGATACAACGATCGATGACTTCGTGTTTGATGATAACAAATGTGTGTGAACGATTTGATGTGTGTGCTAAGTGTTTTTCAGGAGTGGCACGCTCGCAAATACTCAAAGGGAGACTAAGTCAATGTGATGGAGAATTTATCATTCATTAGTAAAGTGGACTTGGTCAAAGATGGAGATAATGGCTACACATATTGGACTAAGTCAAAGATGGGGAGATAAGGAGGAAATCAATTCAAATCCATATTTGAATTGATTCAAATCAATTGGTGCATGAATCAAATCCTAAAGCCATTCAAATTGAAGACTTGATCAAAGATGGAGAGATATGGAGAATCTCATGCAAATCAATATAAGAGATTAAATGAGATCTTAATTCAAATCATATAGCCATCCATATTCAAACTCCAAATCCTAGTGTGACTAGAAGAGATCTTCCATGGTGATTCATACAAATCCTAATCAAGTTAGGATTCCATCAAATCTCCTTCATGTATGGGATTCTATTTGATTCTATTTGATCCCATCTTCACCTATATAAACCTATCTTCCAAAGAGAGAAACCAAGAGAAGAGAAATCCAAAAGATGGGTGCGGCCAAACATATCAAAAACCCGAGCACAACTCCATCGTCGCAAGTTCCTAGCTCATATACTCTTCCGTGTGCAACCTTGAAAGCAACTGCAAGATAAAACCCCATTGCATAAGCTTCAAGCCCCATCTCCATATCATTATGCTTCATCTTCTCCATCCATTTGCCAAGGCCGCAACATAAGAAGATAGCTTCTCCATTGCCACATCTTCAAGCAAAGCCTCTCCTTCAACCCAATGTGCAACATAGCCAAGAGATCCCATCTCCATTGCAAGCAAGCCAACAAGTACTTCAAGGAGGTGCCGCAACTATCCAAGGGTGGTTCTCCAAGACAAGGCCGCAACCTATCTCATCCCATATTCTCCCAGCCAAGCCAAGGCCGCAACCTATCTCCAAGCCAAGGCCGCAAGTATACCAAAGGAGTTCTTCATACCATATTGCGCAATAAGTGGGCATATCTCATCAAGGCCGCAAGTTTCAAGGAGGTAGTCACCTAGGCCGCAAGTTCAACCAAGGTGGCAAGCCGCAACTTGAGTTGCTGAGATCAGAGACTACTCTATCGTCAGACTTGATCTGACCTGAGCTGATTAACAGAGACGACTACCGCTACACAAACTGAGATTTTCTAAACTCTTTATTATTATATTTATGTAGTAGTGTAGCGATCTTTGTAGGGGAAACTTTAACATACTTGTGTTTTGAGGTCTTGTCTAGTGTGGTACTAGACAAGCGGGACTTGACTAGTTGGGACTAGTCAATAGAAAGCTTATACTAAGATTAGCTTTGTTGAACACCGGTGGAGTGTGGTATTGAGAGCCTGGTAAGTGTATAGGAGGTGCTCTAGCTTTTTATGGTCGTACCTGTTACACTATTAATCTAGTATCTGCTTTGGAGGCTGGACGTAGGTCGTGGGGTTGACCGAACCAGCATAAATCTGCTGCGTACTCTGTGATTGCTTATTTTTTACTCTGCATCTGCTATAACTGCTTGTGATTGCTCGTGGGTTGCACAAGAATTTTTAGTAGCCTATTCAACCCCCCATCTAGGCTTCGATCCAGATCCAACAGCATATTATGTTCTCTATTCACAAAATTTTTTTCCTTTTGATTTTTTTTTGAAAATCATGGGGTGAACCAAGCAGATTCAATTATCATTAGTAGGTGAAGTGATGTTATCCAATTCTCGAGGGATTATAAATCAGTAACACAACTATCGGCTCTAGGGTCCACGCATAGAATGGGTTCCTAAGTGTCAATCTAGGTCGGTTTCAAGTACTCCTACCTTAGGGGTTATGAGGACGGCCAAAGCTAGGGTATTGCAAGTGATTTGAGTTTAGGCTATGAACTATTCACATATTCAACTCGACATCATGGAAATCGAGCATTAAAGTTCGGAAAACGAATTTCAAATCAAGATTCAACGCTTATAAAAACTCGTTTTCGAAAAATTCTGGAGGCGAATGCAAGCATTTACAAATACATGCATGACAGTGCAAGATGCATGATGCGAATGCAGATATTTTTAGAGTTTTTTATTTTTCATTTTTTTGTCTTTTTGGATGCATATATTAAATTTAATAGGCTATGAACTATTCACATATTCAAATCGACATCATGGAAATCGAGCATTAAAGTTCGGAAAATGAATTTCAAATCAAGATTCAACGCTTATAAAAACTCATTTTCTAAAAATTCTCGAGACGAATGCAAGTATTTACAAATGCATGCATGACGGTGCAAGATGCATGATGCGAATGCAGAAATTTTTAGAGTTTTTTTATTTTTCATTTTTTTGTCTTTTTGGATGCATATATTAAAGTTAAAAGTGATGCATATGAAAAAGAAAGAAAGCTGGAAAATAAGAAAGAAAAAATAAAAATAAAAAGGAAACAACGATAAAAATGGGGAAATAAGAGGGATAAAAAAGAAAATAAGCGCAAAAGAGCTCCTCTCCCAAGCTAAACCAAGCGTTGTCCTCAACACGAATAAAATACCTCGTGAGGACAAATAAGATGGGGGGAAGGAGACCCAGGAGCATCCCCCAAGCTGTGTAAAACCATGCCCTAAAATGATGCATGTGTGCTATGCATGGTTTAGTGGGTGAAGTGTGCGGTGCTCATATCAGGCTGAGCCACCGTCAGGTGGTGGCTGGGTGGGTGTGGTTGGTGGAGTGGAAGGGACAACGGAGCAGCTGAGTGCTCAGCTGTCGTGTCTACATGTGGTGGGTTTGGTGTGGTATGGACAAGCTCAGATTTGATGGGTGGGTGGAGATGGAGATGGGGTGGTCCAATCTTCGTCGGAGGACGACGAGAGGATGATGATGGTGCTGTCATATGGTGGGGAAGTGGGATGAGGTGTGGGGGGAATGTGTAGGGGATGGAATGGGAATGGACTCCGTGATGGGTATATGGGAGGTGTGTAAAATCACGGGGTCGGGGTGAGGTGATGGTGGGCGGTGGGAATGTGCTCAAGCTCTGGGTCATGCTGTGGCAAGGGTGGTGGTGTGGGGATATGTGGTGTGACATCGGATGGGTCCTTGGGCACCACGGATGGGCGGGGTGGGATGGATACGTGCAGTGATGTAGAGGGAATATCTACGGGAGTGGAAGTGGATGCGGGGGTCTGAGCAGTCTGAGGGGGGGTGAGATGGGTGGTGTGGGATGCGGACAGGAAGGAGATGAGGTGCAGCAGCTGGGTAGTGACCTTGACTATAATGGTACTGATAGACCTGGTCGAACTGGGACTGGAGTGTCACAACATCAAGAGCCAGGCCATCAAAAGTAGTCTGGAAGTCAAAGAGGGTATCTCTAACCTCAATCAGGGTATTAGTAGTGGAGTCTCTAAAGGATCGAAAGTCCTCCTCCAAGCAAGCTAGCTGCTTGAAATGGGGTCGTGGTGGGGGAGGAGGAGCGCTGCTAGAACCCTCGATGTGGGGTCGAGATTTCCTATACTGTCGTAGAGCTGCGACGACAACAGGCTCAGGAATAGATGAGGAGGCATCGGGAGTGTCAGCATGGTCACAGGGTTGGGGCTAGCGTGGGTCAATCAGGTGGACAGGGGCATGAACACCTGAAGCTAGATCAGTGTCGGGTGAGAAGAACCACCTCAAAGTGGTGCCAGGTCCAAATAGTCCAGGGTTAGGTAGCATAGTGTATGGGGTGGAGGTAGGTCCATAGACCCAAAACTAACGATCTCGGTCAAGCGCTCGGATCATACACATGTTCATGAGCACTGAGAGGTCTAGGGAGGTGGGACCGAGGATTGGAATCATGGAATCAGGGATCCTAAGAGAAACGGGACCAATGGTGGCTAAGACGGTGATGAGAACCCCACAGCAGATAAGTGATCTGGGGTTGGCTATAGTATGGAGAAATCTCTGCATGAGCCAAGACCCAGCATGCATGATATATTGGGGGACTAAGGCATTGCCCTCGCGGAGGACACTGCCCTGCGTAGCATACCACGGAAAGAAAAGCTCATCCTGAGAGACCTGGCCAGTCTCGTATCGGCAGAAAAGTGTGTTTGCGATAATGCGATGCATAATACGGAGGCCAGAATATATGATCTAGATTCCTTAGCTCGACTCTTTGGGAAGACATCGAACATGGTGATCTGGAACCAAAAATGGTTCGCATCAAACTCTCGGGGTAGGGGTGATTGTTATGGATGGCTATGGGCTCAAGTGTTCTGGGCCACCTAAACAGCAGGTTCAAGAAGTCTTTGGTAAGACCATACTCCTTTTTCATGATCCTAAAAGAGAAACCTGTGGGGTAAACCGCAAAGGTGGAGAGGAACTCAAGAGTGAGCCTCCTATAGGTCATGGACTCACATTGTTAAAACTCCTCCCAACTAAGATTTTGGAGGAGGGTGCTGACGATATCTAAGAGCCTAGGGCCAACAGAGCGGAAACACTAGGGAATTTGGTGGGACGATCGCACGAGGATTCATCGAAATAAACTTTGTGCGCTCGTCCTCACTCAGGAAGCTTATTCCTAGTGTGTCTAATTAAGGGGTGGGGAGTGGTTCATTGTCCCTCTCTCTAATGTCACGTGCCCGGGTAATGTCGGCATTAAGAGCCGTCGTCTTTTGATGCTTTTACTTGCCCTGGGAGGGGCCAGTGACTATGGCCTTCTTTCTGTACTAACGGGGAGGCATCGTGTGAAGGCGTGAGTGATGCGATGTGAATGGGATATGAGTGTGTGCAAACTCACGCCAAGATCAACAATTTTCAGTGATGAAAGTTCTAAATTTAAGGAGATGAGGAGCGAAGTTACCCAAGACGATGCTCGTCGCTAAAGTAGATGCTCCCAATGCTCGTGGATCAGTCCCCCCCAAGCTATCCCAAGCCAAGAATAAAAGAGATCTCCGCCCATGTCGATTGGGTTTTCAAAAACCCTAAAAAATTTTGTGTCCTAAGGTTTCTCGAAACGTCTGAGAGATGGAGAGGGTGATGGGGAGTTTGGATGAGGGCGAGTGAGGGTTTGGGAGTATTTTGGGAGAGATTTGGAGAGTTTGGAAGAATTTTAGGGGAAGATCCCGTCACTTGGGAGAGAGGAAAGTCAGACCGTTTCGATGAAAATGAAAATGAACGGGCCATTTATGGGTTTTGGAGCTTAAATAGACATTTTATGTGGGCCGCATTATAATTTAAAATGACCGCGTATTATAATTTAAAATGACCGCGTAAAATGTTGTGAAGGTAAGGGTTGATGTGGTCGCGTCGTCTGAACGACACAACTGCGTAAGCTCTGGCCGTTTTGAAAAAATTTGGGTTGAAAAGTTAGAGAGATTCGCGGCCCGCGTCATTTAGATTAACGTGGCCGCGTTGTTTCATCCAAAAATCGAAATCGATGCGGCCGCGCCAACTAAAGTGACGCGGTCGCAAAAATGCTCTGAGAATTTTGGTTTTGGTCCAAGTTCCAGTAACATTCGCGGCCCGTTTGGGTATGTACGATGCAGGTGCGTCAATTTTTTCTCCTCATGACATCACGCGGTGACGTGACTTATGATGACGCGGCCGCATGAGGTCCTTTCCTCCTTTACTTCTTCTTCTTCCTGCAATCAAACATTTAGTTAATTTCTTTGGATTTTGGGGATTTATTGTAGAACAAAAATCAAAATTAACCTAGTCTAAATTAAAGATGAAAATAAAAATGGAAAATCTAAATCGAAAACTCTTGGGTTTCCTCCCAAGAAGCACTCGTTTTAAGTCATGAACTCGACTCCCTATCTTAATGTCATCATGGTGGTTTTAGAGTGGAGAGATCCCGAAAGTGGCCGTCTCATGATCCTCCTTGTTGTTCAGCTCATTATGGCTCTCCGCATGCTTCTTCTTGTCTTTGGGTTCTAGAGGATGCGATCGTGGTGGTTTTTCCTTCAGACATCTCTCAACGGTTTCTTTATATCCTCCTTCATCGCTAGCTCCTTAAGCTTGGCTTCTCACCCAATGATGGGTTCATTGTTGTCACCCAAAAAATTCTCCTCCGAACTCATCTCCTCGATTACTTCTTCGAGGAGATATACTTGACCCCGACGGCCTACTTCAATGAAATTTTTCATTGACTTCTTTATGTCGAATTCGACCTTCTCCTTTCCAACATTGAGGGAGAGTCTCCCTCCGTTTACATCAATGAGGACCCCCACTGTAGCTAGGAAGGACCTACCTAGGATGAATGGGATACGTGCGTCCTCCGACATGTCCACGACGACAAAGTCGCATAGAACTAAAATTTTCCCGATCTTCACCGGCATGTCCTCAACTATCCTAAGGGGTATCTCACAGAGCGATCCGCTAGCTATAGTGACATATTCGTGGGTTGGAGCATCCCGAGATTCAGCTTCTCACAAATGCCGATGGGCATTAAGCTAACTCTAGCCTTCAAGTCGCATAGGGCGCTCTTGACATCCAAATCTCCAATAGTGCATAGGATGGCAAAGCTCTCGTGATCCTCTAGTTTTTCCCCCATTTTTCTCTGAATGATGGCACTACACTCTGTGGAGAGTACTGATCGCGTCCGGATGTATATCCGAAAAACGACTTGTAGTTTTACCGCAAGCGCACGGTGTAGCGGCGAGCGGGTATCGAACTCAGGGAGGACAAATGACAGCTATCGAGAGAACAAGAATAGTTGGGTGTAATAGACACAATCGTTCAAGTATCAAGAAAATATCAATATAATAAAAAGCGTCTAGTGATAGGAAATCCCCACTACGGACCGTCTCTCATCCTTGTGAATCGTAAATTTCATTGTTGCTAAGCTTGAATATAGGTGAACTAGTCGCAACTTAATGTAGAACCAAGCTCATGCTCTCGCGCTATTGCCGATCTATAGAAAACCTAGGATAGGGCCCACTCTCATGCAAACCCTAGCCTAAGCCGCTAGCGTGAAGAACGACATCATCGTTCAATCGTATCTCGAGCCCACTCTCGTGCAAACTCGAGCTACGACCTAGGTTATGATAGGTCTTATTCGTCCAATCTCTTGCAAACGAATATTAGTATAGATTCACAATTAAAAATCCTAGCTTTGGTCCAATCTCTTGCAAACCAAATCTAGAGAAATCCAATTGTCAATCCAAATCGAATATCTAGGCCTTCCTATCAATTGTGATCCAATCTCTTGCAAATCCCAATCGATATGAATTCCTAGCTACCCGTAATCAATCAATCACAACCTAACCCTAATCAATTCTAGCAACAAATCAACAAATTCATCACAATTCAGAGAGAGGGTCCATAGGGTTCATCCCCATGCCCTAGGACGACGACGCTACTCACTAAGCATCATGCAAATCTCAGAAATAACAAAAATAATCGTGGCACAATTCATTGCAAAAGGGAAATAATGCATAAAAATTGAGTTTTTAATAGGAATAGACAAACCAATGTTGATGCCAATGATCTCCAGCTGAGAATTCACGAAAGAGTAGCCGTCAAAATCCTAAAAGAAAGTCTAAAAATATAGTCTACGTCTCTCCTAAACTAGGGCAAAAACAGGGTTTAAATACCCTCTAAAATCGTCGAGAAAATCGTGACCAAACTGCCCATGCGCAGACCAAAAATCGCAGCCCTAACAGCAGGCGGAGAGGGTCACTCGGCCGAGTGACCCTTGTCACTCGGCTGAGTGACAAACCCTGTAGAAAAACAGTAACTTTGGGGGTTTTTAGGGTCTGTCTTTGGGGTGGCTCGGCCGAGTGGACTTCTTCATTTGGCCGAGTGAGCATTCATGCTCGGCCAAGTGGGCCTCCTCAGGATCTCTGAAAATTCCAGTAACTTGGGCCTTTCTCTGGACGAATTCCCTGTACCACTCGGGCAAGAGAACTTTCTCACTCGGCCGAGTGGGCGTCCTTTGTTCGGCCGAGTATACGCTAAAAATCATCGTGTGCGTATCCGTTCCATTCGACCGAGTGGGGCTTCTTACTCGGCCTAGTGAGTGGTCTACTCGGCCGAGTGATGTGCTGTTGAGCTCATTTCTTCTTCTTCTCGCCTCCTCGTCGCTCCTATTGATTTTCTCCTTCTTCTGCTCATCCTCCATTGCTGATAAGTCCTCGAATGAGCCGTGGGCGACACTACTAAGCGTGTGCAAATCCTTTGATCTCAAATTCTCTCCAGATCGCTCCATATTTCCTGAAACACGACAAAAACAAGAAATAGTGAAAAGCATCGCAATATTGTCGAATAATCGTGAAAAACGCGATATGAGCGATCAAAACGACATGCCAACTTGCAGAAAAAAAATGTAAAATATGGAGTGATCAAAATCCCCCAAGTTTACCTCTTACTCGTCCTCGAGGAAGATGAGTAAAAGGCGAACTTGATGGAAAAAATAAAGAAAAGGGAAAAAGAAAAAGGAAATATGAAAGAAAACAAAGAGAGAGAAGTGCTAGATTATTTTCTCAGGACGTGGGTTTTGCTTACTCATGTAGCACACGGCGAATATAAAACGCATGCCAAAGATTTTTAACTCGATATCATAATCTTATGGATGCATTCAAAATAGATACCCAAGAATTGCAAAATAGTATGAAATATGGAATCATTATAGAATTAACATCGTCTGAAGCATCTAAAGCGGTATACATAGTCATAGACCACACACTTTTCAATTGAATGCTTTCTATTTGGAGTATAAGATGTATCACACAATAAGAAGCAATAAGAATAGAAAGATATGGTTTTCATGAAATGCATGCTAAGTTTTAATTCCTAGATTTCGTAAAAACTTCTAGTAATCTCACCGAGTATAGAAAATTACCTAGCTTAGATTGTCATGCACAGTCAAGTAGTCACTCTCTCACACATCATTGGATCCTCTCCCCCAAGCTTATCTATAAGCGTGGTGGCATTAGATAAATCAATAAGTACTTTCCCCATTTTTGGGGCTCCAATAAAAATACAAAACAAAAGAGGGAAGAGAGAAAGAGTATGAGATGGGATCATGTATAAGCTTCTTTTCTCTTTTATTTTCTTTTTTTTCTCCCTTTTTCAGCATATATACATCTGAGAACCCAAATCAAAAGAGAGAAAGACATTCATATATATTTTTTGATTTTGGGGGTATTGGATCATGGAATTTAATCAATATAGGATCCACTTAAAGGGAGATTCACCAATGAATATAAGTATAGAAATAGTGCTCAAGATGTGTGGAGAAAGAAATATATGTAACACTCGGTTCACTCTATAGGACGTGCACGACAACTTTCAGCAGAGTAATGTAATCTACTCAGTTTAATCTCAGAAAGTAAACTAATCCAGTTATATCAACCTAACATACATTCATTCAACCCGAAAGTGAAGAGTACAATTTTCATGCAATAAGAAGTGATATAAGAAATGAAAGCAGTACTCCAGATATAAGCAATCAATGCGTGAAGCTTGGTGTGTTTTCTACGAAGAGTATACATATAAATTATCAGACTCAGCTAATAAAAGAATTTCATCCATAATCATACATGAAAGTGCGGGTTACTATTCCGAATGTTAAGCAAGACATAGCATATGATATCTGAAATAAAAACTATGGCATGAAAGTATGCATGTAGAGATAAGCTAACACCACGTCATCGTCATCACAGAAAAATCATCTCTAGCAAAAAGATGAAAGAAATAAGGATAAAAGAAAATGAAAAACTACTGTACAATGCAGCACACTCGTGAAATAAAAAACGTGATGCATGATAAAAAAAAGAAAAAGTGGGTGAAAGCAAGTGTAAAAACGAAGAAATGTGGAAAAAAAGAAAATAAAAGGCGATAAAAATAAACGGTGCGTGAGAACTCACTCCCCCAAGCTAAAGTGCACATTATCCTCAATGTGCGAAGTGTGGCACACCGAGAGGCAAAAACTGGGTGGGGAGGGTGAGGATGCATGCATGAAAATAAAAAAATAAAAAGTAAAAGTAAAAAAGTATGCAGTGGGAATGCAAGTGATGCGACTAGAGATCAAAACGGTGTCAGATAGGTGTCCCCAAAAGTACTCCATCTCTCCCAAAAAGATATAGACAGATATGACCAAAATGTGACCAAAATGTATGTGGAGGAGGGGTGCAAAATCAGCAGGCTTAGAAAAATATCTAGTGTAACAATCAACATGAAAAATATCGAAGGCATCCAATGTGTGCCTAGGTGGGTGGGGGTGCACCAGCACCGTCCTGTGGCGGAGGTGGTGGTCGTGGAGGCTGCTGGATGGGGGTGGGTGGCTGAGGCAGACGCTGAAGAATCTGGTTCAGGAAAGCCCGAATACCAGGAAGCAACGGAACGCGGGTCTGGACAGAACTAATAGTAGCAGAGAGAGCCCGAAAATCTGCTCTATGTCCACTCACCGTCCCCTCAAGAGCACGTAGGTGCTGAACTAAGGTGTCGGGGGGAGATGGAGCAGCGTGTCAAGCAGGACGAACTGGGGAAGAGTGGGGCTGTCTCGCTCGGCTACTGTAAAGTATGGGTGCTACAATGGGGTGGTGAGGAGATGATGTGCTCGCTAAGTGTCGCTCAGCCTCTGTAGGAGGCCGAGACGCGGGAATGGTCGAAGAGGAAGGAGCGGCAGTAGAAACGACAGTGGTGGCAAGCGATGAGGCAGGCAGAGAGGTCAGTGACTCAGACGTGGGGACAGACATCACGACACTCTCGGAGAATACAGCGGTGGTGGAGACAGTGAGGTCGACGACCGGGGAGGTCGTGAAGGGTGCAGAAAATGACTCCCCGAGAGTCGAGAACAACAATGAAGAAAGGGTCTCTACCGCGGAAGCAAAAGAAGGCTCGCCGCACTCAACTACTATGGCGGGACGCTCAGGGCTAGCAGCAGTAATGGGATCTATCGACATGGGTACAGTTGTGGTGGTGGTGTGTGTGGACTCAGCTAACGTGCTCCCGACACTAACAGAAGTGTGGACAGAGGTGTCGGGAGGGGCAGACGAAGCATGTGCAGGCTGAGGGATCACGGGGTCAAGTGATAGGGGGAGGGGCTCCTGCTGAGCACCCTCAGGCTCAAGCACATATGCGGTGGGGATGAGGAGATCTATCGGTGGAATCCACTCCCCGCCTGCAGGTCCAAGATGTGTCCGAGCAGGTCTCAGGAGAATCATGTAATCGGTACCGTGTGGACCGTGCAGCCACACCCAGTGGCACTGACCATAAGGACGCAGCATCCTCATCCAAGCCATGACATCTATGGAGAGAGAGGTGGGGCCCGGTGGTCTCAGCAAGCCGGCTGGAAGGTCAACTCCACACAATAGGATATATAATGAAATAAATTTAAAAATCTCCCCAAAGTTACGACTCGGCCGAGTAGCTTTGTCCATTCAACCGAGTAGCTTTGTCCATTCGGCCGAGTGGACAAGTTCCACTCAGCGAATTTTGAAGCGTGTAGGGTATCTGATTCACTCGGCCGAGTAACACTGTCATTCGACCGAGTGGAAATAGTACTGTAAACTACAAAAAATAATAGAGAGTGGGTCTGTAGGATATTCCCTGATCGGTACTCTACTCAGCCGAGTAAAGTCTTCATTCGGCCGAGTGACATGTACACTCGGCCGAGTGGCTTGTAATTTACAGCCTCGGCTCTCTGTTTTTGCTCCAATCTCTGTTTTTTCTCGTTCTCGTTAGCTCTTCCTCTTCCTAAGGCCTGAGCACATTTTTGGAGTGCTCTCCCTTGCCATGGCTATCCTCCATATGAATGATTTCACGTTCTCCATCTCCTGTCATTAAAAATAGAGCCCGTTGTCACGATTTTTATAGACGCAAGACTCTAGACACTAAGAAAAATCTAAAATAAAAAGAAAAATCAACTAAGAATGATATAAAACCATCGGATTGCCTCCCGGCAAGCGCTCGTTTAAGGTCATGAGCTCGACCCCTTATGATTTTCGTTTAGTGTGTGATATTGGGCGCATGCGAGATGCGCCCGTTAAATTTGCCGAGTAGGCCACTTGAATTTGGATGTTGATGCTCGTGGGCTTTTCTCGGTGTTCACTCATCATGGGTAGAGTTGGGGGATAGGTTCCCCAAGCTTGAGCTAGCACCGATCTTCTTCTTCACCGGTGACACCGACCTTTTATCCGGCGGAGCTTTCTTTGAATTGTTGACCTTGGAGAGCTTGCATAGCTCCTTAATCCTCGCGATATCAGCGTCATCTTCTTTGTCATCGGCCATAGAGCTATCCGGGGGGTCCTCCAACTTTTCTCCAATGCTAGAAGTTTGGCCTTCTTCAAGGCCGTCATCATGTAGAGCGCCATTAGAATGTGGAATGGCTTCATCGATTACCTCGTCAAGGAGGTCCACATAGTCCAACTCCTCTTGGTAGGGCATATGCTTCATAGCTTTAGGGATATGGAACTCGACCTCGATGTTTTCAACATTCAAAGATAAAGTACCCTCTCTTACGTCGACTATCACGTCGGCAGTGGCTAAGAAGGGGTGTCCGAGTATAACTGAAGTGTCGCCCTCCTCCTTGATGTCCATAATGACGAAGTCGCACGACAAGCATATTCCTCCCGGTACTTGGAGCGGTATGTCCTCTGCAATCCCTATCGGCCTAGTAACCCGACCATCTGCAAGTTGTATTCTCATGTCCATTGGCTTCAAGTCGGTCTCCGTATTCAATTTCCGAAACATGCTAAGGGGCATTAGGCTCACACTTGCTCCCAATTCTACCAAAGCCTTTTGTAGTGGGACTCCTCTAAGTGTGCATGGTATGCGAAAGCTTCCGGGATCCTTGAATTTAGTAGGCTCCTTTTCCCTCCGGGTGAACCAAGTTCCTTGCTCGGCAAGCATTATTTTCTCCTTTCTTTTCTTCCCCGAAATTAAGTCCTTCAAGAACTTGGTATATGACGGGATCTCTACGATCGCATCCAAGAAAGGTATGTTGAGGCTTACTCCCCTCAAGTACTCAAGGAACTTTGCGAGACGCTTCTCAATTTTAGCTCTCGCCAACCGTTGCAAAAAGGGCACCTGTGGCATGTAGGTGCGCTCCTCATTTGGCTTCTTAACTTCAGAATTTCCACCTTCTAGCGACTCTTTTGTGCTCTCCTCCTCAATAGCCGGCTCTTTGTCGTCCAAAATCTCTTCCACGGGCTCCTTGGTTTGGATCATGGCGAGAGTTGTATCCTTCCCGCCCCTAGTAGTGACTGCCACCACCGCATTTATGTGGCTGATATTACTCCGTGGATTGGGCTCTATTTGAGCCGGTAATTGTTGAATGTTTTTGTTAAGCAACGCTAGTTGCTCTCCTAGTTGCGCAACGACTGTATTGAGCGAGTCGTGTTACACCGTCAATCTAGCATTTATTTTTCTTTGCTCCGCCATGAATTCCTCTACCCAAGCTTCATGATCTGATCTCGATTGTGCTTGTGGTGGGTTCGGAGCTCTCCAACCTTGGTTATAACCCGGCGGCCTATATGGTCCCGCTTGTTGCCTAGGCATGTAGTTTTGTTATGGCGGCCCCCTCGGTTGGATTGAGGTTGTGGAGGTGGAGGCCTAGCTTGAGGTTGTTGCGGTGGCGGTGGGTTTAGAGCTCCGTCATTATTAGTATACGAGAAGCCTGGATGATTTCTCGTGGCCGGGTTGGCCCAATAACCGGTGTTCCCTGCTACATATTAGATTTGCTCTAAGGCTCCTTCTCCATGATCTCCTCCTACGAACATAGCTTGAGATTGGTCTTGCCAATCGCTCATATTACCTCCCGGTGTAGATGTGGTGGGAGCTCCATGCGACTCGGTGATCAACTTCTCCAATCTCTCCACGACCTTGTGGAGAGAGTCAAACTTAGTGGAAAGCTCTGCTACGGCCTTGGCCTCATATATGCTTGTTGGCTTCAAGGAGGTAGAAGATTGCCCTCGCTCGTCGTCTCATTGTTGATTATTAGAGGCCATCTCCTCTAATAGGGCCGTAGCTTCATCCGGTATCATGGATAAAATGGCTCTGTTGGCGGTTGCATCTATAATTTGCTTAGTGCCCGACTGGAGTACATTATAAAAGCTGTGTACTAGCTCCCATGCTTTGATGCTGTGATGGGGGCACTGATGCTGGAGATCTTTAAAGCGCTCCCATGCCTCGTATAGGGTCTCATGTGGTCCTTGCTTGAAGAACATGAGTGCGCTCCTTACTTCACCGTCTTGGATGGTGGGTAGAATTTATCAACAAACGCACTAGCCAACTCATCCCACATAGTAAAGATCCCCTCAGCTTACGTCCTCAACCAATATAGAGCTTTGTCTCTGAGGGTAAAGGGGAAGAGTCGCAATCGGATAGCATCGACGAAAACACCCGGCATTTGAAAGGTGGCGTACTTGGACAAGAATAGCTGAAGATGATAATGTGGATTCTCATGGGAGTTCCCATGGAATGGGTCTTGTTGCAGTAAGACCATTAGTCCCGTTTTGAGCTCGAAATTCTTATCCGCCGCCAACTCTGACATAGCGATGGAAGAAATAGTGGAGGTAGTCTTAGGCCGAAGCCTATATCTGATAGATATTATCCTCGCCAAGCGTGCTGCTAATTGTTCCGGTGTCTCCGGTCGGTTCATACAACCATCCTCTATGTTGAGTCTCTTCTCGGCTCTAATCCTCCTTTCGGTACGTTCGATCTCCGGATGAAATATTATATCCTCTGGATTCGCCGTAGATTTCATGTACATGCACAGAAAAATAGAGCTTCTATGGAATTGTTAGCACGACAGAGGAGTAAAAAGATAAAAATAATAATACAAAAAGAACTAACTAAGTAAAGAAAATAAAACACTGTCGCCTCCCCGGCAACGGCACCAAAAACTTGATCGCGTCCGGATGTACACCCGAAAAACCACTTGTTGTTTTACCGCAAGCGCACGGTGTAGCGGCGAGCGGGTATCGAACTCAGGGAGGACAAATGACGGTGTCTTACTCAAATCACCTAGCTATCGAGAGAAAAAGAATAGTTGGGTGTAATCGTCACAATCGTTCAAGTATCAAGAAAATATCAATATAATAAAAAGCGTCTAGGGATAGGAAATCCCCACTACGGACCGTCTCTCATCCTTGTGAATCGTAAATTTCATTGTTGCTAAGCTTGAATATAGGTGAACTAGTCGCAACTTAATGTAGAACCAAGCTCATGCTCTCGCGCTATTGCCGATCTATAGCAAACCTATGATAGGGCCCACTCTCATGCAAACCCTAGCCTAAGCCGCTAGCGTGAAGAACGACATCATCGTTCAATCGTATCTCGAGCCCACTCTCGTGCAAACTCGAGCTACGACCTAGGTTATGATAGGTCGTATTTGTCCAATCTCTTGCAAACGAATATTAGTATAGATTCACAATTAAAAATCCTAGCTTTGGTCCAATCTCTTGCAAACCAAATCTAGATAAATCCAATTGTCAATCCAAATCGAATATCTAGGCCTTCCTATCAATTGGGATCCAATCTCTTGCAAATCCCAATCGATATGAATTCCTAGCTACCTGTAATCAATCAATCACAACCTAACCCTAATCAATTCTAGCAACAAATCAACAAATTCATCACAATTCAGAGAGAGGGTCCATAGGGTTCATCCCCATGCCCTAGGACGACGGCACTACCCACTAAGCATCATGCAAATCTCAGAAATAACAACAATAATCGCGGCACAATTCATTGCAAAAGAGAAATAATGCATAAAAATTGAGTTTTTAATAGGAATAGACAAACCAATGTTGAAGCCAACGATCTCCAGCTGAGAATTCACGAAAGAGTAGCCGTCAAAATCCTAAAAGAAAGTCTAAAAAATATTCTACGTCTCTCCAAAACTAGGGCAAAAATAGGGTTTAAATACCCTCTAAAATCGTCCAGAAAATCGTGACCAAACTACCCATGCGCAGCCCAGAAATCGCAGCCCTAACAGCAGGCGGAGAGGGTCACTCGGCCGAGTGACCCTTGTCACTCGGCCGAGTGACAAACCCTGTAGAAAAACAGTAACTTTGGGGGTTTTCAGGGTCTGTCTTCGGGGTGGCTCGGCCGAGTGGACTTCTTCATTTGGCCAAGTGAGCATTCATGCTCGGCCAAGTGGGCCTCCTCAGGATCTCTGAAAATTCCAGTAACTTGGGCCTTTCTCTGGGCGAATTCCTTGTACCACTCGGGCGAGTGAACTTTCTCACTCGGCCGAGTGGGCTTCCTTTGTTCGGCCGAGTAAACGCTAAAAATCATCGTGTGCGTATCCGTTTCCTTCGGCCGAGTATACGCTAAAAATCATCGTGTGCGTATCCGTTTCGTTCGGCCGAGTAGGGCTTCTTACTCGGCTAAGTGAGTGGTCTACTCGGCCGAGTGATGTACTGTTGAGATCATTTCTTCTTCTTCTCACCTCCTCGTCGCTCATATTGATTTTCTTCTTCTTCCGCTCATCATCCATCGATAATAAGTCCTCGAATGAGCCGTGGGCGACACTCCTTAGCGCGTGCAAATCTTTTGATCTCAAATTCGCTCCAAATGGCTCCATATTTCCTGAAATACGACAAAAACAAGAAATAGTAAAAATCATCGCAATATTGTCGAATAATTATGAAAAACGCGATATGAGCGATCAAAACGACATGCAAACATGCAGAAAAAAGGTGTAAAATATGGAGTGATCAAGTACCACCTTCTCCCTCCTACCACCCTTGGTAATTATCTCTTTGAGGAACTTGGCGTAGGTAGGGATCTTAGAGATCGCGTAGAAAAAGAGGATGGAGATGTTAAGTTGCTTCAAAAGATCGAAGAACTTCCCGTACTTTTCATCCAATTTGGCCTTCGCCAATCTCGACAAAAATATGACTCTCGACATAAACGACATGGGAGGCTCGTCGGTGGGCTTTCCTAGCTCTTTCTCCACTTACTTATCCTTGGTGGATCCAAGTTGCAGAGGCTCTACCTCACGCACAACTTCTTGGTCATCCCCAGATTCGAGCTCAACATGAGTTTCCGGTTCTTTTTCAGCTTCCTTCTCCGTCACAGGCATGGTGGGACCTTCAAACATCTTCCCACTTCTCAATGTAATCGCGTTCACATGCCCTCGGGGGTTCTCTTCTACTTGTACTGACAGCTTCACATGTGCCTTGGAGAGCTGGGAGAGTTGCTGCGCCATCTGCGCTATTGTGGTCTTCATGGAATTTTGGCCAGTCGCCAGCTGTTGTGAGGTGGACGCAAGATGTTGCGTCGTTATCATTAGATGTTGGATAGAGGTTTAGAAGTAGTCATTCCTCTGGCCTTGAGTCCGGATATGACTCTCAATTAGCAATTCTAGGCTCGACTTTTGGGTGGGGGTGCGTTTACTTGAGGCCTCTGATTGAAGTTCTTAAATTGGGCTTTAGTAGCTGGAGTTTGAAATTCCTGAGGTTGCTGAGGGTATGGTGGGGGAGCTTGCAATCCCAGAGTCTGCTGTTAGAAGTTGGGGTGATTCTTCCACCCTTGGTTGTATGTGCCGGAGTATAGGTTGCTTAGCGGCCTTGGATTGTTCCCATATAAAGCGTTCGCTTGTTCGATTGTCATATCTGGGGCACTGCCAAAGGTGATGAACATTCAGTGCTTTGGTGTCCATGCACACCACAAACCTTGAAAACTGCCACCGTATGTGGTTTACCAGCACCAAGTCCAATAAGGGAAAGTTGTTTGGTTAAGGCATCAAACTTAGCGGAAAGTAATGATACCTCGTCGACGTCATATTTACCTCCCCTAGTGGAGGTACTCCTCTCGTTGCTCTAGGAGTCGTTTTTCTCAGCCATTGCTTCTAGCAATCTCTTTGTTCGACCGGAGTCTTGCTCATTATGATGCCATTAGCAATGGAATCTATGGACATCCTCACCGGCGGTGTTAGCCCATTGTAAACGGCATGAATAAGTAGCCAATCCGACACACTGTGGTAGGGGCAGACTCTTTGGAGGTCCTTAAACTTCTCCAAAGCTTCGTACAAAGACTCTCGTTCCGACTGCTTGAAGTTGGTGATTTCGTTACGGAGCTTGGCAGTTTTACCTGGAGGAAAATACTTTGTCAGAAAAGCAAGAGATAAACCGTCCCACATAGTGAACGTGTTGGGACTGTGACTCCTGAGCCAATTCTTGGCTTTATCCCTAAGTGAAAAAGGGAAAAGTCTTAACCTGATGGCAGCATTGGTGACGCCATTGATCTTCAATGTATCCATCTTCTCCAGGAAGGTGTTTAGATGGTCAATCGGGTACTCCATAGGGGCCCCTGATAATTGGTCCCTTTGCACGAAATCAACCAAGGATTGTTTGAGTTCGAAATTTTTTGGCTCTACTGCCGGCCTTTGAACGCTAGAGGTCGACCTATTATGAGGCATTGGGTAATCGAGGAGCGGCCTAGCTTATGGTGGTTGCACTGGCGGCAGTGGTAGTGGACCATTCTCAGGGTTGAGTATCTCGTCCATTGTCTCGAGGGCTTCTCTCATCCTCCTCTCGGCGTTAAGCCTTCTCGTGATAGCTTCAATCTCTGGGTCTAGTAGACACAAGTCTGTTATGCCTAGAGATCTCCTGTACATGCAAAAAAAGTCTACACCAAAAAGGAAACGTCAAAAGCACCAAGGGGAAATGAAAGAGAAAATTTAAACAAAATAAAACAAATGAAAAGAAAAATGTAGTCTCTCTACAAATATTAAGAACCAATATCAAATCGTGCCTCCTGGCAACGGTGCCAAAAAGCTGATCGTGATCTCCGAGAGGGGACCGAACGATGCTAATAAAAACCACAGCACACAAGTCGTGTGTAGTCGCTTACAGGTCGAACACGAGGAGGCGGTCAATGAGTATCGATTCCTATAGGTCTTCAGATGAGAGCTATGTGATAGTCACGGTGAATGGTCAGTGAATGGTAGAAAAGTGTGAACAAGGGGTAAAAGATTTAGGGCATGGGGAATACCCGCCATTTGACTAGGGTTAAGGTTAAATTAATAATTAACAGGTTGTCGGGTTCATTGGGACTCAGGAGAGGTCGTGTGACCTAAGGGCATTCGCTTATCCCCCACTGTCGTGATACATGATAGGTTAGTCCTGTATGTCATGTCCTACCCCCGCTGTCACGATGCAATGATAGGCCAACCCAACCTACACTGATGTCAGGGGTCTCCGATGCATCGGTTATGTGGGCACATTACACACGACGAATATCCCCAATCTTCCTCCTGCCCACAGTGGCGTTCGGGAATTAGACCTACATTAGGAGAGCTCTAATCGGTGCCCGTTGGCATATCAGACACTTCGATAGTACGGATTGTCATAGGGATCGGGTCCCTGGGTCGGTCCTGACTTTTGATCGGCGGCCGACCCGATCGCCCCAAAGGGGGGTCGAATCTAGGACGATAATAATCGTCCCAATATACCTCTAATCTCAACTAGCCAAGCAACCAAATCATTTATTTAGTTCAACCCATGGCCCCAATCCAATGGGGTTCATCCCATTGGCCTAGATAAAAACTACTCCCTACCCATTAGAATAGAGGGAGATTCTAACAATGGGTAAGCGTTCAAAGTCAGGGATTCAAGCTACAACAGCAATAGATGATAAAATAAAACAGCAATAACAAATGAGGAAAAATTCTATTAAATAAAGATAGAGTATTACACTAATTATTGTTTAGAACAATAAAAACAACTGAATAAAAGATTTAGAATCTTACAAAACAAACCAAAACTCTAGAAAAGATAGAAAAACAGCTGAAAACAAGATTCCTCTCGCAGGAGGATGAAGGGGCGCTTATATACGTGAGCCCAAACGACAAAAATACCCCCCAGATCTGCCCTAGAAATCATGGGAAAGGGGTTTTGTTGGATCTGGATCTAAGCCTAGAGGGGGTGAATAGGCTTATAAAAATATTTGTGCAACCCACAGAAATTTCAGGCAATTATAGCACAATCAATCAGACGCAGAGTATAGAAAAGCAGTCACAACATGCATAGGCGATATACCCTGGTTTGGTCGTCCCAACGACCTACGTCCAGCCCCAAAAGCAATACTAGATTATTAAAGTTAACTGGTACAACATGTAGCTACAGCACCAACTCTATTCTCACTTGGCTCTCAGTACATGCACTCACCAAAGTGCCAAACAATAACAATCCTAGTAAAGCTTCCTCTTGGCTAGTCCCAACTAGCCAAGTCCCCAAACAGATAATAAAATAGTTCTATAAAGATCACAAAGCCACAATCACAAATATAATAGAGTATAAAGTTTAGAATCGCTCATTTGTGACGACGTTAGTGTCGCTGTCGTTCAGCGCATGGTTAGAAGCAGTCTGACATGTAGTAGTCCCCTCTGTAGTCACGGCAACGCTCCTTGGTTGCAGATTGGAAGTCATGACCTCAGTTTCCTAGGTTGCAGTAGGAGCAACCTAAACAACAAGTTGCGACAGTCTTGGAGATTAGCTCATGCAAATTTTGGCAGCTCTTGGAGATTGGAACATTGAAGATTTGGTAGCACTTGGAGATTTTCAAGTTGAAAATCGTGTCTCCCTTTCTTAAAGCTTGATTGGCCAAGAGGTTGCGACTGCTTTCTTGGAAATTTTGCACAATGGAAAAATTGCGGCAGCTTTGATGATTGCCTATGGGAAAACTTGCAGCTGGCACTTGGGTCTTGTTAATTTCGACCAACTTAGTTTCCTTTGGAGAGATCTTGGGGTTTTGTTGTTTGACAATTGCAAGGGCTTGGAGATTTTTTGAAGCGCTCTTGGGGATTGGGTAGGAGAAATTGGGGCTGCTCTTCCTTTTTGACTTCGGCCAGCTCTTGAGGATTTGCAACTTCAAAAATTACGGCTGGCTCTTGAGGAATTCAACTTGGAAATTGCAGCTGGGTCTTCTTTTTCATGCTAGGGTATTGGAATTTGTTTTAGGCTGACGTCCCGAAGAAAGAGCCTTTTGATTGCAAGCCTATATAAGATGGTCTAGGGGATGGTTCGGCTAGAGTCATCCAATGGTTAGGATAAGTTACATCATGAGGAATCCTAATGAAAGGATGACTTGTAATGGCGTTGAAAATTTGGACTTGGTCTGGTTGAGATTAAGAATGGGCTCAAGTAGACATGAACCAACCCAAATATCTTTGAATTTCTTTCTCCTTTAGATCATGTCTCCCATTGTGTATCTGCAAGTTGGTCATTCCTGAAACACTTAACACACACGTTAAAAACGTTCACGCACGTTTGTTATCATCAAACACGAAGTTTATAGATCGTTGCTACCAACAATCTCCCCCTTTTGATGAGGACAAACTAAGTATACGAATTGAGAAATAATTTTTCAAATAGTGTGTGTGAAAGTGTGACGATAATGGGTGACATGCAACGAGATATAATAATGTGCAGACAGTGATGTGCAAAGTTAACAATACACATGCTCCCCCTATATTTGTGCTCCCCCTATATTCATGCTCCCCCTTAATTAAGCATTCAGATTCTCATGAGTATTAATATCAAATTCCATTTCATAATACCAACTACCAAGTTAAAGCACAAAATACCAATTCATAGTACCAAATCTTCCAAATTTTTCTCCTCCTTTGTTATCATCAAAAGTTGAAACACGAAGTCAATAACATATAGTGATGCAAAAAGAGAGCAATATTAACCATTACCAACATCTGCATGTATACTACCATAGAATAATCAAGGAATATCCAATGATGTTAAGCAAACTAAGACTTCAACACCAACGTGTAAGTGTGATGATTAAAATTGAAAAGCACATAAGGAGAATCATTTACGAAAGTCAACCAAAACCAATCCTCATTTTCCATATAATGTTCTATCACCTAGGATTGATTTTTTCCATCTCATTAAAAATAAGTTCAAGATACCACACCCCAAGACATAGCCTTTAAGGACTCTTGGATGTATGAGGGGCATTGCTTGACGAGTAAATATACCAACGCTAAAGTTTACCCATAACGCTTATGTTGGATACTCGTGGGTGATACCGTTGTCAAGGATTGTATCCATTTTTCAAACGGAGCAATGATCCTTCTTTTTCATTTTTATACCTTTAGTATCATATTTTGCTCAATTTTTATCCCTGGCAAGGTATATCATATCCCTTAGATTTTCAGTTAAGTTTTCGTCCTACATTCACATTCCAAACTTCAAAAAAGATATCTCCAACTGTGCATCAATAATAATACATATGGAAGTGAAAATGTAGGTGTAGAAAACAAGTTATTTTCAATCATTGAACATGCCATGAATATTTAGAAAGATGAACATGCGCATGAAGCAAAAGCAATAATACACCAATTTCTACATCGATTATGAAAATCATTCATGAATACTTCTTTAATGAAACAAAGAGTAAGATACACATTTAAGCACCATATTTTTTTCATTTTTTTGTTTTTGTTTTTATTCATGAAGTACTAAAGCAAATATGAGCTGTAATCACACAGAACAAAGAAAATTATGCATACAAAACAATGCAACTATTAGCACGCAAATAAGAAAAAGTTCAAACACACAAGAAAGCATGAAATCTCGTGCTAATTTTTATCAATAATACCAAGCTCAAGACGAAGACGACAGAAGCGAGCCTCAACTAAAGGTTTGGTAAATATGTCTGCACATTGTGATTCTGTGGGAACGAACTCAACAGGCACATCCTCTTTAGTGAGGTGATATCTACGAAAATGGTGTCTTACGTCAATATGTTTAGTACGAGAGTGATGTACGGGCTTATTAAAGATATTTATGGCACTCTTGCTATCACATCTAAGAGGGATTCTTTTAAGAGCTAGTCTGTAGTTAGATAATGTTTGTATCATCCACAATACTTGATCACAACAACTGCCTAAGGCAATGTACTATGCTTCAGTAGTGGATAATGCAACACTATTTTGCTTACGGCTAGACCATGAAACTAAAGAGTGTCCTAGCATAAAACAAGTGTCATTAGTACTCTTTCTATCAGTTAAACTTCCTGCATAATTAGCATCAGAATAACCCAGCAAATCAAAATTACCACTAGAAGGATACCAAAGGCCTAAAGTAAGTGTACTAATTAGGTACCTAAAGATCCTTTTAATGGCTTTTAAATGAGACTCTTTTGGGTTTGATTGAAAGCATGCACACAACCATACAACAAACATTATATCAAGCCTAGAAGCAGTCAAGTACAATAAGGAACCAATCATTCCTCGATATAGCTTTTGGTCACGACAACTCCTTGTTCATCCTTGTCCATTTTTGTATTAGAACACATTGGCATTCCTATCCCTTTTGACTTTTCCATCGCAAACTTTTTCAGAAGCCCCTAGATGTATTTGGTTTGCGATAAAAAGATGCCTTCATTTCCTTGCTTTACTTGGAACCCCAGAAAAAATTTTAGCTCTCCCACAAGGCTCATCTCAAACTGATCCTGCATGAATTTCTCAAACTTTTGACATAGTAGATCGTTAGTAGCACCATAAATAATATCATCAACATATATTTGAACAACGAGAAAATCATTAGAATCATGCATCAAGAATAATGTATTGTCAGCACTCCCCTTTTTAAAATCATTTTCCAATAAATATTTGCTTAGACAGTCATACCAAGCTCGTGGAGCATGCTTAAGACATATAAAGCTTTTTCTAATTTATAAATATGGTTTGAAAAATATGGCTTTCAAAACCGGGGTTGCTCAACAAATACCTCTTCTTTTAGGTAGCCATTAAGAAAAGCACTTTTTACATCCATTGTTTCAATTTGAGCCCTTTATAACTTGCAAAAACTAGCAAGATTCTAATGGACTCAAACCTAGCAACTGGTGCAAAAGTCTCATCCATATCAATTCCTTCAATTTGATTATAATCTTTAGCTACCAACCTAGCCTTGTTTCTAATAACATTACCAGATTCATCATGCTTATTTTTAAACACCCATTTAGTACCAACTACAGGATAATCTGTGGGTCTTTGCACAAGTTTCCAAACATTATTTCTAACAAATTGATTCAATTCATCTTGCATGGCCAAAACCCAACTTTCCTCTTCTAAAGCAGATTCAATATTTTTAGGCTCTATTTCAGAAATAAAATCACCTTAAATACATAGAGCACATAGATTTCTAAAAGAGGGATGTGTGCGAATACTTGCCGTAGGCTCACGTAGACTCAAGTCTGATGGATGGTTTAGATTAAATCTCAGCTCTCCTCTGGTAACTGCTTAGTCTTGTATTTCTGCCATACCAGTTTCAGTTTCCTCTTCTCTTTCAGGTTTCTTCTCATTATTCCTTGGGATGCTTTGTTGTTCAACATTTTCCTATTCATCGTTCTTCCTGCAATCCAAAGAATTTATATCAGATTCATCAAATTTAACATTTATAGATTCAATAATAGCAAGGGTGTGTTTATTATAAATCTTGTATGATCTGCTCCTTGCTAAATATCCCACGAACACTCCCTCATCTGATTTGGATTCAAATGTGCACGACTAAAAAAAGGACTTCTGCCAACGTTTTTTTTTACATTTTCCGACGTTTTTGAAGCGCTGTCAAATGTTTTCCCGACATTTTACAAAACACCGCAAAAATGTTGGAAAAAGGGGGCGTTGCTAAATGTTTTCTAGGCGTTTTGATGAAATGTTGGAAAATGCCCACTTTTACTGGCGTTTTCGTGAAACATTTGGAAATGCCAAGACATTTCCTGACGTTTTCTTGAAACGTTTGGAAAAGCCCAAGACATTATCCGGTGTTTGCTTGAAACGTTGAAAAATGCCAGGACATTCCCTGGCGTTTGCTAGAAACATTGGGAAATGCCCAAGACATTCCCTGGCGTTTGCTAGAAACGTTGGGAAATGCCAAGACATTCTCCGGCGTTTGCATGAAACGTTGAAAAATGCCAAGACATTTCCCGGCATTTTCTTGAAACATTGGGAAATTCCAAGACATTCTCCGGCGTTTTCTTGAAACGTTGGGAAATGCCAAGACATTTCCCGGTGTTTTCTTGAAACTTCGGTAAATGCCCAAAACATTTCCCAACGTTTGCTTGAAACGTTGGTAAATGTCAAGACATTCACCGGAGTTTGCTTGAAACGTTGGGAAATACCCAAGACATTCCCCAGTATCTTATTGAATCGTTGAAAAATGACTATGATACAAATTAAATACAAATGTATTTTATTAAAATGTCAATACTATGTTTCTTAAACGTAGAAATCAAAGAGTTAAGCGCTCACACATGCAACAACTTAGTTTCTTTGTGTAATTCCATATGAATAGATGAAATAAAAATAGAACAAAATAAATGTAATTTCTCATTCTCTTCACCAACACGTAAGAGTGAAACATAATCATCAAACCTGGCAAGTTTCAAAAAAGGAACCCAGAAAAATACTCGATAAGCTAAATATTGTTTTGTACAAATACTTGGTACTAGAGTTAAAAAGTTTAAATGCTTCTAAAAACATCAACAATTACAGGATAATAATGGAGAGTAAACCACATTTTCTAAACAATCCTACAGTTACAATGCAAGCCGAAGTTTTTGAAAAGAAAACAAAGATCGCAATATCTATCTTTGCTCCAAGTATTTTGCTCAAAGTCCTTACTTCTAAAAACTTCATCAAATTCAGAATGTTTGTTACATGGCTACAACTGGGGGAAGATTGGCATTTTAATCATCTTCAGAATCTGCATGCAGATAAAACTGTCTGTTATCTCAAAACAAAGTCACTAATGAAGAGTGTTACGCCTATTTGGCCGAAGCCCGAAGGACACGAGCCCAGAAGCCCAACTGTCGGTCAAGAGCCCATCTGCGCATTCAGGCCCGTTCTATAAGGCCCTATAAGGGACCCCCCCCCCGAATGTCGATCCGACCCGGCCCCGGTAACCCGCTGGCCACTCGCCCACTCCTGCGATAACCGCTCCCCCGGTTCCGCGACCACTAAATGGCGGTAATGGGGAGGTGCTGGCATGGCGCAGGGAGCGGCGACGGGGGGGGCGGATTGAGGGGGCATGATTGAGGGCGGACGAGCGACGTGGCCCAGAGGCAGTCACGCTGGGGGCTCTATAAAAGGGCTAGGAAGACGACGAAACAGAGGACCGCATCTCAGGTATCTAAAACCTAAGGTACTCCCTCAACGACCTAGTTCCCCCATTTAATCTCCTTCCTCCCCCGCTCGCGCCGTGAGACGCCGTTCCGATCTCCTCACGAGTCGAACCGTCTCCGCCGGGCCTCCTCTTTCAGATATCTGTCTGACTTAGGCATCGGAGGGGATTTGGCCGGAACCAAGGTCCGGCCCCCTGACGAGCGTTCTCGTCTACGCAGGAGGACAGCTGATCAACGGGCCGAGGCTTCCCCTCGCCCTTCGCCGACCACGCATCTAGCTGGACGAGCGAGGCTTCCCCTCACCGTCCGACCGCCGCGGCCGAGCACATCCTACCGAGGCCGAGCGTCTCAACCAGGGCCGAGGCTTCCCCTCGCCCTTCGCCGACCACGCATCTAGCTGGACGACTGAGGCTACCCCTCGTCGTCCTACCTCCGAGGCCGTGCTCATCCGTCCGAGGCCGAGCGTCTCAACCAGGGCCGAGGCTCCCCCTCGCCCCATCTGCACCGACTCGAAGCCCCCGAGGGACCCAAGCGGGCCCCTTGACCACGTTGACCGGGTTGTCCACGGTCAACGCTTTGTAGTGAGAAAACACTCTGAAACATCTGGCGCCGTCTGTGGGAACGAACGGTCCCACGAAGAAGCAAACCACACCAGCAATGACACGAGCTAGCAATGGTAGGAAGCGCATGCCCCCCATCCCGGAGGAGAGGAATGGCGCACCCAACGGCCACCCCGAAGACACGCCCGACAGCGATCACCCCGTCCCCTCAACCGAAGAGACCGGCGGGTCAGAACTGGCCACACAGGGACAGCTCCGTGCCCTGGCCCAGGAGACCAACGCGAGCCTCCAGACGTTGGTTGCGACGGTACAACAGCTCGTCGGCCCTGCGCCATCCAACGGGGGCGCGTTGGGCGATGGCCACCGCTGGGCGGGGGGTCCCCCGCTCTTACGGTCCGCTGTGGTCGACGACCACGGGACCCAAAAACCAAACGCGGATCGTCGGTTCACGTTGTCCGGCTCCCGTCAGGCGAGGTCATGCGCCTCCTCCCCTTATCGTGAAAGGAGCCGAAGAGAAACCGAGGACACGGAGGATGAATCGGTGACCGCGTCGTCTCGTCGGCCACGGTCGTCCCACCGCAGGAGAAGCGATCAACATCACTCGAGGGACCGATCACGGCGGAGCGGGAGCTCCCGCCGGAGGAGCAGGGAGCGCCGGGTCAGCCCGGCCCCCAGTGTGGCGAGGGTCGCAGAGCCGGCCCCACCGGCGCTTGTGCCCCCTCCACCACCGAGCAAACCAGCGGCAGGCGATTGTCGAATTCCCGGGGGCATCCACGGAGACCAGTGCCCCCTATCGCGGAGAATAACCGACGCGCGGGTCCCCTCTCGATTCAGGATCCCGGCACGGGGGAAATATGACGGGATAGGAGACCCGGGAAACCACGTGATGGACTACGAGGGGGACATGTCCTTCCAAGGAGCCGATGACGACTTGCTTTGCCGGGGCTTCTATTCGACTCTCAGAGGAGCGGCGAGGACCTGGTACCGCAGCCTACCCAGCCGCTCCATCGACAGCTTCGAGGAACTCACCCAGCTGTTCTGCAAACAGTTCATGGCGGGGAGGCAGATAAAGCCTGATGCTGAACATCTGTTCAACATAGTGCAGGGCCCAGCCGAGCCGCTCCGACAGTTCATGCGCCGCTTCAACGCGGAGAGGCTGAACGTGAACAGCCCTCCTGACCTTGTGGTTCAAACGGCCCTTAAGAAAGGCCTGTGCCATAGAGGCCTCAAGAAGTCTCTACACAACGATCCCCCGAAGGACCTCCCTGGGATCATGGCGAGGGCCGAGCGCTTCATGTTGACCGAGGAGGCCTTGGCCACTGACGCAGGAAAGGCCACTCGAGGGAGCAAGCGCGGCGACGGCGGACGAGGCAGCCCCGAAGGGTACCGGACTGAGAAGAGGCCGAGAAACAGACAGCGGGGAGAAGGCGCGAGGGACACCACCCCAGACGCCGTCCTCGCCCAAGTACAGAAGGAAGAGCGAGCTGATCGCCCCCCACCAAAGGCAAAAAGAGGTGGGAAGAACAGGGAGAAGTACTGCAAGTACCACAAGGACGATGGCCATGACACTGAAGACTGCTGGCATTTGAAGAAGGACATTGAGAAGCTGATGAGCCGGGGGCACGCCAGGAGCCTAGCCGACGAGCTGGCCCACGGAGAAGGGACCTCCACGCAGCCAGATAAGGGGAAGAAGATCAACACCGTCCAAGGACCCCTCCGCATCATAGAGTGAGCGGGCGAGGTCTCTCCCCCCGGTTGCAGCCTAGGGAGTTATCTAGGTTTACATCCCTCTGTCTAGCATCATTTCTTTTTCCTCCAAATGTACTAGTCCGACAGGACACTTAAGAGTACAATCGCATTCCCTTTTGTCTTTTCTTAAATCCTCGATGGAATCAACGTCTCACTAAGGGCGCGAAAGAATGAAGACCGCTGCCTTACTGGAAGGGAGACGCTCATAAGTCTGGGGGCAATTCCCCCAGCCGGCGCAGACGCCGACCGGTCCTAAGCCGAGGAACCTTACCCTCGCCGACCAATTCCTGCGCACGTAAGTCCGGGGGCAATCCCCCCGGCCAGCGCGGACGCCGATCGGTCCTAAGGCGAGGAGTTTTTCCCTCGCCGACCGACTCTTGCGCTCATTTGGGGGCAACTCCCCAGCCAGTGCAGACGCCGACCGGTCCTAAGCCGAGGAGCCTCGCCCTCGCCGACCAATTCCTGCGCACATAAGTCTGGGGGCGATCCCCCCTGGTCCTAGTGCGGACCAATTACTGCGCACATAAGTCTGGGGGCGATCCCCCCGGCCAGTGCGGACGCCGATCGGCCCTAAGTCGAGGAGTTTTTGCCCTCGCCGACCGACTCTTGCGCTCGTCTGGGGGCAATTCCCCCAGCCAGCACGGACGACGACCGGTCCTAAGCCGAGGATCTTTGCCCTCGCCGACCGGCTCCATCGCCCGTGAAGTTAAAGGCAATTCCCCCAGTCCTAGACCGAGGACGAGACAGCAAAGCCTAATATGCGAGAAATCTGAGTAAGTCAATTTCGTTTATAACAGTTAACCAAGATACAAAATTGTGTCTTATTTACAGGGAATCAAAGACTGAGGGAACCTCTCGACAAATAATCCACCCTCGGCGGACAACAAAGTTCATCACCAACAGAAACTAGGGCGACACCGACAGAGTGAAATTTGTTGGCTAAGGACCCCTAGTTGCTGGCCTCAGCGAACATCCATGCAACCAGCAATTATTGGCTCTGAAGCGGGGAGTCGATAGCAGAGCCGGAGGAGATGGCAGAGGCAGGGACCCATTTCAAGTAGACTGGCCCAAAGCGAAGCGGATGCTAAAAAATTGGAGGATAAGGCCAGAGGGGACGACTTAGGGAGCCCGGGCTCGAAAGGACACATCCTCGGGCGCTTCGCCCTGCTCGGAGCGAGGAGGATCGACTGGCGGAGGGGCTTGCCGAACGCGCTCTGCACATTCCCGGAAGGAAGACTGGACGACCTCGACGATCCGAGGGGAGATGAGGTCTTCATACGTACCGAATGCCTCCCTGAGAACCTCGAAGATTCTCTTCCCCAGGGTCCCAACGACGCCCCTCTCCACCTCCTCCGCGAGCCGCGTCACCTGGCGCCGATCAGACAACTCCCTCTGAAGCTCCTCCCTCTCCAGGCGGAACGACTCCGCCGCTTCCTCAGCTGACTGCAGGGCGTCCTCCAACTTTCCCTGGAGATCACCCACTCGTCCCTCCAGCTCGGTCATGCGGAGCTGGAGATGCCGGGACTCCATCTGGGCCTCCACCATCGCTACCTCCGCCGCCCCGGCACGCTCTTGGGCCCTCATGGAGGACTCCTCCAGCTTCCTCAAGTGGATGGCTCGCCGCTGCAACTCCACGGCGAGCGTTGAACCCTGGAAGACGGGACATGAGCTAAGAAGAGAGTGAAGGAAAAGAAAGGACTGCAAGATAGCCGAACCTGTTGAAGGGCCCAAACCAAAGAGTCCGACACCTTGTCGGCGGGAATCTTCTCGAGGGTGCTGCGGTCCCGGGGGAAGACGGAGCTCTCGACCACCTACTGGGCCAGGGCTCGGTCGACGAACACCGAACTCCCAGGGGCGACATCGAGGGAAGCCATATGGCCCGCCAATAGAGCTCTGATTCTCGGAGACGGAAGCGGGGACGCTACGACGGGGGTGGTTGTCAGAGCCACCTGAAGATCCCCGGTGGTGGCTGCAGGAGGCACAGAACAGGCCGGGCTGGAGGGCTCTGCATCCTCCTTCCTCTTCTTCCCTCCGTGAGGCTCCACGAGCGACGAAGGGGAGCGCTTCCGCCTTGCCCCATCTCCACTCTCGAGGACAGGAGGGGACGCTCCAAGGGCAGGAGGGACTGCACCGGACCCGTCATTACCCCCTGCCTCTCGGGCTGATGGGGCGGGTCCGGCCCTTACGACGCCCCCGGGGAGGAGACCGCCAGAAGAAGAGGCGGGAGGCACGGCCGCTACCTTGCCCACGGAGGGCTCGGCTCGGCGCACCTCCTCCTCAACGGTCCGTCGAGGCGCCCTTCCGGAGGTACTGCCTCGGCTCCGAGCGGCTCCACGATGGATCAGCTCATCGACGTCACGGACGAACTCGCGGCCTGCCATCCCTGCAAAGGAAACCGAAATCAGGATGAGTCACAGGGCGATTCGAGGATGAAAAAGCGACCTACCCGGAGACCACAAGACGGCCTTCAGGAGTAGGTCGTCCAACAAAGACCAGATGGACTTCGATTCCAAAGGAAGAGCCGACAGCAGCGCGGCGGCTGCCTGATCAACGTCAGAAAGGGCTAGCGGCGGGCGAGGCTGGACAGACGCGCCCCAACTTGTCAAAATCTGGGCATCACCCAAGAAGACCACAAAGACATAATCCGAGCTCCAATCCCCCGACCAGCGGGGTAGCCCGATCAGGCATTCCCTCCTCGAACGGGCTCGGAGTTGCAGCCATGACCCCGGCCCGACCGTCTGGACCTGGTAAAAGTGGAAGAGAAGGGGGAGAGACAGCTCCGGACCGCAGGTACAGCAGAGCGTTACGAAGCCCGTCAGTACCGCGATCGAACAAGGGGTGAACTGGCAAAGGGATACCGTGAGATATTCCATGACCTGGATGAAGAAGGGATGGAGCGGGAAACGAAGACCCAGGCGGAACATCTCGACGTAGGCGCCGACCTCATTGCTCCTCGGAAGGCAAATCCGCTCGTCGACGAATGGAACTCGGACATCGTACGGGAAGCAGAGATACCTTTCCCGGATCTCCGTGGCTACCGAAGGAGGGGTCCCCGACGGCGTGCGGAGGACAACCGGGGGCACATTAAGCTGCACGGCAGCCGACGCCACGTCATCACGGGCGTAGTCTGGGAAAAGCTTCCCCTTCCCCTTATCTTGGAGAGAACGACTCCCAGCAGGGGAACCTGATCCCACCAGCCGGGGCTCGCCCCGCCTGGACTCCGGAGGACCCCTCGCCCCTTGACCAGAACCGCCTATCCTAAGAGCAGCCATAAGCCGAAAGCAAGAAAGGAATTACCTTTTGACTAGTTTGGAGAAGACAAGGAAGCGGAGGCGACGGGAAACTCCGAGTTGTGGAAAGCCTAGAACAATGGGAAGAGCAAGAGAGAAGTGGAGATCAACGCGGCTGGGGATCTTATATACCGGACGCAGGGACGAATTCGAAGCGCCTGACAAGAACGTGTGGCAGGACTCGAAGAACCGGCGGCGTTTCGAAATCGGCGCCAAGGGAAGTCCAATCGATCCGCCTCATCATGACCTACATTTATGACCACTCCTCGACTGAAGCGCCATTCGGAACCCCAGGAGGCACAACGGTTGTGCTGATCTAGCCGAGGCTGATCGTCCCCACCGGTGGCGGCTCACGAATCCCTCAGCTTCTCAACTGAAGACGACCCCGCGAACGGTAGGGATGAGCTTGCAGCTACCCGTGTCAGCATCAGAGGACCGACGGCGCTTCGGAGCCCGCGCCTTAAAAATATCGAACGGACCAACTCATGATGACGACTAATAAATGAGTCGACATCGATTGACGAGCCTGTCGAAATCGGCGGAAGTCACATCGGCCGAGCCGAACCGGCCGAAGCCGATCAACCCGACCGATGGGGGCAATTGTTACGCCTATTTGGCCGAAGCCCGAAGGACGCGAGCCCAGAAGCCCAACTGTCGGTCAAGAGCCCGTCTGCGCATTCAGGCCCGTTCTATAAGGCCATATAAGGGACCCCCCCGAATGTCGATCCGACCCGGCCCGGTAACCCGCTGGCCACTCACCCACTCCTGCGATAACCGCTCCCCCGGTTCCGTGACCACTAAATGGCGGTAATGGGGAGGTGCTGGCATGGCACAGGGAGCGGTGACGGGGGGCGGATTGAGGGCGGACGAGCGACGTGGCCCAGAGGCAGTCACGCTGGGGGCTCTATAAAAGGGCTAGGAAGACGACGAAACAGAGGACCGCATCTCAGGTATCTAAAACCTAAGGTACTCCCTCAACGACCTAGTTCCCCCATTTAATCTCCTTCCTCCCCCGCTCGCGCCGTGAGACGCCGTTCCGATCTCCTCACGAGTCGAACCGTCTCCGCCGGGCCTCCTCTTTCAGATCTCTGTCTGACTTAGGCATCGGAGGGGATTTGGCTGGAACCAAGGTCCGGCCCCCTGACGAGCGTTCTCGTCTACGCAGGAGGACAGCTGATCAACGGGCCGAGGCTTCCCCTCGCCCTTTGCCGACCACGCATCTAGCTGGACGAGCGAGGCTTCCCCTCACCGTCCGACCGCCGCGGCCGAGCACATCCTACCAAGGCCGAGCGTCTCAACCAGGGCCGAGGCTTCCCCTCGCCCTTCGCCGACCACTCATCTAGCTGGACGACTGAGGCTACCCCTCGTCGTCCTACCTCCGAGGCCGTGCTCATCCGTCCGAGGCCGATCGTCTCAACCAGGGCCGAGGCTCCCCCTCGCCCCATCTGCACCGACTCGAAGCCCCCGAGGGACCCAATCGGGCCCCTTGACCACGTTGATCGGGTTGTCCACGGTCAACGCTTTGTAGTGAGAAAACACTCTGAAACAAAGAGAAATTATATTGTTAAGCTTTAATGAACTAATGAAGATCATGTCCTGTAATAGCTAAATTTGTGGGAAAAAAATAAATAAATAAAACACATTAAAGTCCTAATTCGGCTACACAGCTTCTTTAAGTTAAAATGAAACAGAGGTTTGCACTCATGCAAACCTTGGTTTGTGTAACTCCACATATCCTAAGCTAGGCCTCAATAAGTGGTATTCATCAATTAGGTTTAATGTCAGGCCGAAGGTAATTGATCCATCTCAACCTGCAGCTCTTCCCACATCTCAGCACTCCTGTTCGCGTTCAAATCAACAAGTTAATAAGTTAAAATCAATAAAACAATGCTCTATTCAGAATTTAAGAAAATCTGTATTAATAATAACTATTGAGTTTCGGGAGAGCTCACCAGTTGCCATGGCCATGCTTGTGAATATAGGCGATTGGGCACATGTCCTCCTCCGGTATCCAGAATCCCTTGTTGAGGCCAACTTTCGCGCAGCAAGGCGCTCAGCCTCAACCCATTTCTCAGGTTGGTGAACATAAAAGAGTTGCATAACCTTGAAGCTTGAGAGTTTATATAGAGGGAGGTATTGGGTTGCAGGTTGCTTACTTTGATTCAAAAGATTCTACCAAGTTCTTCATTCGACCCCTCTCGCTATATTTATAGAGCTTGTTGGAGGGAAATACCAAATATACATTAAAGAGGGTTTTGGGTGAGAGACTATTATGAGAAAATTGACACCGAAATATACATCCTTTCATATCTTTATTTTATACAACATTTGCAAGTCATAGAGGTATGTGTTTAGTAGTCCATGTCATAATCAGCAGAAGTCTGCCGAGGAAAATGCTGGAAAAAATCACAGACATTGCCTTTTGCTTCTAATTAAAGACTAATGAAAGGAGCAGTAATTTTGCATTAACCAAGCATAAAAAACTCCACCAAAATATTTTGGAACATATAGTTAATTTTCATATAAGAATTTGACCTCGCACCGTCCACAGCCTCAAAAATCCCTCTCAACTTTTCAAGATGTTAAACTACCCCCAAAAATCCCTCAGGACACCCAAATATTTCATTGATTATGGAGGCCAAGAATATCGACACACCTTGGTTTCTTGGTCAACTATTTCATTTTAACGGGAAAATTTGCATCAAACAAATATTAGAATTATTACCCTTCAATCATGCAAAACACAGTATCAAATTTCTGTATTAGCTCTTGTTATGTCATAAATTAAAAAAAACCTGGTGATGCTTAAGATTTTGGGTAAATATTCTCTTAGTTATCACACAGAAGCTTTCATGTATACAGATTTCGCTTATTCTAGCTTTATATTGGTATTTTAATGCTTCCAAGATCATTACTAATGCTAAGCCCAATTGTATGTTGCCTAAAAAGTCATCACATGGTAACAGAAGTAAATAAGATAAATGATAAAAAAATAACTAGGAGTGGTGATATTAGATCATAAAAGAATATTGAGATCTGCATTCAAAATTCTGGCTTGATTTTTCTACCAAGATTCAAAGTACTGCCAATACATAACGACTACAATGAATTGAATTTGGAGTGAATTTGGAGGATGCTAAACCAATTCGAACTGAAACCAGCTGATACCACAAATACTGGCCGATAGCATTTCATGCAAGAGTAGGTCTGGGGTTTGAAGCACTAAAAGTTAATTTATGGTGTTCTATTTGAGAAAAAATAAATCAGCAAATAAGAAATTAGTGTTGAACTCTGGCTTACCATACAAACACCGCTCAAAGCTAACCATAATAGCCAGCAACTGCTTTATGTTTATTATGGCTATTCCAAACTAAAGTATAAAAAAATTCACCAAACATGTGCATATTCCATAATGCCATGATACATATAGACAGAAGTTCTTTCTACTTTTCAGAAGTTCATATAAATATAAAGAACCGATACAGATAGGTATAAGAACAGATACAATTGTTCATAAAAGGATTGAAGTCTGAGAAGTTCTTTCCATTTTCAAAAGCTCATATAAACAAAAAGCACATGTTTATGTAGATGTAAGAATAAATACAATAGATACAGAGTTATGCACTTTAGTCATACATTAATTGGACAACAACTTTACTCAAATACCTTATTTAAAGCAACAATATCCAAAATTACACAAAATAGGCATTATAACATCTGTTTTTTAAATTCACAGCTGGTATGGTTCTTGCCATCACTCCCATAGCATAACACATTGTTATACTCATAAAACCATATAACAGAGGAAGAAGCTGTGTAACGACCGGTTTTATCTGTGCATTTTATCTGCCTTCCTCTTGTGTATTTCGTCTGTATCCGTGGTTGGGCGTATCTGTCCCCGTGCACGTGCCAACTTTCCCATGTAAATTATCACTATCATCATTTCATGACACTAGGTTAAATTTTTCAATATTAATATTATTATTATTATTAGTGTCCCTTCTAGAAATTATTTTAAAATTTTTATCTTAAAAAATTTTGTTTTCAACTTCTGATTTAAAATTCAAAATTCAAAGATTTGATTTTCAAATCTTTTTAAAAGTCAAATAAAACCTTCCATTTTTAAACTTTTTTAAAAAAAACAAATTGATTAGCCATTAGCTCTCTTGAATTAACCTATTAAATCACACTTCCATTTCAATTTTCTTCCTATTAAACCCCTTTATTATAATTATTATTATTTTTAAATACATCTCCTTGAAATTGTTTTAAAATCACCAATTCAAAATTCAATTTGATTTTAAAACATTTCAAATGTGTAAAAATACTTTCCATGTTAAAGCACTTTTAATTGACTTGATTAGCCCTAATTTCCTTGATTACACCTATTTAATCCTATTAAACATTTTCCAAATTCCTTCCTAATTAACAGCCATCCCTATAAGAATATAATTACATAACCCTAGAACCCTATCATTTCTAAAACCTAGCCTCTTTTCTACCCCTTGGCCGAAACTAAGCTTGGACCCAACACCCACTGGGATCTCTTGCAACCCAATCTTATTTTAAACCCTATAAAATAAACCTAGGCCTAGCACAAACTGCTCTTTTCTCACCCAGCACGTGAGCCTATCCCCTTATATGAAGGGGATGACTATATACACCCCTATGTTTAGGGGTGTATGATATGATTAATGGCCTAAAAAGGAAAAAAACAAATAGTAAGGCTATGAAAAGATAACCGGATGTGATATAATTTCCTTCTTATGCAAATAATCATAACATACACCCCTATGCTAGGGGTGTATGTAGTCTTTCTCTATATGAAACCCTATCCAATATATAATAACCCAAGGACAACTAGCAGCCTACCTCATATATTATAAGAACCCTAGGGGCTAATGAATAGTTTTTTACCTAGGCCTCAACCCTACAACAATCCGCGCCGCCCCCTACCTTCTTTCTCTTCTCCACGCAAGCTTCTCCCAGGCCTTCTCCTCCACGCAACGGCCAGCCAAACGCCGCTCTTCTTCCCACCACCATCTCACGGCAACCATCCCCTGCGCCTGCTCCTCTCCCCACAGAGCCGCCGAGTCCCCATCCTTCTTCTTCTTCTCCAACAACCCGCAACAACAACCCAGGCCATTCTCCTCTCCTCCACGGCCTGCACCCACGTCTCCACCCTCCTCCATCTCCTTCCCACGTCCAAAACAACCCACAGGCCGCAGCCTCCTCTACACCCCCAGGCCGACACAAAACCGTAGCGGCGTCGCCTCCATCCCCATGCATAGGCCTCGCTGATTCCCCCTCCTCCTCTTCGCATGATCTCCCAACCATCGCCCGAGCACACCGCGGCCTCATCACCCCGCACGGCCACCCCCTCGCCCAGGCAACCCGCGATCCAGCTCCTCCATGCCAAGGCGATGGCTTCCTCTCCTCTGCCATGCTTCACGCATCAACATCTCCCATCCACGCCAACACACGGAGCTCGCGGTCTCCCCTCCTACAGCGCTCAGACATAAGCTTTATAAGGTTAGCATGCTGCTGAGTAGGGTTGTTTATAATAATAGATAGAGAAAGTATTATTAGCTTAGTTAGTAATAGTTTGTTATTAAACCATGTTATCATGTTAGTGTATAATAATAGTTAGGGTTAGCGATTAGTTAGTAATAATTTTAAAACTTGAACTGTGCTCCTTCACTATAGTATTATTAATATATATGTAACTGTTATTTTTAAAGAGCTGCATGTCTTTTAAAAGTGTTGAGTTCATGAAGTGGGCTTCAGAAACCATGTGTTAATTTCTACATATAACTAAGTATAACATGTTAGTGTCTCAGTTTCTTTTTCCAATAACTGTTAATACCAATATAAGTATACAGTATATATGATATGAACACCCCTAGGGCCGAGAACCTAATAAAACATGTTGATTAGACGTCGTAGGAGTTTTTGCAAATCTGACCTGAACTGAAAAACACAGTTTCTGATTTTATACTCTACCTGAACAGTGAACCAAACCCTCCACGGCGTAGTACTCGTCGAGACGATTCCAGCGACACCAAGAACGTCAAAAACAGGCAAGTATATGATTTGTTATGAATTTTAGAAGTTTCGGCACGTTTACGCCGCCTTCATGTTTTGCTATGTAACTCAAAATTTAGATGTGAAATGGCGTACAAAACTGACACCATAATGACTAGGACGAAAATTGGGATCCAATGGTATATCATACGATATATCCCCAATTTAAACAACTAGAGAAAGAAATTGTTTCTGTAGCAAGTTGAACAAAAAGGACGAAATCGTCATTATTTGAAATTACGGAAACGGTCGTTCGACCCGTTTCTGCTTTGCAGAACTGTCACCATAAAACTTTAATATTGTCAACAATGAAATTCAGTGAGTCTTGACATGATTAACAATATGGACATCGTGAAATCGTGCGCCTCGAAGGCGGTATCGTGATATCGTGATGTCGTGTGAGTCGACTAGGCCGGCTCGTGTTCCGGCAAAACTTTTGGGTGGGGTTAGGGTTGAGCGGCCACTGGGCGTATGAAAGGTACTCTCCTCAAGAACACCACCCGACGCGGTGGGTTAGTGTCAATCACGGTAAGCCCCCGTGAGAGGAACGACCTTCTCATCACGACCTAAAGGCGAGAACCCTAGATTAGATTTGAATTCTTGACATGGTCATTGTAACGCTAACTTGGTCATCGTGAATATTGAAATGCTAACAAACTCTAAGAATCTAACTTTAAACTTGCCATTGACTAGAACTGCATGCTAGGATTGTTTCTTTCTGCTCTGTAATTGTTAAATGTTAATTACTGCAGTCGTTTCTTTTAAATTTAATGATGCTTCTAAATTTCATATACTTGTTATATACTTCACCTTGGGATGCTAACTCTTTCTTGCAGACCCCTAGCTGACATACATTCATGTTTGTGGATGTATGTCAGGTTCAGAGCTTGAGTACCACCTGACTTGGAGAGCCAGAGTTGTCGAAGACGTCGAGACGTTTTCTGCAGAAGACTAGAGTCTCTTTTCTGTCATCGCTTTGAGTTTTAGTTTAGTTCCTTGTAGTAGGATTAGTGCTCTGTTGTAGTTTCCTTTGGCCATGCTGTGGCTTGTCTTGTAATTTCGTGTACGCCTTATTTATATCTGGACGTGGCTTTATCTTTTTCTGAATGTGTTTCTGATTGTTCTGAATGGCAGTTGCAAGGACCTCATCTGTGTTTTTATCACAGCCGCTTATTGAACTCGAGCTTCACCGCTCCAGTTCAAGCGGGCCGCGTAACGTTCTCGCTTCCGGTGTCTTTTGGGAAGCGGGGCGTTACAAGCTGTATAAGCCAATGAAACACATTGAATATTTAAGTTTCTTTTTTTTGCTTGGTGCATGTGAAAATTTATGGAGATGGTTTAATTTCTGGTTGTAAATTGATAGTGCATTCTATTTTAAAGCTACCAACAACTTTGCTTAATTTGCTGGCTTAATTTTGCCTCAGGGATTTGCACTGAGTTTTTGGTGTGTGATTCACATATCTACAAGGGATATGTTAATGGTTTCAGATTGTTTTGGAGTAAAAACGGAGTTAATGAAAAATGCAAATTTTGTTGGGCACATTGAACGTTGAATGTAGTCAGATGGGACATAAACCAGACTTAACCCTAGAGATGCAGATGGTCTCCTTTAAAAAAACGTAAGCATCGAGCCGTATAAGCACAATTTTGATCATTGGCCTTTAAATCAAACTTTAACATCGAAATTCAATATCAGACTTAGATATTTGAAGTCCATCCTTTCTCAGCATATTCTTTCTATTAGAATATAACACTCATTCTTACTATTGTATCAAAGCATCCCAGGTTCAAATCCTATTGGATCCACAACTAAAACAGAGCAGATTAAAACAAAGAAAATACTGCTATGTAACAGAGCATGTGCGGCCAACAAATAGGATGGTCCACTTATGGGGAAGTATTAGAATATAAAAATATGACCCTTGATCCTTACCACAACTTTATCATTTTGGTGTAGTAACAGGGGCTTGAACACTTACATTAGCTGTGTTTCAATGGCACTAAGTTTGGCATACAAGCATTATAGAATGAAGAGTATTGAATCATTGTAGAACAAAAACAGATAAATTGTTTTCTCAGAAGTTCATAGTATACTAAAGAACTCATAGACATTAAAATTAACGCAAGCTTGAAAAAAAAACAAATATTAAGTGCTATAATTTGGGGATGCATTCCTATATACACACTATTAAGTTTGAGATACAAGGATTATACAAGGAAGACTACTGAATCATTGCATAACAGAAAACAATAAATTGGTTTTCTCATTAGTTCATACTAAGCTAAAGAACACCAAGTTTGACAAACAAAAATGGACTCTACATGCACAATGCAGGGATGCAATTCTATATACATGGTATCAAGTAAACATTACAGTTGGCATGCACAACAAAGGTATTCAATCATCAATCTAATGTCAAATACCAGTTTAAAAGATTAAAACTTGCACTAGTGAAAGGAAAAAAACGAGAACAATAACATCAAATTATAGAATAAACAATAGCTAGCTATTCATACATACCTCATCCGGAACTCGCAGGTACTTGATTGTATTTCCCTGAATGTAACACTCGTGCATCCTCCAAAACCTATATCCATCCTAGAATCGCAGCAACGTTCTATATCAAATCACAACACAAGCTAATCAAGCAAAAATAGGCATCAATAAATGCATCAAAAATACATAAAAGAAAAAAAGCAATCACTATTGAAGTACATATAACTTCCTGGAGATGAATATTCATCCATGTGTCACAGTTCACTAAATGCCCATTGTAAGTCTCCCCATTCTTCAGCTCCACCAACTATCACACAAACACCAATTCTGTAAAAAAAATAGAACCCAGATAGTAAGCATTAAACATATATATTCTGGGGCCAAAAATAAATAAATAAGAGCACAGTGATACTTACCATTGGGTGCCTCTGAGCTGTATTTAAAAGTGAAAACAATTATCGCAATTATCATAGAGAAAATAATAAACATAAAAAAGAAACAAAACAATTATCTAACGCTATACAGTGTAAACAAGATGCTACACTTGAAATTTTCAAGTTTATGGTTTTCTTCCTTTTGAACTAACCAATTTTACCCAACATTATTTAGAAACATATCAGCCAATCTTTTTTTCCTACATACAAATGACATGCTTCATATTTTTGATAATCATTAAACGAAAATACAAACTCTTCCACAGAGAATGCCAGTGAGTTATACCTGAAGAACAAGCTTTTTCTGATGCCGAGAGGGATCAGCAGGCCCTAAAGACCTCGCATTATAACCGCCGCTGCCACCGTCATTCTCCAAACTCGATTTTGGATGTAAAGTTCTCGTAACTCCGCCAACCTTAATCTTCACCTTCTTCGGCTTATTCTCAGTAAGCCCACCACTACCTCCTCCCCCTCCTACATTCATCGAACTCTTCCACTTCACCGAAGAAAGAACGCCCTCGCTGCGTCTCTTCAAATCTGACCGGTTTCCCGATTGCTCGCCAAAGCCGCTAACATCTCCATACTTCCTCTCATCCCTCCGAACCATTCTCTAACTCCCCCAGTCATCGAGATTGTTCACTGATGCTCTGGATGCACATTGGTGTGGGCACATGCTTCCATGTGCGGCTGGAAACCTTGCCTGCTATGGTGCCGTCGTACGTAGGCCATCCGTATGAAGGCTTCGACGGGTCGATGGCCGACGGGATGGCCTGGGGCTTTGATGGAGGGTCGACGTCCATGGATTATTCTTCATGGGTATCAGATCTGGATTCGTATACGGGTTCATGTTCGGACCGTTTGCGCTTGCTCTTCTGGCCACCGAAACCCTCGTCGAGGCGGCGAAAGTCCAGGGTGCACGCTGTCGCAGCCGACGGCGGTTAGGGTTTTAAGGGGACCGAAAGAGAGAGAAATGAGAGAACTTTAGGCCGAGTTTACCATTCAAATTTTACCCTCTTTTTAACCTTTAATTTGTTAAGGATAGAAGAAGAAAGCATTCCTGTTTATTTGGACCTTTGCTCTCATCTAGAGAACATTTTATAGGATGATTCAGAAATAATTTATCTGAACATCACTGCTTTATTTCAAAACTCCTGAGTCCCTTTTTAAGTCATTTTAAATTGGAAAAGACAAACTCAAATATTCTTAGGCTCAAATGTAGGTGACTTGGTCTTTTGGATGGTTTGTGTTTTGCGAGAAATGATGGTAGTTAAAATCGAAATAGACGAACTCAAATATTGTTTTTCTTAGAGTTGTTTGAGCAGCAACACTTGACGTCCCCCCCGGTTTTCTATCATGCAAGTGTGTAATATGGTGGGGGATACCAGATTTAAAATATTTGTACCGCAAGCGCACGGTGTTGTAGTGTAGCTTGGGGGTCGAACACAGGGAGGCATGGTTGTGCTTATGTCAGAAAGGAACCAATTCACCCTAGGAATAGCTAGCCCGAATCGATGGATGGGTTGTCACAAAATGTAAATACGGGGATAAACAATATAAAAGGAAACCTGGGACTTCGGTTTCCACCCTATCATTTGTTCTTGCAATTACACCCTACGGATAGGAATACAATCAGAATTAGGGTTTAATGGTGAGACGTTGCCTCTAAGAGTGATACCAGCGTCCCATGAGCCCGATATTCCGGTCGGTGCCCAGGATGATACGCTGGACTACCCGGGTTCGGTCAGTGGGCATTCCCATGTCCATTAACACTGACCGACTCCGGGAGCACTAAGATCACAACGATAACTCTCAACATCTCGTCATGCTGCTCCCGTGTGCAAGGATTCAATGTCTACGCTAAGGGCGTGAGCTATGGCTAGGGAGTCAACCACCAAGTTTATTCCCCTTGGCCCAACGGTCAAAGGCGGTCTTTTTCCTGCCGATGACAATAAAACACCCCGCGTTACCAATAGATTCCTATTCCCGATCGATATCCCAGTCCTATGGACACATTAGGGAGAACCCACAAAGGGGTTTCAACCGAAATCCCAGATTAGGGAACTACTCACACATTATAGCTAAAAAACGATCTAAATGAAAATCGACCGTTAAAAACATAATCAGGCAATTGAAATGCGGTAGTAGTAATGCTATTAAGATAATATCAAAGTTTGACAAAGATCAGAACACTTACAAATAAAGGTAAAATTCCAGTCGTCACAATAGGGAAAAAAGACAGAAAAATTCCCAGCTCTTGTTTATGAAAACCTAGGGCTTATATATATATATATATATAAAGACGTCACCATATAGGTTGAAGAATCATCCGATCGGGTGAGCTGCTACGTGCTTCGGCTGCTGTCTTCAGAAACTTCATCCGGTCACATAACACGATCGGTTGGCGCAAGCGGCTCGCTGTTTGGATCTTGCGTTCATCGGGTGAACCGATCGGTTGATAAATCAACCGATCAGTTGGAAACGTCGCCCAAAAGACAGAAACTTGCGACGTTTTGGCACGGTCAGCTGGCCGTCGGGTGAGCTCTCTGGGTCGTCTCTTGGGGGAATCGGCTACAGATGAACCGATCAGGTGAAGGTCACCCGATCGATTGGAATTTAGCTTCAATTTCCCAAGAAGCCTGTTGGGCTGAACCAGTCGTCGAACAGGTCGGTTGATGCTCACATTGCTTCAGCTTCTGTCTGGGTTGTGTACGCGTGCATCACCCGATCGGTTGGCTGTATCCAACCGATCGGGTGGGGGGCTGAAAGATAGCAATCTGGTCGTTTGACCCCCTGGATCACGCGTGACCCCTCCCGTCGCTCCGGAGACTTACGATATCTTTGTTATGTGTCCCCTACACGGGCAATCTCCTGCAAACACACAAAAACAAGGAGAAGTGAAAGAAAACTAGAAAATGTGTGAAAATGGATACGGGACAGCGAAAAATAGCGGAAAAACACAAAGAAGACGTGCGTGAATATATAAAATATACACACACGTCAAAATCCCCCAAGCTGAATCCTTCCTCGTCCTCGAGGAAGACGAGTGAGAGTAGGAGCTCGGAGGTAGAAAATAGAGAGAAAGATAGAAAAAGAGAAATCAAAATCCTAAATCGTCCGTCAAGGCCAACAAAATCAAAAACGCCACACCAAGCAAGCAAGCGACAAATCACAACACTAAACCAAAGAAAACGAGTCCAAACAAGTGTCGTGGGCCCACGCGGTGAAGCACGAGTGAGTGTGGTCGCGTGCTAGTAGACGGTGTTTCTATTTACAGTGTACGATAAAGCTCCATATACACAAATCCAAGAAAAGACCCAAATATCGATTCGATTAGAAATAAGCGGCGAATATATAGCTTAAGCATGCATCAGAACAGAGTAAGAATCGAATCGTATCATGCGTCAGGGATTCCACAACAAGGGACTAGGAAATCACCTCACTATCGCCTAGATAATAGCTAGAAGGTCCCTACACCAAGTGTTTTCGAAAACGATGGGGTTGAGATGATGTGGAGAAGAACACTCGGTGCAAATTCTCGCCTTCCCTTTATTCTGGCAAAATATTCACACATGAATTTTTTTGGGTTTTGGATATATGTATATTTTGGACTTTTGGCTATACATATATATTTTTTGGGTTTTTCTTTTCTCTCTTTTTTGAATTTTTTGGACTTTTGGGTATATACCTGTGTGTACTCTCCCAAGTGGGAGAACTGTACACGACGAGGGGATATGCACCAAGTAAAATAAAAAATAAATCCGATTCTAGACACTTGGGCAGGGGGGATTTTCTTCGCTAATCAGAGCATAGGCTAAATGGGTTATCCTGGTCCTAATTGTGGAATCCTGTCACATGCGAAATGAGATATACAATATAAATATAGCATGCGTATAGAGGCAGACAGGAGAGGCAAATACCGCATATTCAAATCGAAACATGATAATCTAGGGGTCATTTCAGGACAGGTATATAAATCAAAATCACACAGCAGAAGCACACTGTAAGCTAGACACGACACACGACTCACACAAAAGCAAAATGGACCCACGATGCATGAAATGCAAGAGGACTCGGTTTCCTAGGGTTAGTGAATGTGATTATCGAAGCCATGCTGTGTGTGTGTGTGTGTGTGTGTGTGTGTGTGTGTGTGTGATTCTGTGGTAATTCATCATTTGGGGTCATCTCTAGGAGAGAGAGGAGAAAAAGGAAAGAAAGAAAAAGAAAAACACGGTGAAAACGACTCAAAAACGAAGAAAAGACACAAAAAGACGAACGAAGTGCGACTCCCCTAAGCTGAAATTTGTATTGCCCTCAATGCAATAGAAGTAAATACGGGAGGGCAATGAAAATTGGGGGGTACACACCGACACAAAAAGTTAAAAACATGGAAATCACACAAACGAAACTGAAAAAATAAAGTAAAATAAAAATAAAAAGAAACACATGAATAAAAGAAACACAAGCACATCCAAACCAAACATAGAAACAAACATACAAAGACATCACACGAAAAAACACACGAAAGTCGATTTCCCCCAAGCTGAACATGACAAGGCTAGCAATATGATGTGATCATGGTGATGCAGAAAAAATGCTAGGGGAAAATCAGAAAAAAAGAAAGTCAATGTGCAGGAGAGGCCGTCTCATCTTCTTCCTCGGAAGAGGATGGAGGGGCGCGGCATGGAGGTAAATTTTATTAAAAGAAAAGAGATAAATCCTAATACGCTCCTCTCGCTGTCGAGAGGAGACAGTTTATTCTAGTCTAGATTAGAGAGCGGTAAAATATTTTTTTACACTACTAGATTTAGATACACTTAAGCAAACGGTGGATCTACGATTTGGAGTGGAGCAGGAAGCTTCTCTTCCTGTTCTTTCTGTGGCTCTGCCAATATTCTGGTGCCACGAACACCAACGAACTCCAGCAATGCTCCCACAAGCTTCCCTCGATGATGTCCACCTAAATCATTCGAAAGAAAAGGAGCATCAGTCCGTGATTAGAAATCCTTCCCCGCATTGAATGTATCCCAAAGAGTATCGTCAAAGTGAAATGTAAAGCGTGGAAAAAGTTGACGACGACTCCCTGAGAATGTGGTGCTATGCCCTGGTGGTGACGCAGTGATCTCCTGTCCATGTTCAGCGACGAGCTCGTCAGGTGCTGACATGCCCTAACATATCTCCGTATAGTGTGAATCTGGATCTTTTGGAGGGTATGTCACGTCAGTAGTATTTGAATCTAGAGATATGTGGAATGTACTATGACTATATGAGATTCAGAAATAGGGTCTAAAAGATCTCCCTGAGTGGGAGCAGTAAGCTCTGGTGGATGCGATGCCTCTGGTGGAGTGAGGGTGAGCTGTGGAGGTAGTGGTAGAGGCAAGGGAGCATGAGTCTCAATAGAATGCGTCGTCATGTTCACGGATCCACGCTCTCCCTCCTTGTCGATATGGACATCCTACATGGCCTCCTTGATGTCGTATGTCTAAAAAATTGTACCTGTATGGGGAAGGAGACTCATATCAAAAATTTTCAAATTGTAAACCATAAGAGTTACCTTCCGTGGTGCAAGTTGTCGATGATGTATGAGACATGACTGCTTCACCCCCAAAAGTAGAAGTGGTAGGCGGCAATGGAATTGGTGAAGCCACCTGACACTGGGTTACCGTGGAATCCTCCATCAATAACTCAAGGATAGATTTCCGAAATGGAGATGATGGTGATGGTGTTGTCGGGCCTTGATTTACAAAGGAATTCACCACTACCAACTCAAGATCGGTCGTAGGTGGTGGACGTGGAAGTGGTGGAGTCATCTGGCCTTGGTTTAAAATATTGTCTTTTAATAATAATCAAGGTCAGACATCGGTGGGGGGAGTGGTGATGGAAGCGGAGGTGATATCCAGTGCATTTGAGTTGCAATGGAGTTTTCCAAGAATAATTCAAGGCTCGATCTTGGTGGAGGATGGGGTGTGGAAATTTGGGGGTAAGGATGGGAGGGTTCTTGATTTAAGTCGTGGGTATATGAGTGTGGGGTGTAGGGTTGGGCACTGGGTTGGCAATGGTTGGCCGTATGTCCCTACATCCCACAAGCTTCGCAAACTGCCACGACCTGCGGATAATTCTCATATCCCCACATCTGATCACCGTATGGCATGTAAGCATCAAAATTTTCGATGTATGATCCATCGGGCATCCACATTATTCACCTGACAAACAAAAGTTTTGGCTACGACAAGCGCGTCAGTGGAACAAAGAATAGCACAAATTTATAATGGTTATACGGAAAGAATCTGTTTATTGAAATTTTTATAATTTTTGGGTAAAACGCAGTCTACCGACCGCGTTCATGAGCTAGTCTCAGGGATTACCTGGTCCTAAATGAAAACAAACACGTTGCCTCCCCAGCAACGGCGCCATAAAGCTTGACGTCCCCCGGTTTGCTATCATGCAAGTGTGCAATATGGTGGGGGATCCCAGATTTAAAATATGTGTACCGCAAGTGCACGGTGTTGTAGTGTGGCTTAGGGGTTGAACACGGGGAGGCGTGGTTGTGCTTGTGTCAGAAAGGAACCAATTCACCCTAGGGATGAATTGGCCCAAATCGATGGATGGGTTGTCACGAAATGTAAATACGGGGATAAACAATATAAAAGGAAACCCGGGACTTCGGTTTCCACCCTATCATGTGTTCTCGCTATTACGCCCTACGGATAGGAATACGATCGAAATTAGGGTTTAATGGCGAGACATTGCCTCTAAGAGTGATACCAGCGTCACATTGGCCCGATATTCCGGTCGGTGCCCAGGATGATACACCAGACTACCCGGGTTCGGTCAGTGGGCATTCCCATGTCCATTAACACTGACCGACTCCGGGAGCACTAAGCTCGCAACGATAACTCCCAACATCTCGTCCTGCCGCTCCCGCGCGCAAGGATTCGATGTCTATGCTAAGGGCATGAGCTATGGCTAGGGAGTCAACCGCCAAGTTTATTCCCCCTTGGCCCAATGGTCAAAGATGGTCTTTTTTCCATCGATGACAATAAAACACCCCGCGTAACCAGTAGATTCATACTCCCTATCGATATCCTAGGTCTATGGATGCATTAGGGAGAACCCACGAAGGGGTTTCCACCGAAATCCCAGATTAGGAAACTACTCACACATTATAGCTAAAAAGCGATCTAAATGAAAATCGACCGTTAAAAACATAATCAGGCAAGTGAAATGCGGTAGTAGTAATGCTATTAAGATAATATCAAAGTTTGACAAAGATCAGAACACTTACAAATAAAGATAAAATTCCAGCCGTCACAATAGGAAAAAAGACAGAAAAATACCCAGCTCTCGTTTCTGAAAACCTAGGGCTTTTATATATAGAAAACGACGTCACCCGATCGGTTGAAGAATCACTCGATCGGGTGAGCTGCTACGTGCTTCGGCTGCGGTCTTCAAAAACTTCACCCGGTCACATGACACGATCGGTTGGCGCAAGCGGCTCGCCGTTTGGATCTTGTGGTCATCGGGTGAACCGATCGGTTGAAAACGTCGCCCAAAAGATAGAAACTTGCGATGTTTTGGCATGGTCAGCTAGCCGTCGGGTGAGCTCTCCGGGTCGTCTCTTAGGGGAATCGGCTACAGATGAACCATCGGGTGAAGGTCACCCGATCGGTTGGAATTTAGCTTCAATTTCCCGAGAAGCCTGTTGGGCTGAACCGGTCGTCAAACCGTTCGATTGATGCTCACATTGCTTCAGCTGTTGTCTGGGTCGTGCACGCGTGCATCATCTGATCTGTTCGTTGTATCCAACCGATCGGGTGGGGGGCTGAAATATAGCAATCTTGGTTGTTTGATCCCCTGGATCATGCGTGACCCCTCCCATCACTCCGGGGACTTACGATATCTTCGTTATGTGTCCCCTATGCGGGCAATCTCCTGCAAACACACAAAAACAAGGAGAAGTGAAAGAAAACTAGAAAATGCGAGAAAATGGATACGGGATGGCGGAAAATAACGGAAAACACAAAGAAGACGTGCGTGAATATATAAAATATACACAAACATCAACACTCAATCACCCAATAGACCTCCTAACTCCCAAGTGTGTTCGACGAAGAAAGCTAATCGGTCTTGGGAGAAGTATTGATGCAAGAGGCCACCTAGCTTATGGAATAAAAGCACCGCTCGATTAGTGATGGAATTTTACGTTAGACCAGATTCTCCCTCTTTATTACCGTAGCTCACGTCACTTGGAACTGATTTAGGTGTCAGGGGAGACACTCGAAGTTCCCTATGTAGATACCATATTTGGTATAAAAACACACATCGAATGCAGATGTATGTATTAAAAATACCAACAAAAAAATAATTCTAGCATGTCATCATATTTGGGTAAAGCATCGTAAAAATACATGTTGATACCTCATCATATATAGGGGAGAGAGACCATGTACCAATAAGTCATTCATTATAATACATTATCAATAAAATCAAATATTCATATCCAAATCCACCGTTAGATTAAAAAAAAATCCAATTTCATTATTCAAATCTGTATTCGTATCCTATCAGATGTGATACTTTGATATATGTATCTGCATTAGAACAGATTCAGATACAGATTAGATGCAGATAATCTGAATTTATTTACATACAAGTCCAGCCTTTTCGAACGTTTTACAAATGCTTCGGAAAAAGTCTAGCATTTGCCGACATTTTTGGGAAAACGCTGGCAAAATTCCAGCATTTTCAAACGTTTTACAAAAGGGTCGGGAAAAGTCCAGCATTTGCCGACATTTTTCAGAAAACGTTGGCAACAGTTCAGCATTTCCCAATGTTTTAAAAAAGCGTCAAGAAAAGTCCAGCATTTGTCGGCGTTTTTCAGAAAGTGTTGGCAAAAGTTCAGCCTTTCCCAACGGTTTACAAAAGCGTAGGGAAAAGTCCAGCATTTGCTGGCGTTTTTGGGAAAACGCTGGCAAAAGTCCAGCATTTCCCAACGTTTAAAAAAGCGTCAGGAAAATTCCAGCATTTGCCGGTGTTTTTCGGAAAGCGTTGACAAAAGTTCAGCATTTTCCAACGTTTTAAAAAAGTATCCGGAAAAGTCCAGCATTTGCCGGTGTTTTTCGAAAAGCACCGGGAAAACCCCAGCATTTACCAACTTTCCTATAAACGCTGGTAAAAGTCTAGCATTTGCCGGTGTTCTTATAAATGCCGGCAAATGTCGAAATACCAATAGATATTTTCCAACGTTTCTTTAAAACGCTAGCATAAAAACGTTGGTAAAAGTCATTTTTTTTAGTAGTGGTGCCAAGCTGATCTGCATTATTTAGTATATAGCACCTGCATCCAAAAACTCTAAAGTAAGAAACTTTCGGAGTGTTGCCATGCCATAGTTCAAAAGAAGTTTTATTTAGTATAGGTCTAAGCATAACTCTATTGCATACATGGTATGCAGTATTAATGGCCTCTGCCCAGAAAGACATAGGTAAACTATATTCATTTAACATGCTCCTAGCCGTCTCTTTTAATGTGCGATTCTTTCTTTCGACCACCTCCATGGTCGCTTCTAATTTTTACAATGGAAGAATTTTTCTCATTAGAAACTTGGATGCAAAAGTTTTGAAAATTGTCAAATGAGTCTGATTTTTAGGCTAGGAAGTAAACCCATGTATATCTAGAGAAATCATCAATCAATACTAAACAATACTTTTTACCCCCTAGGCTAGCAAAGTTTGTGGGACCAAATAGATCCATGTGAACTAATTCCAATATGCATGTGGTGGCAACTTCATTAATGCTAGAAAAGTAGATCTAGTTTGCTTACCTTTTGTGCATGCCACGCACAACTTACCATTCTCATATGTCTATGCGGTAATCCTCTTACCAGATTTTTGTTTTCCATCTTCTTTATCAATCCCATGCTTACATGTGCTAATCGTATATGCCATAGTGTGGCCTCTTCTTCACCTACAAGCAAGCATTTTGAAATAGTTAGTTCTTAAATCATTAGAGTATAAACATTATTCTTTCTATTTGCAGTAATAATAGTGTCACCAGTGGAGCTATCAATGATTCTACAAAGTTTTGCATCAAATTCAACTTTCATACATTTGTCGCACAGCTGACTGATAGAAATGAGTTTATGTTTAAGCTTCTCAACCAATAGGACATCTGTAAGCTGAAAGGTGTCGTTACCTACAACACCTTTACCAATTACCTTACATTTTCCATTGTCCCCTAAAGTAACACTTCCTCCTTCATGATTTGCAAGGCTAATGAACTTTTTGCTATAACATGTCATGTGTCTTAAGCAGCCAGAGTTTAAGTACCACTCACATCGTTATCCCTTAGCCGTGCCATGTACCTACACATAGGATGAACATGATATGTGTGACCTTGGTATCCAAATTGGTCCACTGGTGTTACCCAAACCTGTTTAAATTTAATGTTTGTGTTCCTATACTTGCAATTATAATAAGCATGACAAACACCACCACATGTATAACATTTAGAAAACACACTTCTTCCTACAACAGTTTCTTTTTGATTCTTTATGTTAATTCTTGGCCTTTCATCTATTTTGTTTCCATGGCCCAAACCACGCCTATTATTACCATGTATCTGATTTCCTAAAATACTGTCTAATGAATGCTTTCCAACACAAAATTTTTTAAAAGACAACTCAAGATCAGATATTTTAGATTTCATGTTCATGTTCTCATTAACAAGCATGGTACATTTACTGATAAAGTCCTTTTTTCACTTCCTTACTCATTTTCAGATTAACCATCTTCTTTTCTAGCTCTTTATTTTCATTGATTAGCATGCAAATCTTCTCATTTAGCAAATCATTTTCAGTTTCTAGCTTTATCAAATTTTGTTTAAACATGCTAATATCTTTAAGCAAAGTAAAGTAACTAAGACATTCAGTTTCAGTAGGCATGCTAGATTTTCCTTTTTTCAATGAACTAATTGTAGAATTACATTTAGCAAGCTTTTCTTTTATTTCATCAACTTCTAATGACATGTTATAGTTGTCTTGCAGCAGTTCAAAGTTAGCATTTTAAATTTCTCTATATGGGATTCAAGTAACTCAACAGTTGATTCCAAGCTTTGAATTTCATCTTCCATTTCTTTAAACGTAGTCATAAGTTGAGCTTTGGTTAGAGATTTTACCTCATCTAGTTCTCCCATCAAGCAAAGGGAGGAGTGTGCAACTACTTCCTCTTGAGATTCATCCTCGTTGTACATGTCCCATGTTAGCACAAGAGATTTCCCTTTTTGCTTTGCAACATTGTTCTTAGATTGAGGACATTGCTTCATAAAGTGCCCCTGCTTTTTACATTTAAAACATATAACAGGATCAGTAGTAGTCTGCTCAGAAAATTTCTTTGCAGAATTAAACTTGTTAGAGCGATACACCATTTTTAGCATCTCTGATCTCACATTGCATGTTCTGATATATTTTTGAAGCTTGTCACCAAAAATGCCTCCTCCTCATCTCCACCTTCATCCTCCTTAGCCTGAAGGGCTAGTGCCTTTGAAGTCTTGATTTCATCTTTCTCTCTAAGTTCAATGCTCTGCAGCTCCAGCTCATGGGAGATCAGGATCCATATCAGGTCTTCCACTTTCATCTGCGATAAATCCTTTACTTCCTGAATAGCTGTAATTTTGGGATGGAAGGAGCTAGGCAGTGCTCTTAAGATCTTTCTGATTTGCTCCAGACTCGAGTACGGCTTTCCAAGAGAGGCAGATTTGTAGACGACGTCTGCGAACCTCGTAAACATCTCCTTAATTGACTCTGATGAAAACATGCAGAATCTTTCATATTCAATGCTGAGCAATCCAAGCCTGGATTCCTTCACCTACGATGTACCCTCATGAGTCACCTCCAGAGTATGCCAAATTTCCTACGCAGCTTGACATTGAGATATACAGTTAAACTTAGCTTTATCTAAAGAACAAATCAGATCATTCATAGCTTTATTATTTAAAGTAAAACACTTCTTATCATGATCATCCCACTTATCTTCTGGTTTAGCATTTCATTATCTTCAATTTTAATAGTGGGATGTTTATAGCCTTTTTCTACAATGCTCCACACATCATAACCAACAGCAGCTAAGTATATCCTCATCCTAGTTTTCCAATAAGCAAAATCAACACCGTTAAACTTAGGGGGACGAGAAATAGACTAACCATCAGCAAAAGCAGAATATGACATATTCATAAACATGATCAACTACGTTAGATCCCCTAAAGTGGCACTGATACCACTTATTGGATCTGGATCTAAGCCTAGAGGTGGGGTTGAATAGGCTTATAAAAATATCCGTGCAACCCACACGAAATCTCAAGCAGTTATAGCACAATCAATCAGACGCAAAGTATAGAAAAATAGTCACAGCATGCACATGCGATATACCCTGGTTCGGTCGTCCCAATGACCTACATTCAGCCCCTAAAGCAATACTAGATTATTAAAGTTAACTGGTACAACCTGTAGCTAGAGCACCAACTCTACACTCACCTGGCTCTCAGTTCTTGCACTCACCAAAGTGCCAAACAATAACAATCCTAGTAAAGCTCCCTCATGGCTAGTCCCAACTAGCCAATCCCCAAACAGATAATGAAATAGTTCTACAGAGATCACAATGCCAGAATCACAAATATAATAGAGTATAAAGTTTAGAATCGCTCAGTTGGGACAGCATTGGTGTCGTTGTCGTTCAACGTGGTCAGAAACAGTCTGACATGTAGTAGTCCCCTTTGTAGTCACGGCAATGCTCCTTGGTTGCAAATTGGAAGTCACGGCCTCAGTTTCCTAGCTTGTCGCAGGAGCAACCTAAATAACAAGTTGCGACAGTCTTGGAGATTAGCTCAAGCTAATTTTGGCAACTCTTGGAGATTGGAACATAGAAGAATTTGGCAGCACTTAGAGATTTTTCAACTTGAAAATTGCGGCTCCCTTGCTTGAAGATTAATTGTCCAAGAGGTTGTGGCTGCTATCTTCGAAATTTTGCACATGGGAAAAATTGTGGCAACTTTGATGATTGCCTATGGGAAAACTTGCGGCTGGCTCTTGGGTCTTGTTAAATTCAGCCAGCTCTTGGTTTCCTTTGGAGAGATCATGGGGATTTGTTGTTTGACAAATGCGTGAGGGCTTGGAGATTTGTTGAAGAGCTCTTGGGGATTGGTAGGAGAAATTGCGGATGCTCTTCCTTTTTGACGTCGGCCAGCACTTGAGGATTTGCAACTTTAAAAATTGCAGATGGCTCTTGAGGATTTCTACTTGAAAATTGCGGCTGGGACTTCTTTTTCGTGCTAGGGTATTGGAATTTGTTTTAGGCTGAATTCCCTAAGAAAGAGCCTTTTGATTGCAAGCTTATATAGGATTGTCTAGGGATAGTTTGGCTAGAGTCATCCAAGGGTTAGGATGAGTTGCATCATGAGGAATCCTAATAATAGGATGACTTGCAATGTGGTTGAAAGTTTGGACTTAGTCTGGTTGAGATTAAGAATGGGCTCAAGTAGACATGAACCAACCCAAATATCTTTGAATTGCTTCCCGCTTTAGATCATGTCTCCCATTGTGTATCTGCAAGTTGGTCATTCCTAAAACACTTAACACACACGTTAAATATGTTCACACATGTTTGTTATCATCAAACGCGAAGTTCATAGATTATTGCTACCAACAGGTTTGATGCAACCACGTCAAGAAACGATGCGGTCACGTCATTCCCTATTTGAACGGGGGACTGTGCACTTGGCCACACGGTCGCGTCATTGGAGATATGGATGTGTTGAAGATGGTTACATAGCTGCGTGGTCTGTTGATGCGACCGCGTCCTTCTGCTCTGGAGGTTGTAGTTTCACAGCCGTGTCGTCCTAGCTCAAGCGGGCCACAAAAGTCTCTGATCTTCATTCTTTACTTCACTCCAAAAATCCTCTGACGCAGCTGTTTGGTGGAAATTGGCACGGCCTCGTTGAAGATGCTTCTTTGACAGATTGACGTGGCCGTGTGGACATAGTGATGCGACCGCATGGAGATTTATTCTTCACAAAATACTTCTCCCTTGCGTAATCAATTCTCCGACTTCGCTCCTTTCACCTCTTTACACTTAGATCTTGCTATATGATCTCAAATCGACATATATCTCCTGCAAAGCATGTGAGTGACCACAAAGCAAAAGAAGAGACAAAACAGGAAAAACTGGTATGAATAGAGAATGAAACGGTGTAAAACATGCTTGAAAAAGAGCAAAAAACTAAATACAATAAACACTCATCAGGTTCTTATCACAAAAAGTCGCAACGATTCATTTCCATTGATCCTCATTACCTTTTTCGAACTCTCGAACCCTCAACTAAGAACTCATCTTCCATTTTTTTAATGAATCTCCTTCTAGTACCTTCCTTTGATAACAATTACAGTGACATTCCATAAGAAAGAAACATGCATTCACTTCATTGCCATCGTCATTCCTTCTTGGTCTTTCGATCTTCATACTTATTCTTAGAATACTTCCTAGTCGTGTTTAGTTCATCTAAACTATGGCTACACTCTTTTATAAGGAGGGTAGCATTCGAAATTTGTTTCGATCATCCGAAGTTCGAGTTCGACAACGGAAGCAGATTGAAGGATGCTCAGAAGTATTTGAGGATGGTGCGAGAGAATTTAAGACGATCCAAAACCGCGACGTGCAAGTGTAGGCAGTTACATCTTCTTCATCTTTCTTGAGCTCGTATTTCTCTTCTACCCATTACTTTCATCTTGTAGCCAATTTCCCATGGGTTGAACCCTTTTTCCCACCTACCATCTCCCCTCTTTATTACCTGTTTTCTACATCCTCTCCTCGAGCCCCGGTCCCACCTACCCTACCCTACCATATCGACGACTTCGACGCCCCATTTAATCCCCTCATCTCTTCCCTCACCAAACCCATCCCGTGACTTCCCCTATGCCACGACGACACTCACCCCTTCACCGTGCCTTTCCCTTCGCGAGCCCAACTAATCTCACCTCAAGCTCCTCCAGCCTTGCCCGAAGCTCTGCCACGCCACCAAGAAACTGCAGTCGTTGCACGACATGGATCGACAACTACCGATGACCCTTCGACGTTATGGATTTTTGGGATTTTTGGACTTAGCGAAGTCTCTCTCCACCACCTTTGTTGTTGCCGTGTGGTTGAGATCTTGGAAAGTCACGATTCTTGGGCTTCTTTTGAGCTCATTGCCCTGGATCTTGCCCATATCGGTGTCCGGCTTGGGCATCTTCGCAGGTCCACTTGTTCGGGTTTATAGGACAGTGTGTTTTTGGTTGTTGGCTTGTTTGGGGTTAATGATGACAGTTGTGGATGTCGACTGTTGGTATTGGCAAGGAGTATCGTTGTCAATGGGTATTGGAATGTTATTGGCCTTAGGTGTTGAAGTTGGATGTCGATCTTGGATAATGGTTTATTTGTGGTGATAAGTATGGTGTTGGATTGTTATTGGGCGTTATGGGCATTGATAAAAGGAGTGGTAGTGATAAGTATGTTCCTTATAAGTTGGCCTTGTACTTGTTTATTTGTGTTGTTATGGACGTTGCCTTGTTCTTTGTCCTTAAGGGAATTGATGGCATTTGTGCTAGAGGTATAACAGCACGAATGCATATAAAGTAGTCGTTATGTCTTTGTATGCTATATTATTGATGACTTCCTTGGCTAGGCCCTGTTTGTCACAATTAGCACGATTAGAAACTTTAAACTTTATGATCTTCCTTTGATAAGGTTTAATTAGCTTGCTACTAGCTTGTGACTTCAGGTTCCAAGCTCGAACAGATGTTATCATAATAGCTATCATTTTCATATAACGCCATATTAACTTTGGCTACTTGAAAAGTCAGGGTAGTTATTATGATGATACTGGTCTCGTGACTAATTACGAAAGCTATGGTGATGTTAATAGTAGCATCTCTTGCTTTCTTGATGCTATGATATCACATTATATTTCATGCTATTTACAACTTATTTTAATATGTCATTGTCATTCATCAAGCCTTTTCTTTGATCGTTTAAATTGTTTAGGCAATGACCGGTCTTCTAAATTTCGAGGACGGAATTATTTTAAAGTGTGTAGGATGTGACGGCCCGTATTCTTCGATACGAGTATTTATGTATTTCACGTATTTTTATATTTTAAAAGTATTTTAAAATGGTTTGTCAGGAGGTTTATATCAAAAATAATTTCAAAATCCTTTATAAAAATATTTTGAATGATCAAAATAGGTATGGTATATTTTAGTAAGTTCGGGTATTATTAAATACCTTTAAATAATTCATATAATATTTTCTATCCAATTATTACTAATATAGCCGTATCAATTAAGTTTCTATATAAATGTTCTCAAAACGATTTCAAACCTCTACAGTATGATTCTGTAGTCGATTAGTACTCCTCGTATTATTTTCGTATTTTTCTGGAGTCGAATTGACCTAGAACCTGCAAACCCGCAGTCCAAATGTTTTGGCCCAAAACTCGTATCTCCGTAGCTCAAACTCTGAAATGAACTTTGTATTCATGATCCTCGCGATGATATGAATCCATGGTTATTTTTTGGGAATTTTACGTAGTCGTGTGCAAAAACGACATAGTATTACTTCGTTTTTACAAATTACATCCCCTAATTACTTTCACCCTTACTAATTACTTTTACATTTACCCTAAACTCTTAGTTAATTAACCAAACCCCACCCATTTTATCAGCCGCTTGGGCAACTCAGATAAAAAAAATCGGATCTCAATCCCCTAACCCCCTCTAAAATGCTAACATTTACTATTTCTATCAGTTTTAACCCTATAAATTAAACCCCTCACCTCCTTCCCTCAGCTCACACCCAAGGCTAACCCAAAGTCTCCTTTTTCCTTTATCTTCTCCATCCTCAACTACTACTACTCCTTCAAACCCATCACCATCACCATCGCCATCAACCCCTCCCCCTCGTCGCCGCCTCTCCGATGAGGCCAGCCTCGCAACCGTTGTGAAGCAGCCGAACCCCAACGACAAACAACAACCCCCTCTCCCAGCTCTCCCAGCGTTCCCCCTCCCTTCCACTGCCCACACCCCCACGACAGAGAACCACCGCCACTGCCACGGCTCGCAGTGCCTCCCGCTGCACATTACCGCACCTCCTACCCTCTCGAAGCCACCCTCGAAAGCTTCTTGCCATCACCGAGCATAGCAGGAGTAAGCCCCCCATCTGTCGTCCAATCTTCCTGCTGCCACCATGCTCCGATTGCCACCGCTGCACGTAACGACAACAGCAGCACAGCCTCTCCCCTCCAACTCAGCTCCACCGTGATTGTCGACCTCGTCAAGATCCAACGAGCTTCCTCTGTAACCCCACGACAAAGCAGCAACCGCCCAAACCTCCAAGCTTGCCCACGTCACCTTCTTGTCTACTGCTGCCATGGCCTCACGTCACTGCCGACGACGATGCTGCAACACCACCATCTTCAGTACCCCGCCAGTGATGTCATGAGCTTCTGCTACCAAACAACCCTGCAGCCCCTATATATACTCCGTCTCTCCCACTTGTTTTCTGTCACGGTCGCTCGCCACCACTGCCACCTGACGCCTCCCCGACGTGGCCAACACCGCCTCCAGCAGCTCGCCACCGCTGTAAGCTCCTCGCTATTGCCCGCTTTTCCCTGACACTGAAGAACAACACAGTAGTAGCTCCACCGCAGCCATCGTGACGCTGCTCACCATTACTGACCGACGACCATCACTACCGCACACCGCCCTCACCGACCTCCCAGCGCTGTCGGACCACCCCGCCGCCTCCTCCGTCGACAGCATTCGATAAAGGCTCCCGAGGTGTGTTTAACGTAAGAAGATTAGAACGTATTTTAATACGTAATTGCATACGTATATACTTATATACATATATAGGTATATATTATATAGATTTACTAATCTAAAATTGATATTAAATTATCTATGCATCAGAAAACTACACGGGAAGCGCCAAAAAATCCCAAACGACGAAACGAACACATTGGCGATGTTTTCATCACCAAAAGGCAAGTACATTTCTCACAGTGAGTTTTTAAAGATAAAACTTAATAAGCTTACTTTCGCTGACAACTGCAGAACTCGAGATTTTCACTTACACTGACGTACGAAAAAAATATGTGTTGTAGTACTAAATGAGACGGTCATTTTGACCCTTTGATGGAAGAATTTTAACGTATGGTTTGCCCAAGAGAAATCTTTGAAATATAATGAAAAATCGTTGTCTCGTTTTCTAAATCAGTTTTTGGGCCATATAAATTAAGAAAAATTCCTGCTAACTATTTTAAAACCTCGAAAAATACCTACTACCCTTAGAAAAATATTTTAAACTTATTTATCCTCATTTGCTTAATTTAATCATTTCTGTGCATCGTTCCTTTAAATAATTGTACGTTTCAATGCCTTGTGTAACTATTAATTGAACCTCAAACTGTGAAATTAGTTGAGATTATTGAATGGACCGATGAGACATCATACGCATCTAATACGATGAAAATTGAATATAATAGACTGAATAACTGATGGAGTTCACATGAATGAATTTTAAAATAGATAGTATACGTACTTTGGCCCGGCACTTGACTTGACCCGTGGGATTGGGGTAGTCTATGGTCAGAAGTGTTACGGAATTACTGGATGCACCAGACAAATACCACCATCAATTATGGAGGTTAGTGCTTAACCGCCGCCTTATAGGGTTGGTGAGTAACGTCTCGGATTAGCTCCCGTCACGGGGTGCATGCTAGTCATATCTCGTACTCTTGGACGTGGACAGAGCACTAGAATAGATTGGTCATTAAATATTGCTCTAACCTCTTCTTCTACCGGTTGCTAACAACATTACAGATTGTTATCAAATGTTAAATTGATACAGGTTGCTAATAGCATTGCAAATTGCAGTCAAATGATTAAGTTGTTGCAGGTTGCAAATTGCTGTGAATGTTTAACTGCTATAGCTTTTCTAAATTAAACTTATTGCTTGTCTTTAAGTACTCACCTCCACGCTTGACTATAAAGTTAGGATTATATCTTGAGTTCGGCTTGGATTAATTAAAATACTTAATCTTTCTGTTTGCAGAAATTACTTACCGAGTAAACCTCGCTGACGGACATTTCAATTGTTGTTTTATGAAATGTCCGTCAGGCATTAAGAGTGACTTTGTGGAGGACATTCCAGTAGAGGTCAAGCCAGTGTTTGACGAGTACGTGAGTACCTGCCCTAAGAGGATTAGAGCATTTGTACCTTCGCATCAGAATTTCCTATTTTAATAATGTAATTTGTTTATTTGTTTGTATTGGCCATGCTAGGCCCAAAATGTATCTTAAATTCTATATGCTGGATATGTATTAATGTCGATTAAGCTGCTTCTTAAATTTACATGCAAGGACCTGCAAATACAGACGATTAGTGGTCGTCCTGGAATATAACTCCAGAAACACTGTAGTTTTACCACAAGTGCACAGTTAAGTGGTGAGCTGGTATCGAATCACGGGGAGGAACTATTGGTATCTATATAGATTACTAGGCAGAAGTGAAATTATAGTCAAGAAATGTCGGTGTCACAATCGTGTAAGGTGTTGTTTGTAAATTCAATTAATAAGAATGCCTAAGGCTTGGGAATACCCACTATATATCTCAAGCATCAATGTGAAACATGAATCTCCATATTACTACTCTTGGTTTTGGGTAAACTTGTCGTAACCATGTTATGAACCAACGCATGCTCTCGCGCTACGCAAATCTATAGTGTTAGATCTGGATCTAAGCCTAGAAGGGGGGTGAATAGGCTAATAAAAAATTCCCGTGCAACCCACGAGATATCACATGCAGTGATAATCACATGCAAGGTAAATAATAATCAGACACAGATGCACAGTAGAATTACCCTGGTTTGGTCGATCACCACGACCTACATCCAGCCCCCAAAAGCAAATATTATATTAATAGTGTACAGGCACAACCGTAATAGCAAGAGAACCAACGTCTCTACACTCACCAGGATTAGTACCTCACTCACCGTGTTCAACACTATCAATCCTAATATATGCTCTCACTTGACGACACCCTTCAAGTTCCTCTTATTTAGACCACCACTAGAAAAGATCACAAATAGTCACAAGTAAACAGTAGAGTTTTCCCTACGGAGATCAACTAATACTACACAAAAATAATAATAATAGTTTAGAAATCTCAGTTTTGTGTAGTCGTCGTCGTCTCCGTCAATCAGCACGGGCCAGCTCTCGTCTGGCAAGGTGTGGACGTCTCGTCCTCAACAACTCAAGTTGCGCCTCTCGCTTGGCTCCTCTTTAAATATTGCAGCAATGACTTGTTTGCACTTTGAGCTCTCGGCTAAGGGGAATTTTGCGGCACCTTGCTTATGGGTTGGCAACTCTCCAATTAAGGGTACATGCTCTTATGCAATATGATTTGCTCCTTTTTGATGGCCCCTGCACACACAAACGAAAACGAGATCTTTAACTTATAATTTATAAAAGAAAACAACACATACCTCTTGTATTCTTGAGCTGATGAGGTAATTCGTTGTGCAACTTGCAGCATGCACATGGAGGGTCAAAAATAACGGCTGCACATAAGCTGCTCATCTGTTGCATGTGCACATGGAGGGGTTGTCAAAAATTTCGACCTCATGCTCCTGGTAGCTTTTCTTTTGGAAGCCTGCAAGAGCCAAAAGAGAGGTGAAATATTATCAATTTAATTAAAAAACTCACCTTTCTTTTATTTTGTATGAGAGAGATATCCTTTTGAATTGAAATTTAATGCTCAGACTTCCAACTCGCATTCCCACGTGATGGCCTGCAAAAGCAAATTGATTCCACTTCAAGACAAATATTAAACAAAGATTATTAAGAGGGTTAGCATTCCTTTCCTCCCTCTTTCTCTTTGTAATCTCTTTCTCCTTCTCCTTAATTTGCTTTTGGCCCTTTCATCAAATATCTGTGCACCAGACAACACATCAAACTCATTAAGCTTTAATTAAAAAGGGTCTTACCGTTAATTACCTTTTGTTTTTTCTGATGATTATAGATGAATCAAAGTTGGCTGCAACAACAGAACAAGTTAGGAGAAAAACAAACTAAAATTAATGACCTCTCTTCTCCCCCCCACTTCGTTTTCTCAATCTCTTTTCCTTTAGCAGCATACAATTTTTGGGAGAGGCGCCTCTCTTAGGCCGGCCCTTGTGGGGTTTATATAGGGTTTTGAATTAAAACCCCTAGGTTGGCTTAATTACGAGTTTGCCCCTCAAACTTTCATATCGTATAGTTTAGCCGTTTTATAGTCGTTTTATGAACCGAAAAATTCTGTGACTTTCTCGTTAGCTTCCTCATGACCCATGATCATAATTGATATTTTATAACGTCGTGAAAAAGACCAAATAGCCCCTCTACGCCCAAAGTGCCCTTTGTCTCCAAAATGACTAAATTGCCCCCGAATCCAGATAAGATCTGTTCGACCTGAAAAACACTTAGCACACACATTAGAACGTTCACACATGTTTTTTATCATCAAACATGAAGTTAACAATCGTTGTATACAACATATATTGTATCCGACAATCTCCCCCTTTTGATGATGACAAACTCTTATAAGATTTGCACTAACGTTCCAAAAAATACATCGCGATGTGTGTGTGAAGTGTGATAATTGGAGGATGTATGCAACAATATAACACTTGATATACAAGCATACAAGTATGAAATGATGCAATGATAATGTGATACAAATAAGCATGGCATGCTCCCCCTATTTTCATGCTCCCCCTTGAACATGTATGCACGTAGTCATGTATTCAATTATTCATTAGTGCTCCCCCTTAAACCAATATTCAGATATGCACATATAAGCATTAATGCACCAAATCTTCATTATTTTCTCCCCCTTTTGTTATCATCAAAAACGTATAAACGAAGTCTAGTTCATGTCACATGCAAAAATAAAGTATTATAAATTACAACTAGCACTTGCATGTCACTTTTCTTAGAATAATCACTTGAAATTCAATGCAAAGAGTAACGTAGACTTCTACACCATCGTGTAAGTGTTAGATTAAATAATTGAAGCACAAATGGAGAAACTCTCATAGAAATCAACCAAAACCAATCCACATTTTCTAATAAACATGATATCAATAGGATTGATTTTCCTCACCTCATTAAAAATGAGTTCAAGATACCACACCCCAAAAGCATAACCTATAAGAACTCTTAGATGTGTGGGTGGCATTACTTGACGAGTAGAATACACCAATGCTGAAGATTACCCATATAGCATATGTTGGATACTCGTGGGTAGTATACTTGTCATGAATTCTATCCATTTTACTACGGAGAAATAGTCATTCTTTTTCATTTTTCTTGTTTCATATTTAGTTCTTTTGTGCTAAACTTTTATCCATGGCAAATACACATCATATCCCTTAGATTTATTAGTTATTATCAACCTACATTCACTTTCCAATGTTTCATAAAAGAATCTCCAATTGTGCAACAATATTCAATACTAGTGGAAGTGAAAGTATAGGTGTAGAAATCAAGTTATTTAATTCATCTAACATGTCATGGCTACTTAGAAATTCTATCATGCGCATGTAGTTATAACAATAATACAGTGATTTCTACAAGAATATGAATGACATTCAATAATACTACTTGAATGATATAAAAAGAAAAGATATTCATTAAGCACCCATTTTTTTCTGCTTTTTTTTGTCATTTTCATTTTTTTTTTGATTTTTTATAAATAATGACTCAAGCAAACTAGAATCAAGCAAACTAGCACTCAAATAAAAAATAGTTCAAGCATGCAAAATCTATGAAGGTATGCATTAATTTCAAAGGGGAAAAAAATATACCTTCGCGTCGTTATTTGGCTAAGAAGCTTAAATAATGAAAACGTTCAATCCAAAGCTCCTTGCCAAATCTCGATCTTACCTACATGGTAGATGATATGTGTGACCTTGGAATCCAACAAGGTCTACTCATGTTAGTCACCAAAGATTTAGGAACCCACACTTGTTTAAACTTTATTTTCGGGTTCTTAAACATGCAATTATAAGATGTATGCCAACACTATCACAAGTAAAGCAGCACGCATATTTTTAACAATAGTAGGCACATTGTGAATTTTCTTAAATTTTGGCTTTTCAACATCTTTCAAACCAAATCCAAGTCCTTGTCTATTATTGCCATATAATTGATTTTCAAGTATAGTATCCAACGAATATTTACCAATTGAAAATTTCCTTAATGACAATTCTAGACTAGTTACTTTAGATTTCAATGAAGCATTTTCATTCATAATCAAAGTGCATTTACTTATAAAAGCTTTCTTGTTTTCTTCTTCCTTCTTTTCAAATTCATCTGTTTTTCTTTTAAGCTCGTTATTTAGCATGCACAATTTTTCATTAAGCTCTTTAATCACATAATCTTTTCAGTTTCAAGCTTAATTAAATCTAGCTTAAGCATGCTAATATCATTCAATAAAGAAGGACACGAGAGACAATTAGCTTTTCATGCAACCTAGAATTCTCTTTTTCCAACAAAGCAATGGTAGATCACTGTCAACAATTTTTTCCTTTTAGTCCCTTAATTTCTAATATCATGTTGTAAGTGTCTTGTTGCATTTCATCGTTGGAATTTCTATAATCTTCTAATGTGGATTCAAGCTCTTCAATTTCCTCTTGTATGCTTTTACAAATAATTAGAAGTTTAGCTTTACTACCAGATTTTACCGGATCATCTTTTGCCATGAGGCGAAGGGAAGAGTGTGTGCAATCCTCATTCTCGTCCTCGCTATCCATCTCCCATGTTCGCACCACAGCTTTTCCTTTCTTCTCCGTAATATTAGCTGTGCTTGTGGGCAATCCTTTATAACGTGACCCTGCTTTTTTACATTTAAAACATTTAACTTTATTAATAGCAGTCTGTTCAGATGAATTTCTAAAAAGATTATAATGGTTAGAACGATTAAACCCTTGCTGCATTTCAGATCTTTCTTGAGAAGTCTTGATGTATCTTCTGAAGCCTTTGACCATCAACGATATCTCCTTCTCCTCATCGTCATCTTCACTAGCTTGAAGAGCCAGTGGCTTTGAAGCCTTTTCCTTCTCCTCTGGTTTCTCTCGAACCTCGATATTCTGTAGCTCAAGCTCGTGAGACATTAAGTTGCCTATCAAGTTCTCCACTCTCATCTGCGATAGACCTTTTGCTTCTTGGATGGCAGTGATTTTAGGCCTGAAAGAGCTTGGCAATGCCCTTAAGATTTTCCGTACCTGTTCAAGGCTAGAATTGGCTTACCGAGGGAGCTCGACTTGTAGACGATGTTGGTGAACCTCGCAAACATCTCAGATATGGACTCTGATGGAGCATGTAAAAGCTATCGTATTCTGTGCTCAGAAGTGCAAGTCTAGACTCCTTCACCTGTGACGTTCCCTCGTGTGTCACCTACAGTGTATGCCATATTTTCTGTGCAGTTTGACAATGTAAAATGCAATTAAATTCAGATTTATCAAGAGAGCATATAAGAGCATTCATATCTTTTCCATTTAAAGAATATAATTTCCAATCATTATCATCCCACTTGTCTTCTGGTTTAAGCATATCAACATTTTCAATTTTAATAACAGGCGGCTTATAACCTTTTTCGACAATGTGCCAAACTTTATAATCAACAGATATCAAGTAAATTTTCATCCTAGATTTCCAATAAGCATAATCTACTCCATTAAATTTTGGGGTTCGTGATATAGACTGGCCTTCAGAAAAAAGCACAACCAATAGTGTTATTCATGGTCAATCTAGGCTAGATCCTATAACCAGCTCTGATACCACTTATTGGATCTGGATCTAAGCTTAGAGGGGGTGAATATGCTAACAAAAAATTCTTGTTCAACCCACGAGATATCACACACGGTTATAATCACAAGCAGGGTAAATAATAATCAGACATAGATGCACAGCAGATTTATCCTGATTCGGTCGATCACCACGACCTACGTCCAACCTCCGAAAGCAAATATTATATTAGTTGTGTACAGGCACAACCATAATAGCTAGAGAACCAACTTCTCTACACTCACCAGGCTCAGTACCCCACTCACTGTGTTCAACACTATCAATCCTAATATATGTTCTCACTTGACGACACCCGTCAAGTTCCTCTTGTTTAGACCACCACTAGACAAGATCCCAAATAGTCACAAGTAAACGGTAAAGTTTTCCTAACGGAGATCAAACAATACTACACAAAAATAATTATAATAGTTTAGAAATCTCAGTCATGTGTAGCCGTCGTCGTCTTCGTCAAGCAGCACGAGCCAGCACTCGTCTGTAAGATGTGGATATCTCGTCCTCAATAACTCAAGTTGCGCCTCTCACTTGGATCCTCTTTAAATATTGCGGCAATGACTTGTTTGCACTTTGAGCTCTCAGCTAGGGGGAATTTTGCAGCACCTTGCTTGTGGGTTAGAACTCTCCAATTAAGGGTACATGCTCTAATGCAATATAATTTGCTCCTCTTTGATGGCCCCTACACACACAAACAAAAACAAGAGCTTAAACTTATAATTTATAAAAGAAAACAACACATACCTCTTGTATTCTTGAGCCGATGAGGTAATTCGTTGTGCAACTTGTGGCATGCACATAGAGGGTCAAAAATAACGCATGCACATAAGCTACTCATATGTTGCATGCACAGATGGAGGGGTTGTCAAAAATTTCGGCCTCATGCTCCTGGTGCCTTTTCTTTTGGTAGCCTCCAAGAGCCAAAAGAGATGTGAAATATTATCAATTTAATAAAAAAAATCACCTTTCTTTTATTTTGTATGAGAAAGATAGCCTTTTGAATTGAAATTTAATGCCCAGACTTCCAACTCTCATTCACACGTGATGGCCTGCAAAAGCAAATTGATTCCACTTCAAGACAAATATTGAACAAAGATTATTAAGAGGGTTAGCATTCCTTTCATCCCTCTTTCTCTGTGTAATCTCTTTCTCCTTCTCCTTAATTTGCTTTTGGCCCTTTCATCAAATACATGTGCACTAGACAACACACCAAACTCATTAAGCTTTAATTAGAAAGGGTCTTACCGTTAATTACCTTTTGTTTGTTCTGATGCTTATAAATGAATCAAAGTTGGCTGCAACAACAGAACAAGTTAGGAGAAAAACAAACTAATATTAATGACCTCTCATCTCTCTCTCTCTCTCTCTCTCCCACTTTTGTTTTCTCACTCTCTTTTCCTTTAGCCGCATACAATTTTTAGGAGAGACGCCTCTCTTAGGCCAGCCCTTGTGGGGTTGATATAGGGTTTTGAATTAAAAACCCTAGGTTGGCTTAATTACGAGTTTACCCCTCAAACTTTCATATCGTAAAGTTTAGCCGTTTTATACTCGTTTTATGAATCGAAAAATTCTGTGACTTTCTCGTTAGCTTCCTCATGATCCATGATCATAATTGATTTTTATAACGTCGTGCAAAAGACCAAATAGCCCTTCTACGCCCAAATTGCCTTTTATCTCCAAAATGACCAAATTGCCCCAGAGTCCAGATGAGCTCTGTTCAACCTTAAAAACACATAGCACACACATTAGAACGTTCACACACATTTGTTATAATCAAACACGAAGTTAACGATCGTTGTATACAACATACGTTGTGTCCAACATATAGTAATCTAAACTAGAGCCTTGCTCTCTCGCAAGCCTAATTCAAACTACTAGCATTAAGATCGACAATATTATCCAATTCTAATTCAAGCTCGCCCTCGCAAAACTTAAATTCGAATCTAGATCGTGATAGTTTGTATCCGTATTACCATCGTACAAACGAATATAATTATAGAAATATAATAAAGATGCTAGTTTTGGTCGCTCTCGCGCACCAATTCTAAGGAATCTCGATTATAGATCTAAATCGAATATCTAGGGCTTCACATAGATCAAGATCCTCTCTCGAGCTCTCAAGATCCAATAGAAATCCCTAGCTATCCATAGTAAATCAATCACAACCTAACCCTTAACAATCTTAGCAACATGGTAATTCAATAGATCTCACATATCATACTTTAAATCCATAGGGTTCATCCCTTTTCCATAGAGCAAAGAGACTACTAACAATTCATCATAGAAAAAGCAATAGAAATAAGATTTGCAAGAGAATTCATCACAAAACTCAGATCTAAGTAGAAATATATCATAAAAATATGAACTTGCAAAAGTTTAGATAAACCAATTGAGTTCAAGCTCCAAAGAATAAGAAAATTAAGATCTTGCTCTCCAATCATGTCGCCAAAAGAAAACTAAAACTAAAATTAATCCTAAGAAAATTATTCAAAAGAGTCTCTCCTTGGGACTGCCCACAAAACTGGGTATTTATAGTTGCCCAAAAAGTCCAAAAAATCATGACAGATCTGTCCTTGGATCGCTAAGAAACCCTAGTTTCAAAACTGGGCCGACGGCGCACTCGGCCGAGTGAACTTCTCACTCGGTCGAGTGGCAGCTCTACCGAAAAACTGAGATTTTGGCGTTCTGGAACATTCAGACCACTCGACCAAGTGGTCTGCTCACTCGGTCAAGTGAGCTTCTCTGTCGATCGAGTGGGGCTGACTGTCGATTCTCCCAAAAAATAGAGATCTGTCAATGAATTTCTTACTCGGTCGAGTGGGATTCTCACTCAGTGGAGTGGAATTCCCACTCGGCCGAGTACATTGCTGCTCTTCTTCAGGCTGGAATTGGATGTGTCAGCTTCACTCGGTCAAGTGAGCGACTTCATTAAGTCGAGGAGCTGTTTCTCTTCTCTTTTCTCCTTCTCGCTTCCTTCTCGATTATTTCGCCTTTCTTCCTCTTCTCCTCAAAATCCAGTGTCGTTAGCTCTCTGATATCGTTGTGATTAATGCTCCGGTATGCATGTATGCGCTCATAGCTCCAAATTGCTCCCGATTGCTCCCGATTGCTCCATATTTCCTGAAATCTGACAAAACAAAGGAATAGTGAAATGTATCGTAAAATCGTCGTTTAAATGTTAAAATTGCGATATGAGCAATCGTATGATATGGAAAAATGCAGAAATAAAGTGTAAAATATGAGCATATCAAATCTCCCAAGCTTACCTCTTACTTGTCCTCGAGGAAGATAAGTAAAAAGTGAACTTGGCGAATAAAAATAAAGAAAAATCAAATAGATGAGAAAGAAGATGATGAGGGGAAATTCTAGATCATTCTCTCAGAACTCGGATTTTCTTACTCAAATTGCACCAACGATGAATATAAACATCACTAAAGCCTTTATTTCGATATCATTTCATATGGGTACACTTGATAGAAAAACTAAGAAAAACGTGAATCATATGAAATATGAAATCATTTTCGCATCAAACATCGTCTAAGGCATGGAAAACGATATGCATAATCATAGATAACACACTTTTCAATTGACTGCTCCTATTTGGAGTATAAGAGATATCATGCAATTCAAATCAATAAGAATAGAAAGATATGGTTTTCATGAATTTCATGTCAATTTTTCAATTCATAGTGTCGTTATACTCAAAGTCATCTCCATAAGTATTAGAAATTACCTAGCTTAGGTCGTCATGCGCATATAAGTAGTCACTCTCTCACACATCATTGGATCTCCTCTCCCAAGCATATCTATAAGCGTGGTGGCATCAAAATAGAGACTATATAAACTTTCTTTTTTTGTTTCTTTCCCTTTTTTTCTTTTTTTCTCTTTTTTTATATACACAAGAACAATCCCAAAGAAAGATGCAAAGATATATATTTTTCTTTTCTTTTGAGTTTTTGGGATCATGGAGCTTATTTCTTTTTGGCATGGGGAAGATGCAATAATGAGATTCACTTTAGGGGAGAATCACCAATGATAATATGTATATAAATATTTTTCAAGAAAATGTGGAGACACTGGTGGAAAAAGGGTCTTCAGCCACGGAAATTTGGCCATGGACAAATCAGTGGCTGATAGTAGGCTATCAGCCACGGATTTGTCTGTGGCCAAATTTCCGTGGCTGGGAAAAAAATTGGCCCACGTAGTATTGCCCACCGACATTTTCGTGGGAGTTAGTTGACCTTCAGCCACGGAATTGTCCGTGGCTGATAACTATCAGCCATGAAAAAGTGGTGAAGAAATATGATGTGGTAGTTACGTATTAGCCATGGATATTTCCATGACCAATAATAGTAACGGCCACGGATAAGTCCGTGGCTAGAAGTCCATTACCAGTAAGAAAATTTTGCCCAAATTGGGAGCCCGCGCCCCCAATTTGGGTAAAAAATCGATCACTTTCCGATGTTCATCCGTCGCGAGAGAGAGTGAGAGAGACAGAGAAAGGGACAACGAAGGAGAAGACAAAGACGACGACAAAGGAGCCGACACCAACGCCGATGCCGATGCCAGCCGCCATGCAAGGTACACTTTTCGCCCTAATTTTGCTAGAATGGACGAAGGGGGCGTCGGCCACTGTCGTTGCCCGAGCTACCCTTGCCTCCTTCTAAACTGACAGAGGAGAGCGGGAGATGGGGCAACGGCGGTTGTCGACGCCCCCTCCGACCCCTCTCTCTCCTGCTTCCCCAATCTCAGACCCTGACCTCCCTCCGACCCTACCCACACCGACGACCCCCTCCCCCCGCTCGAGAAACGTGATAATTGTTAGGATTAGGGGGGTTAGGGTTAGGGTTTGTGTTTGGGTTTGGGTTTGGATTTGGATTGGGGTTGAATCTAGGGAAAGGGTTGGGGCTAAGGTTAGGGTATGGGAAGCGGTTTGGTTTAGCGTGAGGGTTTAAGGTAGGGGTTTGGATTATGTGTTGGGGGTAGGGTAGGGTTTAAAAATATGGTTTTGGGTTAGGGTTCGGTTAGTGTTAGGGTTTGGGTTTGGGGTAGGTTTAGGGTTAGGGTTAGTGATAGGGTTAGGGTTTTGGTTTTGGTTTGGGTTTGGGTTTGGGTTTGGGATGAGTCTAGGGAAGGGGTTGGGGCTAGGGTTAGGGTATGGGAAGGGGTTTGGTTAAGGGTAAGGGTTTAAGGTAGGGGTTCGGTTTAGGTGTTGGAGGTAGGGTAGGGTTTAAAATTTTGGTTTTGGCTAAGGGTTCGGTTAGTGTTGGGGTTGGAGTTAGGGCTAGGATTAGGGTTGAGTGTAGGGTTAAGTATAGGGTTGAGGTTAGGGTAAAGGGTTAGGTGTTAGATTGGGGTTGGGGCTAGGGTTAGGGTATGGGAAGGGGTTCAGTTTAGGGTGAGGGTTTAAGGTAGGGGTTCGGTTTAGGTGTTGGGGTAGGGTAGGGTTTAAAATATGGTTTTGGGTTAGGGTTCGGTTAGTGTTAGGGTTGGAGTCAGGGCTAGGATTAGGGTTGAGGGTAGGGTTGAGGTTAGGGTAGAGGGTTAGGTGTCGGATTGGGGTTGGGGGAATGTTTAGGGTTGTGGTTATAAGGGTTAGGGTTAGAGTTATATGGTTACAGAATGGTTAGGGTTAGGGTTGGGGTTGGGGTTGGGGTTGGGTCTAGGGTATGGGTTGGTGCTAGGGTTAGGGGAGGGGTAGGGGTAGGGGTAGGGGTCAGGGTCAGGGTCAGGGTATACCATAGGAATTGCATCACAATGAAATTTCAATATCCATCGCTATATGGAATTAATTTGGTAAAATCTTAATTGCAAAAGGAGAATACTCGTAAGAGGACCGTGGCTTGGACTTAGTCAAATCAACTCTGACACTACACTCTAGGTATACTCGTCAGACGACGACTATGGCATAAAATTTATTTTTGTTATATTGTCGATATCAAGGGAAAATTAGAATGTATATTAATTTTAGATTAATGAGAACAGTCATGTTAAAACATACACTCTTGGTATAAAATTTATTTTTGTTATATTGTCGATATCAATGAAAAAATAGAATTTATTTTAATTTTAGATCAATGAGAACCTATCCATGGTAAAACATACACAATCGACATCACACCGTTGCGTGTTGATATACTTGATTTGGCGATCACAGGCACAGGTATTGTAGCAGCTGAGTGCACAAGACGAAGAAACATAATAAACAAAGTCATTTCATCTACCGTTCAAACTAATCACAAAGGGCGTCAACATTAACATCAAATTGTTGAACTTTTTTCAGTAATAAGCTAAAAATATGTAAATGTATAAAGATGTTCATTACGATGATTTTGCTTGTAATCAATAAAGAATATGAATTACCCCATATTTTACATCCTATTTATTTCATATCAATTACGTAAATATTTACATCATGTAAGCATCAATTTTTTTAATAAATATTATGAAGTGCAGATGAAGAGAGTTTGGAACACGATTTTTACACCTGGTACAGGGACATCCCAGACCTTCCAGTCATCTGGGTCAGGTACGCATATTTTGTGGTTTAAGTACGGCTGTATAACGTGCACAATGTAATTTATTGGGAAACTAAATGGTAAAATGCTTCGTACATTTTTAGGCAATGCAGGTCATGGCATCCCATCGACACTTACCACCCCGCCATCTGGGTCAGGTACGCAAAGGTTATAGTACTGCTGTATAACGAGCACAATTTAAATTTTATTAAAACTAATTGGTAAAATGCTTCATACATTTCCAGGTGGTGTAGGACATGGCTCACCGGTGGCACATCTCACCCCCCATCCCCCCATCTGGGACAGGTACGCTTATTATAGTTTTAGTATATGTCTAAATGTGGACCTTTTAAGTCTTTGTATAACTAATTGCATAACATTCTTTATATATTTTCCGGTATTGCAGGACATATACCCTCCTCCCCCTATACCTCACTGCCAACACGTACATGTACGCATACTTTTATTTTAAATGTTCAGTCCAGTTTGTTAAACTAATTGAATTTGCAATTGTCTTATTGCGTAAGGATGCAGGTGGGCTAGAAGATATACATATTGAGACTCCTGGCACGGGCGGGTCACATGCCGCCTCTACTTCTAAGACTGCCCCTCCACATGTCGAACCTGAGCCAGTGGTGTTCATTCCATATGACTCAGAGATAGAGTGCACCACCTTACCGACTACTTGTAGGCACGAAGAGGCAAATAGGAGGCATCCAGACGTGGCTTTATATGTGGCTTAGGTTCAGGCGACCTTGACCCATGTCGGGGTGGATATGAGGAAACTAAAGGAGGAGAGTGCATTTTTCATTCCTGTGTGGACCTTAATCCAGCAGAGTTGGAGGTTATCAGGCACATGAGAGCGGCGCAGATAATAATTTCCTATAACATTTCCTTTTATTATATGTGCTATGTGATTATGTGTATGCGTCCGTCTAAGTCATTAAGTTTATTATTCGTAACACAAGCATGATAAAGAACATTCCTACCAAGTTTTAGGGTTATAGTGATATTTGGATTTAGATTATAAGTTGCAGAGTATGAATTCGTTTATCTCCCTGATCACTCCCTATTTTACACCTTTTTTCCCGCATGTTTGCATGCCATTTAGATCGCCCAAATCATGTTTTTCACGATATATCGACGATATTGCGATGCTTTTCACGATTTGTTGTTTTTGTCGCATTTCAGGTGATTTGGCGCGATTTGGAGTGATCTCGAGATGCGCTTACTCCAGAGGGTCGCCGACGACCTCCCCAAGGGGTATTTTGCTGTTGGAGAGGAGCGGAAGAAGAACGGACGTCACAGGAGCGACGAGGAGGCCAAAACAAGCTGATTGGGCATTTTTTGTGTCCCACTCGGTCGAGTGGAGGAGCCACTCGGCCGACCAGCGAGACACCGCTCGGCCGACCAGATCAGACACGATTCATATGTGCACTCGGCCGAGCGACGGAGACCACATCGGCCGAGTGACGAGATCTCGTCCGCCCGAGTGGTGCCCAGACGAAGCCATTCAAAAATCGCCAAGTTACTGTTTTCGGCTGCCTGAGCTTCAGAAGACCCACTCGGCCGAGTGGATAATCCCGTCCGCCCGAGTACCATGAAGCCATCGGCCGAGTGACGACAACTCACTCGGCCGAGCCGCCCCCGAAGTAGAGACCCCTAAAGATCAAGACTTACTGGAAATTTACAGGGTTTCTCACTCGGCCGAGCGACTTTTGTCACTCGGCCGAGTGCGACGCGCTGTCTGTAGCGAAAATTGCGGAAAACAGGCTGCGCAGGGGTATTTTGGTCACAGTTTTTGGACGATTTTGGGGGGTATTTAACCCCTGTTTTTACCCTAGTTTTAAAGAGCTTTTCTCTTAGATTTTTGCAGCTTTTTAGATTTACTTTTTAGCTTTATTCTTGAGATTGGAGAAGAGACAAAAGTTGATTTTTGTTGGAATAATTGAAGAACTCCATTGGTTTGTCTTTCTCTTCTCTAAAAAATTCTATTTTTATTGCATATCTCAATATTGTGATGAATTCTATTGCTTATTTCATTGTTTATTTTTGTGATCTTGCTATGAATTGTGAGTAGTCGCCACGTCTTGGGGCGTGGGGATGAACCCTACAAGCCCAATTTCATATTTGTGATGAATTAGTAGAAATTTTTCTAGAATTGATATCTAGGGATTAGATTGGGATCGATTTACTACGGATAGCTAGGAGTTCATACCGATTGGGATTTGCAAGAGATTGGATCCCAATTCGATAGGAAACCCTAGAAATCCGAATTGGGTTGGAATCGAATTTCTGTAGTATCGGTTTGCAAGAGATTGGACCGATACTAGGGTTTCCGGTTGCAATTCCATGCCAATACCCGTTTGCAAGAGATTGGACGAGTAGGAACTATCCCAATCTAGGTCGTGGCCCGAGTTTGCACGAGAGTGGGCTCGGGACGCGATTGAACGATGATGTTGATCCTAATGCTAGCTTTCCTAGGCTAGGGTTTGTAAGAGATTGGACCCGAACCTATGATAGCTATAGACCGGCAACAGCGCGAGAGCGTGAGCTTGGTTCTACATTCAGTTGCAACTAGTTCATCCAAAATCTTAATCTAGCAAATTTTGATACCGATGAACCACATTTATGAAATACGGTGAGTAGCGGGGATTCCCCATTCCCTAGACGTTCTTTATTTGATTTGATATTTCCGTACTTTGTCTGATGATTGTGACAGGATCGCCAAAGGCAAATTTCTCTCTTCTTAAATAGCCAGGTTGATTGGAACAAGCACGGTCATTCGTCCTCCCTGTGTTCGATATCCCGCTCGCCGCTATACCGTGCGCTTGCGGTAAAACTACAACCGTTCTTTGGGTTACATCCCGGAGCGATCAAGTTTTTGGCGCCGTTGCCGGGGAGGCGATTGCGTTTGAACTTACCACCCTAGCTATTTCCTTTTTATTATTATTATTATTTTATTTCTCTATTTTTTTACCTAACCCTTCCACGGTACTAATCATTTCTTTGAAACTCTGTTTTCCATGTGCATGTACACGAGATCTACGGCGGACCCTGAAGCTATATTATTTGATCCCGAGATCGAACGTACCGCGCGGAGACTTAGAGCGGAAAGGAGACAAAATCCGGAAGGGAGGTTTATGACCAACCCGGAAACTGCGGACCAATTAGCGGCAAGGATGGCGAGGATAATTTCTATTCGAGATAGGCTTCGGCCTAAGACCTCTTCTACGACCTCATCCATTACCATGCTGGAGTTGGCGGCTGACAAGAACTTTGAGCTGAAAACTGGATTAGTGGTTCTGATGCAGCAGGATCCATTTCATGGGAATGCCCATGAAAACCCCCACTACCACATCCAATTATTCTTGTCGAAGTGCGCCACATTTCTGATGCCGGGGGTCTCCATCGATGCCATCAGACTGCGTCTCTTCCCCTTCACGCTAAAGGACAAGGCACTTTATTGGTTGAGGACGCAAGCTGAGGGAGTCTTCACCACTTGGGACGAGCTGGCGAGTGCATTCATTGACAAGTTCTATCCGCCCTCCAAGATGGTGAAGATTCGGAGCGCTCTTATGTCCTTCAAGCAAGGACTCCAAGAGACGCTCTACGAGGCTTGGGAGCGTTTTAAGGATCTGCAGCATCAATGCCCGCACCATAGCATTGAAGATTGGGAGCTAGTTCATAGCTTCTACAACGGTCTCCAACCGGGGACCAAACAAATTATTGATGCCGCGACGAATGGTGCTATCTTATCAAAGACTCCCGAAGAAGCTACGGCCCTAATTGAGGAGATGGCCTCAAACAATCAACAATGGGGCGATGAGCGAGGACACTCTACGTCCTCCTTGAAGCCGACTAGTATCTATGAAGCGAAGGCCGTAGCGGAGCTTACAAGCAAGTTTGATTCTCTCCACAAGGTAGTGGAGAGATTGGAGAAGTTTATCACGGAGCCCCAAGGAGCCCCTTCCACCTCCGCACCAACCAACCAAATGTGTGATTGGCAAGACCAATCTCAAGCCATGTATGTGGGAGGAGAGCAAGGAGAGGGACCCTTGGAGCAAGTACAATATGTCGTGGGGAACCAAGGGTATTGGGCTAATCCGGCCACAAGAAATCATCCCGGATTCTCTTACGCCAACAATGAAGGAGCTTTGAACCCGCCACAACCACCACCTCAACAAGCTCGACCACAACCACCACCCCAACAACAACACTATCCACCGAGGGGGCCTACACAACAAAATTTTCAACCGAAGCAACAAGTTCCACCATATAGGCCGCCCGGATACAATCAAGGGTGGAGGAATCAATATCAAAACCCTCCACAAGCTCAACAACGATCCGACTTCGAAGCTAGAGTGGAGGCGTTTATGGTCGAGCAAAATAAGGTCAATGCTACCTTGAAGGCGGGACAAGACTCCCTTAATACCGTTGTGGCTCAAATATCGGAGCAATTGGCGTTGCTCAATCGGAACACTCAACGATTGCCGGCGCAACCCGAGCAAAACCCACGGGGAAACACCGGCCACATCAATGCCGTAGTTGCCGTTACCACTAGAGGCGGAAAGGACACCACCCCCGCCATGATTCCTACCGAGGAACCCGTGGAGGAAAGTTTGGAGCTGAATGAGCCGGTAGTTGAAGTTGAGAAGGAGAAAGAGCCGCAAGAAAAGGAGAAATCTAGAGCGGAGCAATTGATTGAGGAGAGGTGCTTCATGCCACCGGTCCCATTCCCACAAAGGCTCGCTAGAGCGAAAATGGAGAAAAGACTAGCAAAGTTTCTCGAGTATCTAAGAGGGGTTAGCCTCAACATTCCCTTCCTCGACGCCATCGTGGAAATCCCCACATACGCTAAATTCCTAAAGGATTTGATTTCGGGGGGAAGAGAAAGGAAAAGATCATGCTAGCCGAGGAGGGCTCTTGGTTCACCAAGAGAGAAAAGGAGCCGGCCAAATTCAAAGATCCGGGGAGTTTTCGGATTCCTTGCACCTTGGGCGGCGTCCCTCTTCAAAAGGCGTTGGTTGATCTAGGGGCTAGTGTAAGCCTCATGCCTCTCTCCATGTTCTTAAGGCTAAACACCGGGACGAAGTTGAAACCTACCGACATGCGCATTCAATTGGCCGATGGGCGGATAACAAGGCCGGTAGGGATCGCCGAAGACATCCCGCTACAAGTCCCGGGGGGAATATGCTTGCCATGTGACTTTGTGATCATGGACATTAAGGAGGAGGGAGATACGTCATTGATACTTGGACGCCCGTTCCTCGCCACCGCCGGAGTCATTGTCGACGTGTGCGAAGGTACCCTAACTTTAAATGTCGGTAACATCGAGGTGGAGCTTCACATTCCTAAGGCTATGAAACACATGCCTTACCACGAGGAACTTGACTACATGGACCTCCTTGATGAGGTGATTGAGGAAGCGACCCCCCACTCGATTGGCGCTCTTTTCGATGAGGATTTCGAGGAAGGCCCGGATTTAGGCCAATATGAGAAGAAAGATGATTCCCCCGACCTCTCCGCTGAAAATGATGAGGGCGACGATGATGTCGCAAGGATTCGAGAGCTCTGCAAGCTCTCGAAATCAAAGTCTCCGAAGAAAGCTCCGCCGATACGAAAATCGGCGTCACCGGTGAAGCCGTTGACCGGAGCAAATGCTAGCTTAGGGGAGCCTCCCCCCAACACTATTCGAGACGGGAGACCACCGAGGGAGAACACACCGCCGCCACTTCCGAATCCAATCATTCTCCCCGGAAAGTTTGATGGGAGCATCTCATATGCACCAAACATCCCGCATTAATTGAAAATCATAGGGGGTCGAGCTCACAACCTTAAACGAGCACTTGTCGGGAGGCAACCCGACAGTTATTGCTTTATTTTTACTTTTTCTTTATTTTTGTTTTAGAAATTTTTAGTGTTTCGAGTCGTTCGCCCAAAAATTTTGTGATAACGGGTCCTATTTTGCTTGACAGGAGAGGAGATAGGTAAATCCATCATGAGGAGGACGAACAAGATGACAAGGAGCGCCCCAGGAAGGCGCTCGATGCTTAGGAGGAAGAGGAAATCGACTGGAGGAAGAAAGACAGAGTTTAGAGCCCAAACGAAGACAAACAGCAGAAGACAAGGGTCACTCGGCCGAGTATACTAGTCACTCGGCCGAGTACAAAAGTTCGTCCGGCCGAGCCGCTCACGAACGAGGGAAGTCTGCTGTACCCAACTCTCTGTTTATTTCCCTGATTTCAGTATAACTGCTACTCGGCCGAGTATATATATTCACTCGGCCGAGTAAAACGGATACGCTCCTAGGGCGAGTCATGCCGAGTAGCTTGAGCCACTCGGCCGAATGGACTTACTCCACTCGGCCGAGGCTGGCAAGGCCACTCGACCGAAGCGTAAGCGGGGAGGAAATTTCCATTGATCTCACTCGGCCGAGTGACCCAGTCACTCGGTCGAGTCGTAACTTTTGCTATATAAAGGGCCGAGGGGGGGCACGTTTTTCGAAACGAAAAGAAATCAAAACCGCCCCCGACTGTTCAGCTCCCCTCGCCCGTTCCCCTCGCTCGCGCCCCCACTCGCCCGACCACCGACCGCCGCGCCGCCGCTCGGCCCGCCACCGCCGGCCGAGCACCCGCCGCGCCTCGCCCGAGTCGCCGCCGGCGGCCACCGCTCCGACCACCTCCGGTATCGCCTATTTCGCCTGTTTCTCCTCTTTTTGTGTATTTTTCGAGGATCCATGCGATAAACGAACCCCAAACCCAAATTAATTTCTATATCTATCTATTATACCCCTAATGCTCCTTACGTTTTGAATATTACCCGCTGATATCTCCATTTCATGCGCAGGTTGTTTTTGGGAGTTTAGGGGAGCCCAGTGGAGCTTCTAGGGACTGATTCGGGCTTCGCGGAGGCGCTGTCTTCGCACGCTTTCATTGCTTAGCACTCGCGGCGTGTCGGGGTATACTCCTTCCTTTATTTTGCACACGCCGCACTTTTCTTGTTTTTCGACGCGCGCTCGGGGCCGATATGCCGCCCCGGACACGGCCGCGGGGCCAAGCGGAAGCGGTCGGATGATGCCGGCCCCTCCCACGAGTTGGAGGACTCTCCTCCGCCTTCTCCCACACACCCCGTCCACCCAGCACAGCCTGCAGGCCCCGCACACCCCCGCACAGCCCGCACACCCCACAGAGCCGCCCCCTGCCGCTCCACAGCCACCACCTCCGGCTCCACTTATCGGGCCGCTGGGGATCACGTTCTGAAACGACGCACACCGCATCGCTTTCGAGCGTATCTCCCAGCGCTCGATCGTACCCTCCATGTTTGCACACCTTGCCGACCTAGGACGCCTGGGGGTACTAGAGGGGATGCTCACGTTGTACGACAATGTGGGCTGGCGAGATTTCTTTCAGGTGTCGGCGGACACGTTTATCCGCCCGACACTTGAGGTGCTTAGTTCGATCGCCCAGACCGACGAGGGATGCTCGTTTCGGTTCATGGACCGGGAGTGCCAGGTCACTCTCGGTATGATGAGAGCCTTCTTCTTGTGGCCCGATATCCACGGGACCGACCGAGGTTACGCCCCCACCCATATCCCCCCACCTTCCTTCGACGCCGGTGCCTTCTGGGCCCGGATTACGGGTCTTCACGCTGCCTTTGATCCTAGTAGGGCCAAGGCCTCGGCCATTGTCCATCCCTGCCTCCGTATAGCCCAGCGCCTTATGGCGACGACCTTTTTGGCCAGATATGAGCCGGGCACGATGTCCACGCCAGAGCTCTACATGCTCTACGCGATGACACGGCCCAGAGCTCTATCTAGGGATGGCGATGAGCTGGTCCCCGCCGTCGTGATTGATGTCGCGGCATGGTTTTTAGACCGCATCATTGTATCGGTGGGCGCTCGCCACCGATATGCTGCGGCGGCCTGATCACCTTGCTTGCTCTTATGACCGGCGAGGACTTCCCCGACGACCTGCGACGAGCATCGGGCCCCACTTCTCTGTCGATTGATGTTATGGCCCGGATGAAGATGCTTCGTCCGCACGGTGAGCGACACTGGGTCTGGTTGCATGGCCCTTACGGTGCCGATTACATGATTCTTTCAAGCCCAGCACGGACTCAGATTGCACCAGCCCATGTGGACTGGCTCCCTGCGATGGATGTTCTCATCCCAGCTGCTTACGTGCTCGAGGCCGAGGAGGCCAAGCAGGCCCACGCTTCCCACGCTGCCCCCGCAGACCCTGTTGCCCCTGCCGAGCCTGCTGCCGAGCCTGTTGACCCAGTGGCCCCTCAGCCTATCCCCGATGTTTCCACCGCTCCTGACACCTCTGTCGGTGTCGGGAGTACCTTAGCTGAGCCCACTTCCACCACTTCCACGGCTGTCACCACCACCACCGGCCCTCTGTCTGCTGAGCCTGTTTCCTCTGCCCCACCCGAGCGCCCGCCGACCATAGTTGAGTGCGGAGAGCCCTCTTTTGCCACCGCCGCTGAGACCTCTGTCTCCGCCTCTGTCTCCACTGCTGCTGTGTTTTCCGAGAGTGTCGTGGCGTCTGTCCACACTTCTGTGCCACTGACCTCTCTAGCCGCCTCGCTGCCTCTTTTGTATTCTTCTTTCGTTACTGCTGCCTCCACTTCTCACCGTCCTGCCCAGCCTCGCACTGAGGCTAGGCCCCCACTCATGAGTGCAGCACCTTTTGTTCCCTTGCCTGCTGAGCCCGTCACCTACGCCACCAGAGTACGCCAGCCCCGACCTGCACAGCCCCGACCGGTGCGTCCCTCTGCACCACCTCCCCCTGACACCGTACTTCAGAGCATTCGTGCTCTAGAGGGGGCAGTGAGTGGCCTCAGAGGCGACCTTCGGACCCTGTCCGCCACCGTCGCCGATATGGCTCACCGCTTCGACCTGCTTCCACACATTCACTACTGTCTTACCCAGGTCTTAGAGCGACTCCCATGCGTACCCCCGCCCACCCAGCAGGTTCCCACCCCCACTTCCACACACACTCAGCCTGCTACCACTTCCACACCCACCCCCGCTCAGCAGCCTGTCCAGCCACCCCCACCACTTCCGCCTCAGGACGGAGACGGCGCGGCACCACCTTCTTAGGCACCCTTGATGCCATCGATTATTTTTGCCGTTGTGCTGCCCGTTTCTGCTGGGTCCTGTTGCATTTTTGTCCCCCCCCCTCACTTATTTTGAGATTCTCATTTTGATCATATCTTTATATATCTTTTTTGGGAGAGAGGGAGAGTTTTTGGTGCCACCTATATATCTGTATCACTCCTATCTTTGCATGCATCATGTCCGCATCATATTTTTCATTTCTTTATTTTTATCTTTTTATTTTCTTTTTTTCACTCATGCATCCTCACTTACCCCTCACATTACTCGTCTCTCGGTGTGCCACACTTTGCACATTGAGGACACTGTGCCATTTAGCTTGGGGGAGTAAGTTCTCACGCTCTTTTTCGATTTGCCACCTTTATTTTTAGTTTTTCACACCATTTTCCGCTTTTGCACTTATTTTCATCATTTTTCTTTTATTTTACCATGCATCACGTTTTTCTTATTTTTCTGTGTGCCGCATTGTAAATAGTTCTATTTTCCCTTTATCTTTATTTCTTTTTCATCTCATGCTAGAGATGAATTTTCTATGATGATGATAACGTGGAGTTAGCTTCTTCTATATGCATGCTTTATTCGTCATGTCTTAGACTTTATCTCTGATATCATATACTATGACTTACCTTGCATCTAGAGATAGTAACCCACACTTTTGCCACATGAAAATGGATGAAATTTTATTATTAGCTGAGTCTGAATATTCATATGTATGCTATCACAGAAAACACACCAAGATTCACGCATTGAATGCTTATATCTGGAGTATTGATTTCACTTTCTTATATCACTTCTATATGCATGAATTGTACATTTCACTTCAGGATGATTGAATGATGTTAGCTATGATAAATCTGGATTAGTTAGCTTTTTTGTGATCGAAACTGAGTAGATTAGATTACCCTGCTGAAGTTGTCGTGCATGTCTTATAGAGTGAACCGAGAGTTATATCTATTTCTTTCTCCACAAATCTTGAACATCATTGCTCTACTTTTAAAATCATTGGTGAATCTCCCCTTAGCGATTCTATTATATGGCATTTCCCCCGCTATTCATTCCTTGCTCCAAATTTCTTATTCAAAAAAAAGAGAAAAATATTCTTGTATATCATTATCTCTCTTTGAGTTGGGATCGTTGTGTATATATGCTATATCAAAAAAGAAAAAGAAAAAAAAGAAAAGAAAAGAAGAAAAATCCTCAATAAAAGATCCCATCTCACTTTCTTTCTTTCTTCTTTCTTTTTATTACTTTTGGAGCTTTATAAAAATGGGGATGTGAATATTTTTTATGCCACCATGCTTATAGATAAGCTTGGGGGAGGGAATCCATTGATGTGTGAGAGAGTGACTACTTGACGTTGCACGACAACCTAGGCTAAGTAATATTCTATACTCGGTGAGATTATTTCTAGCTTTACGAAATCCAGGAATCTAAGCCTAGCATTCATGTCATGAAATCCATACTTTTCTATTCTCTCTATTCTATTGTGTGATACTCTTATACTCCTCATAGAAAGCATTCAATTGAAAAGTGTGTAATCTGCGATTTGTATACCGCTTTAAATGATTCAGACGATGTTAATTCTAAAATTATTCCGTTTTTCATGATTATATCGTTGTTCGTGGGTTTTCTATTTCTATTTGCACTATTATACTATGATATCAAAATAAAACTCTTTGACATGTATTTTTCATTCAGTGCATGCTATATGAGTAAGCGGAACCCACGTCCTGCGAAAATGATCTAGCAGCTTATTTCTTTCCTTTTTACTTTTATTTCGTTTTTCATTCTTCTCCGTTTTTCATTTTTCATTTTTTTCGCCGTTTTCGTTTTCCGAATCCACCGGGTTCGCCTTTTACTTATCTTCCTCGAGGACGAGTAAGAGGTAAGCTTGGGGGATTTTGATCACTCCCTATTTTACACCTTTTTTCCCGCATGTTTGCATGCCATTTAGATCGCCCAAATCATGTTTTTCACGATATATCGATGATATTGCGATGCTTTTCACGATTTGTTGTTTTTGTCGCATTTCAGGTGATTTGGCGCGATTTGGAGTGATCTCGAGATGCGCTTACTCCAGAGGGTCGCCGACGACCTCCCCAAGGGGTATTTTGCTGTTGGAGAGGAGCGGAAGAAGAACGGACGTCACAGGAGCGACGAGGAGGCCAAAACAAGCTGATTGGGCATTTTTTGTGTCCCACTCGGCCGAGTGGAGGAGCCACTCGGCCGACCAGCGAGACACCGCTCGGCCGACCAGATCAGACACGATTCATATGTGCACTCGGCCGAGCGACGGAGACCACATCGGCCGAGTGACGAGATCTCGTCCGCCCGAGTGGCGCCCAGACGAAGCCATTCAAAAATCGCCAAGTTACTGTTTTTCGGCTGCCTGAGCTTCAGAAGACCCACTCGGCCGAGTGGATAATCCCGTCCGCCCGAGTACCATGAAGCCATCGACCGAGTGACGACAACTCACTCGGCCGAGCCGCCCCCGAAGTAGAGACCCCTGAAGATCAAGACTTACTGGAAATTTACAGGGTTTCTCACTCGGCCGAGCGACTTTTGTCACTCGGCCGAGTGCGACGCGCTGCCTATAGCGAAAATTGCGGAAAACAGGCTGCGCAGGGGTATTTTGGTCACAGTTTTTGGACGATTTTGGGGGGTATTTAACCCCTGTTTTTACCCTAGTTTTACAGAGCTTTTCTCTTAGATTTTTGCAGCTTTTTAGATTTACTTTTTAGCTTTATTCTTGAGATTGGAGAAGAGACAAAAGTTGATTTTTGTTGGAATAATTGAAGAACTCCATTGGTTTGTCTTTCTCTTCTCTAAAAAATTCTATTTTTATTGCATATCTCAATATTGTGATGAATTCTATTGCTTATTTCATTGTTTATTTTTGTGATCTTGCTATGAATTGTGAGTAGTCGCCACGTCTTGGGGCGTGGGGATGAACCCTACAAGCCCAATTTCATATTTGTGATGAATTAGTAGAAATTTTGCTAGAATTGATATCTAGGGATTAGATTGGGATCGATTTACTACGGATAGCTAGGAGTTCATACCGATTGGGATTTGCAAGAGATTGGATCCCAATTCGATAGGAAACCCTAGAAATCCGAATTGGGTTGGAATCGAATTTCCGTAGTATCAGTTTGCAAGAGATTGGACCGATACTAGGGTTTCCGGTTGCAATTCCGTGCCAATACCCGTTTGCAAGAGATTGGACGGGTAGGAACTATCCCAATCTAGGTCGTGGCCCGAGTTTGCACGAGAGTGGGCTCGGGACGCGATTGAACGATGATGTTGATCCTAATGCTAGCTTTCCTAGGCTAGGGTTTGCAAGAGATTGGACCCGAACCTATGATAGCTATAGACCGGCAACAGCACGAGAGCGTGAGCTTGGTTCTACATTCAGTTGCAACTAGTTCATCCAAAATCTTAATCTAGCAAATTTTGCTACCGATGAACCACATTTATGAAATACGGTGAGTAGCGGGGATTCCCCATTCCCTAGACGTTCTTTATTTGATTTGATATTTCCGTACTTTGTCTGACGATTGTGACAGGATCGCCAAAGGCAAATTTCTCTCTTCTTAAATAGCCAGGTTGATTGGAACAAGCACGGTCATTCGTCCTCCCTGTGTTCGATATCCCGCTCGCCGCTATACCGTGCGCTTGCTATAAAACTACAACCGTTCTTTGGGTTACATCCCGGAGCGATCACTCCCCATATAAGTTCTCAAGAGGGCAATGCAAATGTGGTTTTAGATTAAATTGAAATATACACAGAGTTTAGACTATGTGCTTTACGGTTATAGGCGAGATATATATATATATATATATATGTATGTATATATCATATAGATGTTATGTGTGTCTGTGGGAGGTGTTGAGTAAAGATATATAATGTCTTATATATCTTAATCTTAATTATTCCAAACACATCAAAGTTTTGATATAATTAAGTTGTAGACTGGTATCATACATGAAGTCCATGGGCATATAACGAATTCATACTCAAATAGCGACTATCCTTCAAATGCAGAACTGATGTTCTCCATAGTGCAGTGCTGATCCAACAAAGTAATCAACAAATCTAGAATACAACAAAAATCTAGATCTAAATTAGATAGACGTGCATGCATTAAGTAAGATATATTGGTTACAAACTACACAGAGTTATAAATCGGAACTGGGATTGTTCGGTATGATATTAGTCATGACATGTGTACGTAGCATAAAGTTTCGGCAACAACTACTGCTACCAACCCCAACCCCATCAGCGTAGAGTAGGATTGTGGTTGTAGGTGCAGTAGCAATAGCCATGGGTTGAAAACATCTAGTAGTTGGAGGTGGTGGGCTGGGAGTGGCGGGGTATTTTATCAATTAGTTTGTAGGATTAAGCTTTTTCTTCATCGATCAGTTCGAGCCTCCTCACAGGGGCTTCCTCAAAGAGGTGGTTCTAGTTGCTGGTGGAACCGTCTTGAAGAATGTTGACATTGCAATGGACGCATCAAACATCAAGGTGTTCTCCCTAGGATCCGCCTTCATTGTTTACAATGAAAAGCATCCACCTGCGTGCAACTCAGTCGATCTTGAGGAGGTTGGACTGAAGAGATGCGATGAGGTTGTGGCCTTGGAATCAAAAACGAGTTTTAAAGTTATTGGCCACATACTGTTATTGGACCACATTGTCGCCTGCAGTTCGCCAAGGTCACAAAGTAGGGAGTGCTTTATTTCTCTGCAAAGAAATAGAAATTAAAAGAAAGAAATCGTCGGTTACAACACATTCACTTGAAACACTGTCATCGAATCTATTATACATATTCAAAGTGACTGTGTTCTCTAATTCTTCCTTGAAACCGTCGGATCTATCATCTCTGTTTCTTCCCCATTATACACCATAATCTAATAATGTTAAACAGATCTGTTTAACATTATTAGATTATGTTGTATAATGGGGAAGAATTAGAGAAGGTAGATCCGACGGTTTCAAGGAAGAATTAGAGAACACAATTACTTTGAATATGTATAACAGATCCGATGACAATGTTTCAAGTGACGGTGTTTCAAGTGACTGTGTTCTAACCGACGATTTCTTTCTTGTAATTTCTCTTTCTTTGTAGAGAAATAAAGCACTCCCTACTTTGTGACCTTGGCAAACTACAGGCGACAATGTGGTCCAATAACAGTGTGTGGCCAATAAATTTAAAACCCGTATTACAAGGCCACAACCTCGTCGCATCTCTTCAGTCCAACCTCCTCAAGATCTGTTGAGCTGCACGCAGGTGGAGGCTCTTGGTTGTAAACAATGAAGGAGAATCCTAGGGAGAACACCTTGACGTTTGATGCGTCCATCCCCATGTCAACATTCTTCAAGACGGTTCCACCAGCAACTAGAACCACCTCTTCAAGGAAGCCCATGTGATGAGGCTCGAACTGATCGGTGAAGAAAGAGCTTAATCCTGCAAACTAATTGGTAAAATACCCTGCCACTCCCTGCCCACCTCCTCCAACTACTAGATGTTTTTGACCCCATAGCTATTGCTACTGCACCTACAACTGCAATCCTACTCTACACTGAGGGGGTTGGGGTTGGTAGCAGTTGTTGTTGTCGTAGCTTTGTGCTACGTACAACTGTCATGACTAATATCATACCTAACAATCCCAGTTCTGATTTGTAACTCAGTGTAGTCTTTGTAGGGATCGTCTAACCCTTGCAATCTAACAACACACACTAGAGGGGGGTGAATAGTGTAATGGCAATAAAATTGTCCAAATAAAATTTAACTTGCAAATGCGGAATTATAAATGCAAGAGGAATTAAATGGCACAATCAATCCAAATGCAAACACAAAGAATTACCCTGGTTCCCCAAACTTGGGTACATCCAGCCACACCAATATTCACTATATTCCCACACAGAGAAGTGGATACAAATCCTACAAAGAGATACCTCACAAAGAGGATTTATGCTCTACACAAGGACCCAACCAATCCTACACAAGGATCAAGATTCCCACACAGAGAATCACTAACTCCCACTCAGAGAATTAGGGTTAGTCCTACACTAGGACACTAAACTCCCACAAAGAAAATTACTCCCACAAAGAGAGTATCCTAAGTCCCACAAAGAGACAACCTCCCACAAAGAGAGAAACTCCCACAAAGAGAGAAAGTCCTAATCCCACAAAGAGAAATAGGAAAACAATTTACACCTTGTAAAGTAAATACTCTTACCAATGCCTTGAGATGCTTACTCATGAATGAATGCAAGGCATGGAAGAGGATCTCCAAGTGTTGGAAATGCTTGAGAGCACTTGGATGATTTCCCTTGAGCTGGACTTCAATGCATGAAGAAAGATGAATGCTCAATAGAGGTAAATGGGGGAGCTTGAGAGTGGCTTATTGATCTCTTGAGATTTTCTATAGAGTCAAGAGTTTATCCAATGTTGTCAAGAGTTCTCAAGAAAGGCAGCACACTCATATATATATGAATCCTATATCAAGCCCAAAAATCCAAAGAAACAGCCAGAAAATAAAATCTGCAACGGCTAGAAACTGGGTGAAAACGACAGGAACAGTCGACTGATGATCATAAGACAGTCGACTGATCAACGGCTAGAAATTATCCAACGGCTATAATCTGAGCCAGGACAGTCGACTGACGAAGTCAATACAGTCGACTGACAAACAGGACAGGCGCCTGTTAATCCTTCAGCAGACGACTGCTGCAGGGGATGTATCGAAACAGAGAGCTGGACTCTTTCTCCAATTCTTCGCACAGGCGACTTGTGTTAATACTACAGTCGACTGTCAAATAGTCAGGCGACTGTATATTCTTCATCAGTCGACTACTGTAAAGTATGGAGAGAATACAGAGAGATGCAGAGATTGCACTTACGCTAGACAGGTGACTGTTGACCAAATATCAGACGACTGTAAGTATACAGGCGACTGAGAACTGATTGACAGGCGACTGTGCGTAAAGCTCAAGTTTGAGTCAATAGAAATGTTGACTTGAGCAGTGCATATCAGGCGACTGTAGAAGGATCTACAGGCGACTGGAAATCACCCAGTCGACTATGTTTCCCTCAACAGGCGACTTACAGAAAGAGTGAACCTATTGGGTTGGATTCTATGATAATCCTAAGGTTCACTAAGATGGTTAAATGCATGTTCATGAATGAGCAAACCATCTAGCAAGGCATTACATCAACCCTAGACTCAAAAGAGAGAGAAAGCAATAAATTAAATTACATGGATTATAATGCTTTCAAAAGAGTCTAAGTCTTCAATCTTCATGCCTTGATTGCTCTCCATCATCTCCAAGCTTTGGCACTCCTTGAGTCCAAACTTTGGCTCTTCTTCACATGATGTCCATACTTACACCTAGTGATTAGTCTCCAAGAAAGATATCCTTGAAATAAACTGAGAGACTAAAACATGAGATTCATTAGCAACAACATAATGTTATGATCATCATCATAATAAGATTGGTATGAAACACCAATACTCAACAATCTCCCCCTTTTTGATGATGACACACATTATGTAAATCATAAAGAATTAAAGCGCAAAGCTAATGATCTCCCCCTACTTATATGTACCAATTAAATAATGAGCTACACAAAGGTAAATACTCATAAACCAATAACAACATGGTGACATATAATAGGCATGGATTACATAAACCAATTGCAAAGTATAAAATCATGCAAACATGAATGGTTTATCTAATCCCATATATCTCTTCCCTATAGAGCTATCTCTCTCCATATGCATATGTATATATCTCTCCCCCTATAGATATAATCACATAATGCATATATCTCTCCCCCTTGACATCGTCAAAAAGGTGGACATCAAAAACATCCCCCTTAATCATCTTAACCAAGATGTGACAATATGCAAGAAAAGAAAGATATGTATGATACCAAATATAAAATTTAGTGGGTATCAATTCACTATCCCATGCTCCCTCTAGATCATATAAATGGTCAACTTTTGACATCTAGGATCTAATACCAATTAATTATTGGAGCCATGGACCGTAAGTGTATCAAAGCAATAGATATGGAAAAATCAAGCTACAAAGATACACACGAATATTGACAAAAACAAAGGTACATGAAACAAGTTGGCAATAGACAAGAGGTTTGGTTTGAGACCCAAAATAACCAAATATAAATAATGATCTCAAAAACAAAAACCTCCGAAATGAGAGTTAAAATATGTTTTAAAATAATTTAAACATATATTAAATTAACTCCCCCTATTGACATACACATGGATCATGCATGTATGTCAATAACCCCCAAGGTCCCAATTTTCACGAAAAGAAATAAATTTGAAAAATATTTTCAAAATCATGAAACACACACAATCAATGGGTATGCATAAAATAAACATAGAAGCATAATACACATGCAATATGCAAATGTGTGAGGAACCTAAACATTAGGTAACCAAACCCAAGAGGAGTTGATTTCCTAACATAATCACACGAGGTGATCATATCCCTAACTAGAGAGTTGATGTAACTATCTCTCTCTTGCACACTAGCCTTAGTGGGAATCCATAATCTCAAGGATTTCCTAGGCAAAGGTTTTGCCTTAGCAAGAGGGAAGGATGTGGCATGCTTAGGTGTAGAAACAAGTTTCTTAGCATGCAAAGAATGAGGATTTTGCTTCTTAGCAAAAAATGAAGATTCTTCATTCTTCCTCATCACTTTGTGGGCTACATGTTCTTGTGAGTGTTATTGTTGTACAAGAGAGCATGGTGATTCTTCTTAGGTGCTTTAGCAATATTTCTTGAATTTGCACCAAAGGAAGAATTAGAGGTGGGTTTGGGAACCACATTTTGAACATAACCCAAACCTCCTCTATGATTTGCCAACAAATCGTGGAGTGAATCCCTAGAATACACAAAGCTTATGAGCTTCCGGGATTCCTCTTCACATTTCAACGTAAGTTGTTGAATGTGAGCATCTAAGCTAAGGTTTTGAGCAATGAGATTTTCATTAGAAATGCTCAATTCCTTAACTTGAGAAAGAAGTGTGTCTTTCTCACAAGTGTCATAAACATGCCTTTCATCATGACCTACACTTGCAATAACTAGTTTATGCATTCTACTCTTAGCACTCTTATATTTTGCTTTTAATTTATTGTAAGAGTTGATGCACTTACTAGCCTTTTCGGAGGCCAAGTCAAATTTGAACTTGAGCTCCTCATATGAGATCTTTTCTTCCTCGATCTCAACAACATCATCATCATCATCCTTGCAAGAGCTTGATGACGACTTCTCCTCCTTAGCCGCGAGGCACGAATCCTCATAGGAGTTGTATGCGTCAAGCCAAGCATCCAACTCTTCTTCGTTTAATCCGGAGGGAATTAGAGTAGGAACATCCATGGCTACAAAGCATGCGTGAGCATCCTCCTTTGTATCCTCTTCTTCGGTACAAGAAGTGTCCTCACTCGAATCATCAAAGGTCCCGACAAGTCCCTTTTTGTGATTTTTGGACTTGGACCTTCCTTTCCAATGCTTCTTCCCTTTACCCTTGTATGTTTCTTTAATGGGTTTGGAAGGGTATTCGGTGGACAAGTGACCTTTTCCACTGCAAGTGTAACAAGTAGGAACCTTGTTAGAATTGGAGGCAAACTTTGACAAAGAATTACCTTGCTTGCATTTGAGGAAGGCTTTGAATTGCTCGGCAAGTTCCTCAATTTCTTCTCCACTTGCATCTTCTTGCTCATCTTCTTCGCTAGGAGCTTCTCGATGGAATTTCTTTCTCCACTTGATTGGCTCTTCCTTGGCATGGAATGCAACTCCCTTTTGCTTTTCTAGCTTCTCGGGCTTTGTTGGATGAATCTCCTTCTTGTGTTGAAGCTTTACTTCATACGCCAAGAGATTTCCAATGCATTCCTCAACGGTATATTTGGATGTGTCATAAGACTCCAAAATTCCGTTGGCCTTTGACTCCCAACGAGGTGTGAGAGAGTCTAGGATCTTCTCTACACGATCCTCTTGGGAAATCGTCTTCCCGAGACCCTCCAAAGCGTTCACGATATCGGTGAATCTTGTGAACATCTCTGAAATGCTTTCTCCTTCCTGCATCTTAAACATTTCATATTTAGATCTAAACACAGTTTGTTTAGATTTCTTTACCTTCGTTGTCCCTTCATGACAAATCTCCAAGGTGTGCCAAATATCATTCGTCGTTTTGCACATGGAGATGCGGATGAACTCACTAGCAGAGAGAGCGCAATGTAATGCATTCATAGCTCTCGCATTGAACTTGATTGAGTCCTTCTCTGCCTTTGTCCTTGAAGCCGCAGTAGTAGTGGGCTTCTCAAATGGCACTTCCGTGATGTCCCATAGGTCTTGACCCTCCATATAGATCATCATTCTGATCTTCCAACTAGGATAGTTGGTTCCGTTGAAGAGCGGGGGTCGAACGGTTGAGTGACCTTCATGAGACGCGGATGAGGCGTTGAATGACATTGTTGTAGTATGCTTTAACCTCGCTTTGATACCAATTGTAAGGATCGTCTAACCCTTGAAATACTAACAACACACACTAGAGGGGAGGTGAATAGTGTAATGTCAATAAAATTGTCCAAATAAAATTTAACTTGCAAATGCGGAATTATAAATGCAAGAGGAATTAAATGGCACAATCAATCCAAACGCAAACAAAAAGAATTACCCTGGTTCCCCAAACTTGGGTACATCCAGCCACACCAATATTCACTATATTCCCACACAGAGAAGTGAATACAAATCCCACAAAGAGATACCTCACAAAGAGGATTTATGCCCTACACAAGGACCCAACCAATCCTACACAAGGATCAAGATTCCCACACAGAGAATCACTAACTCCCACTCAGAGAATTAGGGTTAGTCCTACACTAGGACACTAAACTCCCACAAAGAGAGTTACTCCCACAAAGAGAGTATCCTAAGTCCCACAAAGAGACAACCTCCCACAAAGAGAGAAAGTCCTAATCCCACAAAGAGAAATAGGAAAATAATTTACACCTTGTAAAGTAAATACTCTTACCAATGCCTTGAGATGCTTACTCATGAATGAATGCAAGGCATGGAAGAGGATCTCCAAGTGTTGGAATATGCTTGAGAGCACTTGGATGATTTCCCTTGAGCTGGACTTCATTGCATGAAGAAAGATGAATGCTCAATAGAGGTAAATGAGGGAGCTTGAGAGTGGCTTATTGATCTCTTGAGATTTTCTATAGAGTCAAGAGTTTATCAAATGTTGTCAAGAGTTCTCAAGAAAGGCAGCACACTCATATATATAGGAATCCTATATCAAGCCCAAAAACCGAAAAGAAACAGCCAGAAAATCAAATCTGCAACGGCTAGAAACTGGGTGAAAACGTCAGGAACAGTCAACTGATGATCATAAGACAGTCGACTGATCAACGACTAGAAATTATCCAACGGCTATAATCTGAGCCAGGACAGTCGACTGACGAAATCAATACAGTCGACTGACAAACAGGACATGCGCCTGTTAATCCTTCAGCAGACGACTACTGCAGGGGATGGATCGAAACAGAGAGCTGCACTCTTTCTCCAATTCTTCGCACAGGCGACTGGTGTTAATACTATAGTCGACTGTCAAATAGTCAGGCGACTGTATATTCTTCATCAGTCGACTACTGTAAAGTATGGAGAGAAGACAGAGAGATGCAGAGATTGCACTTATGCTAGACAGGTGACTATTGACCAAATCTCAGGCGACTGTAAGTATACAGGTGACTAGGAACTGATTGACAGGTGACTATGCGTAAAGCTCAAGTTTGAGTCAATAGAAATGTTGACTTGAGCAGTGCATATCAGGCGACTGTAGAAGGATCTACAGGCGACTGGAAATCACCCAGTCGACTATGTTTCCCTCAACAGACGACAGACAGAAAGAGTGAACCTATTGGGTTGGATTCTATGATAATCCTAAGGTTCACTAAGATGGTTAAATGCATGTTCATGAATGAGCAAACCATCTAGCAAGGCATTACATCAACCCTAGACTCAAAAGAGAGAGAAAGCAATAAAGTAAATTACATGGATTACAATGCTTTCAAAAGGGTCTAAGTCTTCAATCTTCATGCCTTGATTGCTCTCCATCATCTCCAAGCTTTGGCACTCCTTGAGTCCAAACTTTGGCTCTTCTTCACATGATGTCCATCCTTACACCAAGTGATTAGTCTCCAAGAAAGATATCCTTGAAATAAACTGAGAGACTAAAACATGAGATTCATTAGCAACAACATAATGTTGTGATCATCATCAAAATAAGATTGGTATGAAACACCAATACTCAACAGTCTTTAACCAATATATCTTACTTAATGCATGCACGTCTATCTAATTTTGATCTAGATTTTTGTTGTATTCTAGATTTGTTGATTACTTTGTTGGATCAGCGCTGCACTACGGAGAACATCAGTTCTGTAACTGAAGGATAGCAGCTCTTTGAGTTTGACTTCATTTATCTATCCATGGACTTCAAGTATGATACCATTCTACAACTTAATTATATCCAAACTTTGATTTGTTTGGATTAATTAAGATTAAGATATATATATATATATATATATATATATATATATATATATGACATTATCTATCTTTACTCATCCCCTCCCCTCCCTCACACACCCACACACATATCATATATATGATATATATATATATGGGTAAAGTGTTCCTTGGGTGACTCCTTAGATTCAATCTAAGGAGTCGCCCCCATTTTCCCCATATCCCACATTTTTTTCGGAATTTTTTTTCATGGGGTTGTTGTTCACCTCATGGATGATCAACATACCAAAAATCAATTCATTCCAATAATTTTAGAGCCCACATCCACCCCTTGCAACTTCATTGTTTTTCAACACGTTTTCAGACCGTTGAAGTTGCAAGGGGTAGATGGGGGCTCTAAAAGTATTGGAATGGCTTGATTTTTGGTATGTTGATCATCCATGAGATGAACAACAACCCCATGAAAAATAAAATCCAAAAAAATTGTGAGATATGAGGAAAAATGGGGGCGACTCCTTAGATTTAATCTAAGGAGTCGCCTTAGGAACACTTTACCATATATTTTTTTTTGAAAAGTAAAGTAAATATATTAAGTGTACTCAAACTGTACAAATCAATAGCCAGTAGGGTCGTTCGCACAGTAGGGAAAAGAGCGGACACAAGCGTCGTCACTCTCCACTATCAGCTATGACCTTACTACCATTGATCAAAAAGAATTACATACCCACAAAAAAAATGGGTTACAACACAAGAAAAAGTAGCACAAAATTGCTACAGGAAATGTCACGGCTAGCATCAGAATGCAGCTACACAAAAAGCCCAGAAACTACCCATTGTCAAATATCCCCCAATTACTTAAAGCCTGGGTCTCCTTCGGTTCAAAGAGGTCTTCCGAGTGCTTCCGTAGAACAATCCGCACATCAACTGAAATCATTTCGAAGAGCAAAGTTTTTGGTCTTTTGGCGCTGTCAAATATCCGCCTATTTCGCTCACCCCACAAATGCCATACCATGGCCGAAAGAACAACTTTGGCAAGAAAACTCAGCACACCTTTCTTCATGAACACAGCTCCATAGTATCGGCCAATTGCATGGAGAGATAAATCATTGGGGCCGGGAAATCACAGTTTTAGCATTGCCAGTTTGAAGACATAGGAAGAGTAGTCGCAATTGAAGAAGATATGGTCGATTGCCACTTTACCATATATATATATATATATATATATATATATATATATCTCTCTCTCTCTCTCTCTCTCTCTCTCTCTCTCTCTCTCCTATAACCATATAGCATATCACCTATAACACTTTGTGCTTGGGTCTGCGTATATTTATTGATCACTAGAAAGTACCCGTGCACTTAAGGCACATGGATCAAAGTCAAAACACACATTGATAAATATCAAGATGGGCTACGCTTTAGGGCTAGGGTTAAGGTTAGTGTTAAGTTTAGAATGAGTCGCAGAGTGGAGTTTTTCGTATCATTTATTAGCACTTAAATTATGTAGACTACCACACAACATTGAGGGAATTGCATTTAACTCTATTAGGGTGATATAATGGAACAACAAATCTTGCACTAAATGTGGGTATTTCTAAGTAGTTTACAAATTGGGTACTATTCAACTTGCATTTTATTGGATGCATTTGCAAGTTTGCATTTTATTGGTTTAACATTAATCTCAACTAAAAATTCCAACTTTCACACTACTTAATGGTAAAACTCCTACAACATTCCCAAACTAAAATTCATCTCACAAGTAGGGAGTCCTACCTCTTGGAAGTGGATGAAATCCTCTCCTCTTTCTCCTTCTATAAACTTTAGGAATTTAGGGTTAGGGTTTCGTCTCCTCCTCCGATCGTTTTGAACCCTAAGATTAGGGTTTGAGAGAGCGTGAGAGGAAGGGATGGAGGTAGGGATAGAGCAATAGAGGGAGTGAACTGGGCAGACTTCTGCCCAGAAAACTGGGCAGAATGCTACCCAGTTTTCTGGGCATACTGTGCCCAGTTTTCTGGGCCCGTGCGCGACTTTCTCTTTCGGCCATGTCATACGTACACTCAATTGCACGCTTGGTTTATGGGAACGTTAAAATTTTGAAGCGTTACTTATCTAACTTAAATTTTATAAGTGTTTTTTTCCTTGTTTATTATTTTATTTGTTTTACTGTCTAACATAATATTTTTTGGTAGGGTCAATATGGCGAGGGCGGGATTGGCGATGGAGGTCCTTCAGGACCTGATGGTGGCGATGGCGATAACGAGGGGAGAGGGATTGGGGGCGATGGTGACGGTGGTTATAGATAATAGCGATGGCGGTGATGGCAGTATATAGCGGGTTTGGTGGCGATGGTGACGATGGAGGCGTTCGCTGATGGCGATGACGAGGCGATCGATAGCGATGGTGCGGTCATGGGGATGTGGCGATGGCGATGGCGATGTAGGGTGTTAATGTTGGCATAAACATAATTTTAAACTGCGGCCATTGGCTATGTACGTATAATATATTTTATTTGATACATTGTTATCATTAAATGTTTGCTTTTCCTTTTTAATATTTGTTTGCTTTATTTTGCTGTATACAAAGGTACATATTTGTTTTTTAATAAAATATTGTATATTATATAACAAAAATACTGCAATTTGTTAAAAAATAAGTTATACTATCAGCCACGGACAAATCTGTGGCTTATAATACAATATGGCCACGGAAAAGTCTGTGGCCATGAGGTATTGGCTACGGATTATGTGCACGAAATCGTCAATTTCGTGCACTAAATCTGTGGCCAATACCTAATGGACACGGAATTTTCTATGGCTGATATTTATTTATGGCCACAGAAACGTCCGTGGCAGATAGTTTTTGCCCACGGTTTGTGTTCATGGATTACGTCAGCTTCGTGCCCATTATCCGTGGCCGATAAATATCGCCCACGGACCCTTCCGTGGCCATAAATACATATCAGCCACGGATTTGTCCGTGGTTAATACTTTTATATTGTTTTTTATTCGGATTATCGGCCACGGACATCTGTGGGCGTTAACCCGTGGCAGATTATCGGCCACAGAAATGTCCGTGGGCAAAAGAGGGAATTAGCAAATATGGTATCGGCAACGGATTTTCGGCCACGGAATTTTTTTCACGTGGTCGTAACGTTTCAGCCACAGATTTGTCCGTGGCTGAAAACCGGTTATGTAGTAGTGAGAAAGAATATATGATATCACTCGGTTCACTCTTTGTATATGCATTACCACTTCAGTAAGGTTATGTCATCTACTCAGTTTGATTTCTAAAAGTAAACTAGTCTATTCATATCAAACAACCATCAATTCATTCAACATGGAAGTTTAATACACAATTCATGCAATAAGAAGTGATATTGACATACAAAGTAGTACTCCAAGTATAATGCAGTCAATGCATGAATCTTGGTGTGTTTTCTATAAAAAGTATACAATAAACTAATTCTCGGGCTAGTCAACGCTAGAATTCATTCATAGACAAAAATAACACATTGGAAGTTCTTTTTCTCACATGCACAGCAAATACATCGCAGATGATATCAAAAATAAAAACAATAGCATGGCAAGAGATATGTGCATAAGAGTAAAGTGAAATCTAAGCTATATTAATCATAGTAAATTCATTTCTAGACAAGAAAGTAAAAGAAGTAAGGATAAAATAAAAGCTAGCTATACACATGCAAGCACTCCAAAAGTAAGGAAAATATGATGCATGGTAAAAAATGAAAAAGCGTGAAAATAAGTGAAGAATAAAGAAAAGTGAAAAATAAAGATGAAAATAAAGAAAATAAAAAGTGTGTGAGTACACTCAGTCCCCCAAGCTAAACATCACATTGTCCTCAATGTGCAAAGTGTGTCATTAGGACATATAAGATAGGGGTGGATGGGTGTGGATGCTAGTATGATGAAAAATGAAAGAAAATAAGAAAAAATAAAATATGATGGTATATGCAAAGGATATGTGCAAGGCAAGCATGCAAAATGATGGACGGCTGCAAGATGGTGGCCAAAAATACATACTCTCCTCCAAGTTGAAATATATGGTGCCCTGTAAAACTGTGAAGATAGATGGGCATTCAAAATAATGGGGGGTGAGATGTGAAGCAAAAATACGACAGGCATCAAGAGATGTGCCTACTCTGGTGCATCGCCATCACCTCCCTGTGGTGGGAGTGGTGGGGGCTAAGTGGCTGGCTGCTACTACAGGCGCTGAAGAATCTGGTTTAGCATGAGCTGAATACCAGGAATCATGGATATATGGGCCTACTGGGCAGTAACGGTCATCGTGAGAGCTCTAAAGTCAACTATAAGTCTAGCCACTGTCGACTCGATCGCACGCATGCATAGGTCTCTGTCGTCAGGATCGGAGGTAGAGTGACGTGGAGGTGTACGAGCAGGTCTCACACGGCCTCCAAAAACTAGTGGGGCCACTATAGGGTGTGTGTGTGTGTGTATGGAGCAGAGCTCACGACATAACGCTCAGCCTCCAAGTGAGGCTGAGACGCAGGAATGCTCTCAAAAATGTGTGCAACAGAGGAGGTGATCAGAATATCAATAAAGGATGAGGCAGGAGCAGAGGTCGCAGCAACAGATGTGGTGACAAACACCACGACACTTGACCAGCCACCCATTTGACACGCAAACCGGGACGGTGATACTAGAATTAGAACTTATAAACCGCAAGCGCACGGTATCGAAGTGTGGCTCGGGGGGTCGATCACGGGGAGGCGTGTGTTGTACTTGCAAACATTCAGGAACCGGATCACCCGGTGGATGAGCCAGCCTATTCTCGATTGGTTGTCACGATTGTAAACTAATAGAACAAATGTAAAAGGTAAAAAGGTAACCTAAGACTTTGGCTTCCGTCCGAATCATGGATTCTCACTATTACAGCCAAAGGATAGGAATATGACCGAATGCTAGGGTTTGGCGGTGAGACGTTGCCTCTAAAAGTGGTACCTAGTGTCCCATGGGCCCGATATTCCGATCGATGCCCATGATGATACGCTAGGTCTATACGTCTTCGGATGGTGGGCATTCCCATGTCCAATAACATCCGACTCCGGGAGCACTAAGATCACAACGATAACTCCCAACATTTCGTCTAAGCCGTTCCCACTGCAAGGACTCAATGTCAACGCTAGGGGGTGAGCTATGGCTAGAGAATCAAACTCCCATTTTATTTCCTCTTGGCCCAACGGTCAAAGGTGATCTTTTTCCCGCCGATGACCAGGAAACGCCCCTGCATAACCATCAAAATCCGAAGATCCAATCAGATACCTAGACCTATGGCCGTTCTAGGAAGAACCCACGAAAGGGCTTTCACCAATGTCCTAGATTGAAGAACTACTCACTAAACATGGTAGCAAATGCATTAACAGAAGATATAGCTATAAGAATTGAAATCAACCAATTGTTCACTGTATCAAATAGAAGCATAAACACAATATCAAAAAATGAAAACGATCAAAGATCTTACACTAAGTGTTTAATTGAAGCAGATGAAAAATCCCTTAAACAGCTTAAAAAGTGGGGATTACGTTTCTGAGAAAACCTAGCACTATTTATACAAGTGGGCAAGATGCCAGGGAATATTCCCACAAAAAGCCAAAACCAGACACTCACCCGATCAGGTGAGATTTCACTCGATCAAGTGAAACGACAAAAAAATATGTCTTCAGCTCTGATAAATCTCACCGGATTACTGAACCGATCGGGTGAGTCTTGGATTTCTTGAGCTTGGGAAGCAGCAGCAGTGACCCGATCGTCATAATACATGACCCAATCGGTTGACAAGTCAACCGATCGGGTGAGCTTTGGCCTTCAAAACTGCACTATGTCATACATCCATCCAATCACTGAACCGATCGGGTGGTACAGTCTCTTCTTCAGCATTGACATAGACTTCATGACCCGATTGGGTGGCTGTTCCACCCGATCGGGTAAGAGCTGATACATAGTCATCTTTGACAAATGGCTTTCAGGATCTCGTGTGACACTTCCCGTTGCTCCAGGGACTCATGATGTTGGCCACATATGTTTCTTGTGCTAGCAATGTCCTGCAAATACATATAAACTCAACGAAAGTAAAAGGAAACTAAAAACACAAAGAAACGGATACAAAATAACGAAAATCGACGGAAAACGACGGAGCAGACATGCGTGAGTATATAAAATATAAACTCACGTCAACACTCTCGGTACAAACTACAACGGTAGAGACTGAAATGTCGACAGGTGGGGTGGTCGTGAAATCAGGAGATAAGGACACCCTAGGAGTCGAGAAATCAGGTGTGTCGAGGGTCTCCGTAGTCACAGAGGAGGAAGGATCAGCTCCCTCAAAAATGGTAGGATCAGTGCTCTCAGAACTCATGTAAGAAATAGGGTCAACTCATCAAAAGATCTCCCCCAAGCTTTCCTGTTGCACAAAAATGGATAATTAGCGTTATGAATTCATAAAAATGGGGTTAATCAAGAGAAATTGGCGATTAATAGGGTTGAATAGGATTGGGGGTTGAATTTGGGCTTACAATATGGATATGGGAAGATAGTGAGCGAAATAGGGTTTGATGGGGAGGTAGATCACCGGAGATCGACGGGGAGTCACCGTCGGTGGTGGCCGAAGGCTACGCCATTTCTCGGGCGAGTGAGAGAGAGGGAGCACAGGAGTATGGGGGTTTGCTCGATTTGGGTGTGTTTTGTTCGGGCGAGTGAATCCCACGAATTAAATAGGGCTGCCGACTTTAAGTCAATCTGTCGAGTGGCTTTTGTCACTCGGTTGAGTGGTCCGGCTGCTGAGAATTTTGAAAATTTTGGCGCTCAGCTGAGTCGAATGACTCGGCCGAGTGGTTCAAGTCACTCGAGCGAGTGACAAGTCCCACTCAGTCGAGTGAGAAATCGAAACAAAGTGGGATATTTGATGTTCTGCTGCAGTCTCTCGCTCGGTCAAGTAGAATTAGTCGCTCGGTCGAGTAGAATTAGTCACTCGGTCGTGTGAACTAATGATTCGGCCGAGTGAAGAGGCCTTGCAGAGCATGAAATTTGAATTGTCTGCTATAGGGTTCTCTCAGTCGAGTGACATAGTCACTCAGTCGAGTGGCATAAAAATTTCAGAAAAAGTTTTGAGACTTACATGTTTAGTATTTCACTCGATCGAGTGAATTCTTCTCTCAGTCGAGTGAGAATATCACCCGGCTGAGTAGGCTATCTGTTTCAGCTCTCTGCTCTCTGTTTTTATTTGTCTTCTGTTTCTCCCTCTCCCTTCAGTTTCTTTCTTCCTTTATCATTTAAGCACATCCCTGCGGCTGTTGTCCATTGCCATCGCTACCCTCCATTCGAATGGCGTCCTCATATCTTCTTCATGCGATAAAAAACGTTGCCCATTGTCAGATATTTCTAGACTCTTGACCACTAATAAAAATCTAAAACTAAAATGAAAACTAAAATTCAACTAAAAACTAGGATAGAAACGTCGGGTTGCCTCCCGATAAGCGCTCGTTTAAGGTCTTGAGCTCGACCTTTTATGATTTTACGTTAAGCACGTGATGTTCGGTGCATAGGACATGCACGTATCAAATTTTGTGAGGAGGTCAGTAGGATTAAGATGTTGTGCTTCTTCTTTTTTTCCTCCTTATGAGTGCTCCCTCTCTAATGATGGTGAGGGATGACTCCCCCAAGCTTTGGCTCTTGTCTTAATTTTTCTTTCCCGGCGGTGATGAAGTATTCACCGGTGGCTCGCGCTTTCTTTGATTCACCGAAGAGAGCTTGTAGAGCTCTTTTATCCTCATGACGTCAGCATCGTTCTCCTCTTCCTCGGTGAGAGGATCCAGGGTATCTCCATGTTGAATGCCATTTTCAGAATTTGACACTCTGTCAAGACTATGCACATGCAAAGTTCCAATGGTGTATGTCATAGCTTCGTCGATGACCTTGTCAAGTAGGTCCACATATTCGTTCTCTTCCAGCAAGGATCTATTCTTTATGACGCGCGGGAGATGGAATTCGACTCCGATATTTCCAACGTTGAGTGACAACATTCCCTCTCTCACGTCCACGATGACTCGGGCGGTGGCTAAGAAGGGGCACCCAAGTATAAGAGATGTGTCTCCTTATTCTTTCACATCCATGATGACAAAGTCACATGGCATGCAAAGTCCTCCCGGTATTTGAAGCGGCACATTTTCAGCGATCCCCACCAGCCTAGTGATATGCCCATCGGCGAATTGAATCTGCATATCGGTGGGCTTGAGATCAGTCCCTGTATTCAGCTTTATGAACATCGTGATAGGCATGAGACTCACGCTCACACCCAAATCAACCAAATCCTTTTGTAGGGGCTCCACCAAGTGTGCATGGAATTCTAAAGCTTTTGGGTTCCTTTAATTTCTTCGACAACTTATCTTCTTTGACGAACCATGTACCTTGGTCGGCAAGCATAATCTTCTCCGTTCTTTTCCTTCCTGTGATCAAGTCTTTAAGGAACTTTGCTTATGTCGGAATTTCAATTTTGGCATCAAGGAACAGGATGTTTAAGCTTATCCCTCTCAAGTACTCCTAAAATCGAGCAAATTTCTTCTCCAATTTAGCCTTTGCCAACCATTGCGGGAACGGTACCGGTGGCACATATACTCTCTCCTTCTGAGGCTCATCAACTTCATATTTTTCCTCTTCATTTATCATCTCCGTGGGCTTCTCCTCTTCATTGATTCCCTCTTTCTCAACCGAAATGTCATCCCTTGGGCTACGAGTTTGAACCATGACGGGAGTAGTGTCCTTCCTACCTCCAGTAGTCAACGCCACTACCGCATTGATGTGGTCGGTATTGCTCCTTGGATTTGTCTCTGGTTGAGCCGGTAATTGATTTTGGGCCTTATTTAGCAAGGTGATTTGCTCCGCTAGTTGCGCCACTATGATGTTGAGGCTATCTTGGCCCGTCGATAGTTTATCATTAATCTTATTTTACTCGGCCATAAACTCCTCAACTCTTGTTTCATGTTCAGATCTTTGCGGCGCCGGCAGTGGGTTTTTTGGCCTCCAACCTTGATTATATCTAGGGGAATATAAGGCCCAGCTTGTTCCCTCTGCTGAAACTGTTGTTGGTGTGGCCTTGGTTGGTAGGACTACTACTGAGGTGGCGGGCGGGCTTGTTGCTGTTGTAGTTGTGGTTGTTGAGGAGGGGTTAAGGCTCCATTATTGTTTGCATATGAAAATCTGGGGTGATCCTCCAAGCCGGATTCACCCAAGACCAATTATTTGCTCCACCTGGCTTGTAATCAAAAACATACTAAACCTGATCAAGAGGTTCCTCATGTGCCTAGCCGCCAACATACATGACTTGGCCTTTCCAATCATCTGTATGCCCATTTGATGTCGATGTGTTAGGCACAACATATGGCTTAGTCAGCTTCTTTTCAAGTCTCTCCACCACTCTAGAGAGAGATTCAAATTTACCCGCAAAGTCTGCCACTGCCTTAGCTTCATATATGCTTGTCGGTTTCAAAAATAATGATGTTTGGCCCCTCTCATCAGCCCACTGCTGATTGTTAGATCCCATCTCCTCTAGTAGTGCAGTACCATCTTTAAGTGTCTTTTATAATATCTCTTTATTAGCGATGGCGTCAATGATCATCTTCGTATCTGCTTTCAAACCATTGTAGAAGCTATGCACTAGCTTCCAATCATCTATATTGTGTTGGGGGTATTGATGTTGAAGATCTTTGAAGCGCTCACACGCCTCATACAAAGATTCTTGGGGGCCATGCTTGAAAGACGTCAAATAATTCTGTATCTTGACTGTCTTTGATGGTGGATAGAACGTGTTGACGAAGGCTCTTGCAAGATCATCCCAAGTAGTAAATGTGCCATTTGCTTGCGTCCTTAACCAGTATTGTGCTTTATCTCTAAGGGTGAAGTGGAAAATGCCGCAGGCAGATGGCGTCCTCTAGTACATTAGGGATCTGAAAGGTGGCGCACTTTGCAAAGAACATCTGGAAGTGGTAATGCGGATTCTCATGTGCATTCACATGTAAAGGATCTTGTTGTATCAGCACAACTAATCCTGTCTTCAGCTCAAAATTCTTGTCTGACGACAACTCTGGCATAAGATGGATGAAGTAGCAGAGTTGGTTGGAGTTGTTTGCACTTTGCAAAGCCTATCTCTGATGGAAATAACCCTAACATTTCTTCGGGGAATGTTTTCCTCTGCCATTTGATCTCCCTCAGAAGTGTGCCTCTTTTCTGCTCTTAGTTTCCTTGCGGTGCCCTTGATCTCGGGATCAAATAAGATAATTTCCTCTGTAGCCATGCACAGAGAAAGAGAATCTGCAAAGAAGTGTCAGTACAATAGAGGAATAAATGAAAAAGATTAGCTAAGTAAAGATATAGAATATCGTCACCTCCCTGGCAACGGCGCCTAAAACTTGGTCGTCCCGGATTACAACTTCGGAAACAATGTAGTTTTATCGCAAGCGCACAATTAAGTGGTGAGTGGGTATCGAATCACGGGAAGGAACTATTAGTATCTATATAGATTACTAGGCAGAGGTGAAACTATAGTCAAGAAATGTCGGTGTCACAATCGTGTAAGGTGTTGTTTGTAAATTCAATTAATAAGAATGTTTAGGGCTTAAGAATCCCCACTATAGATCTCATGCATCAATGTGAAACATGAATCTCCATATTACTACTCTTGGTTTGGGGTGAACTTGTCGTAACCATGTTATAAACCAACGCACGCTCTCGCGCTACGCAAGTCTATAGTAATCTAAACTAGAGGCTCGCTCTCTCGCAAGCCTAGTTCAAACTAATAGCATTTAAAGTCGACAATATTATCCAATTCTAATTCAAGCTCGTTCTCGCGTAACTTAAATTCGAATCTAGATCGTGATAGTTCGTATCCATCGTACCGTCGTACAAACACATATAATTATAGAAACATAATAAAGATGTTAGCTTTGGTCGCTCTCGTGCACCAATTCTAGGGAATCTTGATTATAGATCTAAATCGAATATTTAGGACTTCCCATAGATCAAGATCCTCTTTCGAGCTCTCAATATCAAATAAAAATCCATAGCTATCCATAGTAAATCAATCTAACCTAACCCTCAATAAGCTTAGCAACATGGCAATTCAATAGATCTTACATATCATACTTTAAATCCATAGGGTTCATCCCTTTTCCCTAGAGCAAAGAGACTTCTCACAATTCATCATAGAAAAAGCAATAGAAATAAGATGTGCAAGAGAATTCATCACAAAACTCAGATCTAAGTAGAAATATATCATAAAAATATGAACTTACAAAAGTTTAGACAAACCAATTGAGTTCAAGCTCCGAAGAATAAGAAAATTAAGATCTTACTCTCCAATCCTTTCGCCAAAAGAAAACTAAAACTAGAATTGTTTCTAAGAAAATTAATCAAACGAGTCTCTCCTTGGGGCTGCCCACAAAACTGGGTATTTATAGTCGCCCAAAAAGTCCAAAAAATCCTAACAGATCTGCCCCTGGATCGCTAAAAACCCCTAGATTCAAAACGGGGCTGACGGCGCACTCGACCAAGTGAACTTCTCACTTGGTCGAGTGGCAGCTCTGCCGAAAAATTGAGATTTTTGGCATTCTGGAACGTTCAGACCACTCGACCGAGTGGTCTGCTCACTCGGTCGAGTGGGGCTGACTGTAGATTCTCCCAAAAAACAGAGATCTGTCAATGAATTTCTTTGAATTTCCTATCTCCACCCGTCGAGTGGGTTTTTCACTCGGTCGAGTGGAATTCCCACTCAGCTGAGTACATTGCTGCTCTTCTTCAGGCTGGAATTGGACGTATCAGCTTCACTCAGTCGAGTGAGCTGCTTCACTCGGTCAAATGAGCTGCTTCACTCGGCCGAGTAGCTTGTTTCTCTTCTCTTTTCTCCTTCTTCTAGCTTCCTTCTCAATTCTTTCTCCTTTCTTCCTCTTCTCATTATCATCCAACGACGTTAGCTCTCTGATATCATCGTGATTGATGCTTCGACATGTGTGTATGCGCTCATAGCTCCAAATTGCTCACGATTGCTCCAAATTTCCTGAAATCGGACAAAACAAAGAAATAGTGAAATGTATCGTAAAATCGTTGTTTCAACGTTAAAATCACGATATGAGCAATCGTTATGACATGGAAATATATAGAAATAAAGTGTAAAATATGAACATATCACTTAGTGTGTTTAAACCAAGGAGGAAGAAAAGAAAAAGAAAAGAAAGAAAAAAGTACTCCTTGTTTTAAGCACACCGCGAACCCACTCGCATCCTCGCTCCCAGTAGAATGGGAAGTTGGGCGTGACAGTTTCTCCTTGCTCTTTTGTAATTTGATTTTCTATGGGTTGTTTGCTATTTTCTATGATTAGTCAGTAGACTTTCATGCTCGGTCCAATCTGAACCCTATTGTAGGATTTAAGCTTGATGGATTTCCCCATATATTTATTTAATTGGGTTATTGTTAAGGTTTGGGGTTTGAATGTGATTTCATATCAACACATCCCATTGGGAGTTGACTACCTAATGTTAGGCACTGACGAGTCATAGGGCACACTCATTAGAACTACCTATATCGTAGCTACCGACGAACCATTGGAGCTTCGATAGGGATCCGCCTCATTCTCTGAGTCCTCTCTCACGGTTAGACGTTGAGAGGATTAGGATTGAGGTTCATCTCTCATCTTCACCTACAACACATTGTATGGGGAAGCTAGATCCATCCAGCATATAGCCTACAATAGTGGGGATGAGCCCTTGCATTTTCCTACCTTTCCTCCCTTTTAGTATTTTTGGTGTAATTATCACATCTTTGCCATCATTCGTGTAGCTAATTAAGTATATAATTAATCGGTACGCAAACCACTGCCTCCCTGCATTTGACACCCGTTGCATACGACACTGTATGCTTGCGGTATTATAACTTCCCTAACATTCATGCAAATCGTGCTTTTCTAGATAAATGGCAAAATTCGCAAGTGTTGATTTCGAAATTCTGAAAGCCTCTGAGAAGAATTACCTCAGTTGGCAGTTGGATGTCAAATTCCATCTGCGAACACAGTCCCTAAGTGCCACTATTACAAAAGATATCTCTGCGACAGACATAGAAAAAGCAAAAGCTATAATATATATTTTTCGCCACGTGGACAAGACCTTAAAGGCTAAATACCTTACAATCGAAGATCCACTAGAGCTATGGACTATCCTTGAGGATATGTATATACATCATAAAGACGTTATACTCTCAAGGGCCCGTTACGAATTGGAGAACCTGAGACTACAAGACTTTAAGTCCATAGCTGAGTACAACTAAGCTCTATTCAGCATCACCTCATGCTTAAAGCTGTGTAGTCAAAAAGTCTCATAAGAATGCATACTAGAAAAGATTTACAATCTATTCATGAAAAAGATGCAATATTAATGCAGCAATACCATGAACGAAAGTTTACTAAGTATTCTGAGCTGATGGCATGCTTATTAATGGCTATACAGAAGAGAGAGCTTCTCCTCACCATTCATAGCATGCGCCCTCCTGGCACGGCCCCTCTACCAGAAGCTCAAAATACATCTTCTTCCAAATAGAAAAATAAAAGGAAAGGAAAATTTCAGAACGGGGGCCAAATAAAAAGTAGTCAGAGGACAAAGACACCAGAACAATAAAAATGCAGGGAAGGGGAAGTTCACAAGCGGAGAAATGAAAATAATAATAGAAATCAAGCATCCCCACCAAAGAAGGGTTGGGAGGACCAGTGCCATCGTTGTGGCATGACAGGACACTATTCCAAATTGCGCAGAACTCAGTGGAACCTACAAGATTTGTACCAAGAGAGCTTGAAGAAAAAAGCCGAGGTAAACTGGTGGCCAACTACTCCCAGGCTCCAGTGCAATTTACTATTGCTGATTTTGAGAAAGATGACTTGTTTGATTAAATGCATTTATCTTAGTTAAATAAACATTGTCATAGAGAGCTTTCTTTTTAATAACTATTAATGGGTATTTTTCGAATGAATTAGTTATGTTTTGCATACACTCTTATGCTCTTACATCGTAAAAGGATTGCTCTCATAACAAGTTACCAAATTACAATTCTCAGGAGTACTTTTCACTACATGTTGTAGATTGCAATCAAATAATTATACTTCTATGCACAGAAATGAAACATATGAAAAACAATTCCTTACATGCCATAATTTAATATAAAATGGTTATGTTTTGCATTGAAGTATTTGTTGCAATGGTTATACTTGCTATAAGTTTGGCTTATTTCACTAAGTGAACTTATCAAACAGAATGTTGATAATTTTACCATCCACATGATCACTCATGACACATCCTATCAAAAGCATCTCACCCTGGTAATAGTCTCGAAATACTATCTTGGGCTGTCTAACTTGAGGATCAAGCATTGCAAGTATGTAAGCTCCTGAACAAAATATGAGGATACCCAGTACTCTAATAAAATATGGGAAAAGAAAAGTTTCAACGATATTCGTCGATACGAAATCCAAATTGAAACCAACAGAATAAATACCGAATATTTTTATATATCGACTCAAGAAAATTAATGTCTTGAAGATCATACTTGAGCATTTGGATGCACCCTCAAAAAGGTCCACACCATACAAAAATTCGAATAATTGAGAAAAATTTAACAGAGCACACACATGTGCCCAGACTCGTATAATTTTATACTTTAATATGAGTGGTTTAGACACCCATGATTGGTGATAATGCACTCTATCATATCACGATCCCATAAGAATAATCTGAAGAAAACGAAGATTCTTCAGAATGGTGAATATCCATTATTATGGAGTAAAAACCAATTACGAAAATATCTCCATTAAAATTAAAATAATAAGCCTTTTTCCTTGAGAGTACTTAAAGGATATTTTCCACTCACAATGAAGGGTCGATAATGTACGTTAAAGTACTTATCAATGTATACTCTAAATGGTCATAAGTAGGCCTATTATCCAACCGCAGTCTAGCTTTTTCTAAAAAGTTATTATGACAAATTATCAGAATTACAAGTACATTGGATAATACTGGGATATTATAAGAATTTTGAATTGGAATAAAAGTTGAACACCCAGAAGCATGTGTTCACACCCAAAAAAGGTTTGGATAAGTCGATTACTAAAACAACTCCAATGGACTATGCATCTATTGATTCTAACTGTTGGTGACTGTATGGGGACATGCAATCTTGCATGCTGCTTCATAAATTAGACTCAGACATCTGGGAATCAGAGTTATTCTCCGATGCAACTAGTATACGAAAAACCACCAAATATCTCTTAATTATGAATTTTTGGTTGTGTAGTTTACATCCCCATAGCACCACCACAGAAAATAAAATCAAGATACCAACACCGTCTTAGAATCTATATTGGATACCTTGCAACCCAAACAGGTGAGGCGTTAAAAGCACGTCTTGAAGACTATGCATATCTGTCCCCAGTACTAGGCTCAACCTGGTTGAAGCATGAAGCTCTACTGACCATTTAAAATAAAAAATAAATAAAAAACTATGATCCGAAAATTAAGAAATGTGATAAAGAGATCATGAAGATCCTCTACATTCATGAAAATTGTTCAATGGTTATTTATCGAATATAATTACTAATAACAAGAAAATTTGTCAGATCACACATCCCTACTGCTAATACTCTAGCTAGAATTGATATTCTCAAGAACAGATGCATTCCACCAGCAGCAGAAGTGGATGTTCCTCAACTTAAAAGAGGCAGACCACCAGCCTACAAGGATAAAATTCCCAGAAAGAGGAAAACTCATGGAGGCCTTGCGACAATATTACCACAGGACAATGAGCTCATGTACATACCATCACCCCTTCTGGAATCCAATGAAGAGAAAAATCCAGGAGAAACTGAAATATCATTAAATGTTGTACGTACTGTGGAGGTGTTGTATAGAAAGAACACAAATTATCGACAATATATTCATGTACCATATTGCCACTTACATCGCAAAAGCAATGATAATTATGTAATATATATAGGATCTTTGTGGATGGCTGACAACACTAGAATGCGCGGTTGAATAGAGTTATCACAAATAATAAACTTTTTTGTGAAAATGAAAAATCTTATACAAGTTGCGGAAGTCTCAAATTGAGTTGCCTTGAATTTGTACTTAATCAACAAAATATTAAGCTTGAATATAAGATGCATCGGAAATAAAAATTCAAGCTATAAATAATAAATGTGAGAAAGAGAGAGAGAGAGATCACAATGCAAACACTGAGAATTTTATCCTGGTTCGGCCCAATCTTGGCCTACGTCCAATCCCTTACTCACTTCGGGATTTAATCTACTATATTACAACATGCAATACCAGCACCTAGCTTTCCTCGCTAGGAATTTCCAACACCTAGTTACAACCAACTAGGATTTCCACACAAACACCTAGTTACAACCAACTAGGATTTCCACACAAACACCTAGTTACAACCAACTAGGATTTCCATGCAAGCACTTAATTACCACCAACTAGGATTTCTAACACAACTTCCCTTATAATTTGGGAATTACAACTCAAGTCTTCTCCAAAGACTTCTTAAGAAATCTGAAAATGAAGTACAAGATTTCCTAATGTATATATTTGTGAATATCGTGGCTAAAAGGAAATCGAAACCCCTTTTGATCAAATAAAGGATATAAATCATCACAAATTGATCAAAGGAAATAACTTGAATTTGATCTTCTAAATATTAGCACTTGGTCTTTTAGATATCAATATCCAAGAGATTTTAATCTTTGTAAAGATTTGGATTTAAAATCACAAAGATTAAAAAGATGATAGTCTTGCAATTTGAATCTCAAAGAAAAGCTTTAACGCTTGGAGATCAAATTAAAACAAGAACTATTTGAAGGCAAAAGAAACTGAAAAGGATCTTAAAAATATAAGCACAAAAGAATTGAAAATCAGTAGCCTTTGAAACTTTGAAGAACAACAATTTGAGCTCGAGATCTTTTAGCACCAGAGCAAATTTCCTCTTTTTTTATGAGTACAATGTAACCAGGCCCACGATGGGTGAAGAACGCAGCGACCCGTTATCCTTCCACCGCTGAGAGCGGTAAGTTTTCGATGCTCTGTGAATCCAGCCTGACACAGTTCCCTCCGCTGCAACCAGAGCAAATTTCTTTTCAATAGAATATAATGTTGTTTTAAAAATTCTTAAATCATACCTATTTATAGAGAAATAATAGCTTAAAAATCAGTTTGAAATCAGCTGGAAATCTGCTCAAAAAGTCTCATGTAACGGCTAGTTAACAACTAGTTAAATTCAAATAAAAAATGTCAAAACTGTTAAAGTTGACGTCAAAGTTGACCCAGATAGTCGGCTATTCCTGAGAATAGTCGGCTATTATTTTGACAGTAAGTTTTGGCGAAATTCTTCCGGCCAGTAATCGACTATCTATTGAGAATAGTCGACTATAATTGACTACTTGAAAATATTTTATAAAAAATATTTTTTAATAATATATGGTTAAACCTATTTAAAAACCATTTTTCAAGAATTTTGTGCATGTAGTGAATATAAATTTTCTTTAACATTTTGTACACTACAACTACACAAATACACTATACTAGCTGTGTTCTTCATTCTTTGTCTTGAGCCATTCTTCATTGATCTTAAGTCTTCATTAGTTATATGTGTCGGAGCCTTCATCTTCTTCAATTCCGGGCTCGATAGTAGACTTTTGATTTTGGCTCGTTCTTCTTCATTTTGCTTCACAATGCGCTCAAAAAATCTGCATGGCTATAATGTAAATCTATATAGACTTGAAACAAATATGTTAGTCCATATATCACTTTTGCACATCATCAAAATCAACTGGGGTGTGTCTCAATTTTCCAACAATATCGATCCACACAATGTTGCTGAAATGCAAACGTGGAGATTGGCCAATGTGGAACGAGGCAATAAAAGCAGAGCTGGACTTGCTTATAAAACGTGAAATGTTCAGACCCAAAGTCCAGACGCCAAAATGTATCAAACATGTGGCCATAATGAGTATTGTATAAATAATAAAAACAATGAAATCGTATGTTATAAGGTACAGCCTATAGCTTAAGGACTTTTCGCTAAAAGTGTGGAATAAAATGAGCTTGACTCACTTATATAAATGATACATCTGACTCTCTAGTTTTAAATTGTGAATACTTTATGATTTGGCAAAGAATACTTTGGATATGATGTTATTGGATATTATGACAGCATACCTCTATGGATATCTTGATAAAGATACTTTCCACATTTTCTTAAATGCATGAATAGACTTTGGGGCGTCTATTCTATTGAAGAGATAATAAATATTGTACAACCAAGTGAATCCTTTGACAAAGCAATGGTTCCTACTAAGGGTTGTCTTTGCATCTTTATCAAGAGCAAAGAAGAGGATTTGAGATCGTACTTGTAAAACAACTTAAATCTCATTGGATCTCCTGAAGAGAAAATCGAAATATTTGTTCTAGCTTGACTATAAAATATGATATGAGACCTAGGCAAAATAAAGATATTTCATATCTCACAGATTTATCTAAAAGATAAATCATGTTACATTAAACTTCATACACCCAGAGTAGGTTAAAGAATTTACAAAAGGACCATTGTCATCCACTAAGTACACCGTTGGTAGTACATTCACCAGATGTACATAAAGACCCCTTCCATCAGCTAGAAGAGTGGGAGGATATTCTCGGTTCTGAAGTCCCTTATCCAAGTACAATTGGAGAACTTATCTATATGGCTAACTGCATATGTCCCGATATAGCAATCGCAGTAAATTTACTAGCCAGATACAGAGATGTGCCTACAAAGTGCCATTGGACCGGAGTTAAGCATCTTCTATGCTACCTCCAAGGTTCGATAAATTTGGGCTTATATTATGAGAAAGAATTATTCTCCATGCTCATGCAGATGCAGGTTACAGTTACGACCCACATAATGAGAACTTACAAACTGGGTACCTATGGTGTGACAGATATCTATTGTAGATCTGCAAAGCAAACTATGAAGGCATCATCATCATATCATTCCGAGACCCTCACCATCCAAGAAGCAAGCTGAGAGAGTGTATAGTTATGCTCAGTGATACATCACATCCCAGTGACAACTGGGTCAAAGAATAGTAAGTTGGAGCTGACCAGACCATGCCACATGCTTACCCCAACTTTGAGGAACCATATCAGAGGCAATGTTAGGCCCATTTTACACACTTTTTCCACTCTTTTTTCCTCACATTTTTTGTATTTATTCCATGTTATTCTTGCTATTTTCTCTGTTTTACGCTTTTTTATCCATTGGAAGATTTGGGCATGTATATTGTGCATTTCAGGGAATTCACGTGTAAACGGTGTCAATCTTTGATTCTTGGAGCTTGAGAGAGATAACAGTGAATATTAGCAAAGATCGAAGCTAAATGAGGGATGATATAGGATATTCATTAGGCAGCATGACCGTGCATACAAATGCACGGCCGTGTCATATCATACGGGCAAAAGGAGATGCTACAGCAACATCTGTACGGTCGTGCTAACTTTTTGCACGGCCGTGCTTAATTTCCTAAAGGGAGGCAGCGAGCTCACTGGCAGCACAGGCGTTTTGCACAGCCATGTTGTGCCCGTGCTACCTGGAGCAGATTTTGACATAAAGGAGGAACAACACGTCCGTGCTTGAAGCAGCAGCGTTGCCTTACCCTAGGTTTTCTAGCAGCGGCACGGCCGTGCTAATTTACGGCATGGCCGTATGCCCTTATATTTTTGCATGTAGTATAACTTCTTGTGAGCGAAATGGGAGAGGGGGTTCTATTTCTTCCATGATTTTGAGGGGTCCCCCCCTAGGGGGCTGTTTTTCGGCATAATTATAAGAATCTTAACTTTTAGTTGTAATGTAATAAATTCTTGTTTCTCTTTAGTGTAATTTCACTCTTATTGCCTTTAATTCTCTTTTATTGATTCTTGTGATGTCTTTCCTTAATTGCTTCTTCTTGGTTGTTGTAATGTTGGTAGAGTAGATTTTTGTGCCTAGGGCTTGGCAAAACCTTAGTGTAGATTGTTCATATGGGTGGACCGCCTCGAATATCGTTCCAATTAGGGGTTTAGCCTTAGGAATAGGTTTGGATGAGCTCAATGCATCCTGCCTCATAGCCGAGGAGGGTTGACTATCTAGTGCTAGGCGCAGACCAACCGTCAGGCATACTCACTTGAATCACCACTACTGTAGTGACTGACTAACCGTCGGGGGTATGGTAAGGGATCCAACCTATTCTCTGAATCCTTCCATGGTTAAACATTGAAGGGATGAGGATTGAGCTTTGACTATCATCTATGGCTATAACTCCTCAGCTCGAGAAGTTAGGTCGACCCACGTGCTTATTTTACACTAGCGGTGACGCTTAGCCCATGGCACCTTTCTTTATTTTTGTATTTTTAGTATAATGACACATCTCTTGTCTTCATTCGTGTAGCTAGCTAGACACACGTTAACTGGTACTTAAACCACTACCTCCCTGTGTTCGAAACCCGCTGCATATGATCTGTTTTGCTCGCGGTTAACTTATAAATATCTTTTACATACGAGCATGCAACAAGACCAAGCACACCTCTCCAGAGCTTTTTTGGATCCAGCAGCTGCCTAACAATGGTGATATCTATAATTTGTACATATTTTTCGGAACGTTGTAAATAGGATAGATGACAAACTCTTATTAGATCTAAAAGTCAAATGGCTTGAACAGATCAGTGGGAGTTAAAGGAGAATTGCACTCTTTTTTCTTAGCTATGGTTTTTTTCACATAGTGTTTTCATAACCAAAGGCTTTAACGAGGCAAATCCCATTAACTCGGGATCTCAAAGTATCCACCTCTTGTGATACTCATATAATGCTCAAAATCTCGAAGTATTCATGAGCACATTTCGCACTTATGGTGGGATAAGGGAGAGTGTTATGAATGGATTATGTAGGCCTACGTAAAGTCCATGTAGGGCTTATCCTATCTAATAGGAGATTGAGAGTGTGTATCTTACATGAATAATGTATCCTACCATTGTATGAACTCTTCCTTATTCCCCAATAAATAAAGGCATGGGGTCTCCCCTAGAAAGCACTTCACAACACACTTTTATTTTATTTTTTTGAGAGAGAAAATGTAGTGAGGAATATAATGTAATATCCAAGATCGATGGCTATTTCCATAGAGGCAGAGGCCACCCCTAATGAAGAAGAATTTGTATGGGACCCACGTGGTTTCCAAAGTTGTACTTTTTATTTATGTAAAAAGAGACTGTATTATTTGGACTGTGGACATTATTTATTTGTAGTGAATGACCGATCCACACAATTAGCCTATTCATTTTAAAACTGTCTCTGCATGATATAACTTACAGGTTTATATATTAATTCATGCAATTATGCTTTTCTAAATAAATGGATAAAATCGTAATGTTGATTTCGAAATTTTAGACGCCTTTGGAGAGAACTACCTCAGCTGAGAACTGGGTGTAAAATTCCATATGTGAGCCCAATCCCTCAGTGCCACAATTACAAAATAAAATACAGTGACAGATATTGATAAAGCAAAATAAATAATCTCTATTCATCGCAATATGGACAAGACCCTAAAGGTTGAATACCTTACGGTCGAAGATCCACTTGATCTGTGGACTACCCTTGAGGAAAGATATAAACATCAAAAAGATATTGTTCTCCTAAGGGCCCGTTATGAGTGGAAAAATCTGAGACTGTAGGATTTCAAATCCGTAGCCAAGTACAACTCAGCACTGTTTAGCATTACCTCATGCTTGAAGTTGTGTGGTGAAACAGTCTCAGAAAAACGCATGTTAGAAAAGACTTACATATCTTTTCATGAAAAAGATGCAATTCATAAGCTGCAATACCGTGAATGAAAGTTCACTAAATATTCAGAGCTGCTTGCATGCTTACTAATGGCTGAATAGAATAGAGAGATTCTCCTCGCCACCCATAACATGCATCCTCCTGGCATGGCCCTTCTTCCAGAATCTCATAATACATCTTCCTAGAAAAATAATAATAGAAAAGGAAAATTTCAAAAGGGGGGACCAAACAAGAAGCAGGCCAGAGGACACAGTCACCAAAATTACAAAAATGCAGGGGAGAGGAAATTCACTTTGTGAAGGAATGAAAACAACAAAAATCAAGCACACACACCTAAGAAGGAATGAGAAGACCAGTGTCATCGTTGTGGTATGACTGGACATTGGTCCAAAGTGTGCAGAACTCTGCGACACCTTCAGGATTTATACCAAGAAAGCTTAAAGAAGACAATGAAGTAAAATTTGGTAGCTAATTACTTACAAGCTCCAACACAGTTCACAGCTACAGATTTTGAAAAAGATGACTTGTTCGATTGATTGCCTTTATCTAAATATTAGTAGAATAAATATTGTCATGAAGAACATTTTTTTACCATAACTATGTATGTTTTTCTTTCCATTCAATAAATTAGTTATGCTTTGCATGCACTGCTATGTTCTTGTAAGCTTCATATTTGACTAGATGGATTGCTCTCATGACTGCTTAGCAGGCAGTGCCTCCACACATGCAATCTTTCAAAATAAATGCTATTTCAATAGTATATTACCATATGATAGCCTGTTGAAAACAATATCAGAGCCATCAAATATAATTGAAGGATCGGGGAATGTAACTTTGTTGCTCCTAAATGATACACGAATAAAAACAAAGGATGCATTGTTCTCTCAGAATTCAAAAAGAAACTTACTGAGTTTCAAGGACATTCGCCACAATGGATTCCACTTAGAAACTGATAGTAAAATAATAAAGAATTCTTGTATATAAAGTTTTAAGAAAATGGACACAAATCCATACTTGAGAAATTTGAGGGATTCTCATCATGTCTCTATCATACAACAATTCGTAGAGATGAAGCAAATTTAACAGAGCACCTAAAGTGCATGATATCATCCAAGTTTTTACTTTGGCATGATAAACTTGGCCATCCTGGATCGGTAATGATGTATCGCATCATATCCCAATCCTATGGACATAATCTGAAGAACTCGAAAATTCTTCAAAAAGGTGAGTTTCCATATCTCCCTTGTTATAAGGGAAAATTGATTACAAGACCATCTCCACTAAAAGTGGATAATGAATCTCCAAACTTCCTCGAAAAAATACAAGGAGATATATGTGGACCAATCCACCCCTCTAGTGGGCCATTTCAGTACTTCATGGTACTAATAGATGTTTCCTCAAAATGGTCGTATGTGTGTCTACTATCAACCTGCAACTTAGCTTTTCCAAAGCTATTGGCACAATTAATAAAATTACGGGCGCATTTTCCAGACAAAAATTCATGTGGATAATGTTGGGGAATTCACCTCCAGGTCATTTCAAGAATACTGCCTAGCAACTGGGATAGAAGTTGAACATCTTGTACCGCATGTTCACATCCAAAATGGGTTAGCTGAGTCACTTACAAAAAGACTCAAATGGATTGCACGTCCATTATTGATAAAATCCCAGTTGCCGGTGATTGCATAGGGACATGCAATCTTCCATGCTACTTCATTAATAAGACTCAGACCCTCTGGAGTCAGAGTTATTCTTCGATGCAACTTGCATACGGAACACCACTAAATATCACTCATTTGAGGATTTTTAGTAGCGCAGTTTATGTCCACATAGCACCACCACAGAGGATGAAAATGGGTCATCAATATCATCTATGAATTTATGTAAGGTTTGTTTCACCCTCAATTATTAGATGCCTAGAACCCTAAGCGGGGGACGCTTTCAAGAGATGTCATGAAGACTGTGAATTTGATGAGATAACCTTCTCCAATTTAGGCTTAGATTCAACGAAGTCTGACGCCTCACAAATTATCTCGTGGGACACAAAAATTTTATCTCGCAATGATTCGAGAACTAAGCAATGTGATGATGAAATCCTAAAGTCCTCTACATTTAGAACAATGTTCATCAGTTATCGGATCCATTTACAGGTAATAAGAAAATTATCAAATCACACATCCATGCTACTAACACTCCATCTAGGATTGACATCCCGGAGAATGGATGCAATCCAACAGCCGTAGAATTGGTCGTTTCTCAACTGAAAAGAGGCAAACCACCAGGCTCCAAGGATAAAAATTCTAGAAAGAGAACAACTCCTGGAGGCCTTGAGACAATACCACCATGAGAAATGACCTCATGTCCATATCCACATCCCTAGCGGAACACCAAGAAGATGTGAATCCAGGAGAAACTGAAATATCATTAAATTTTGTACGTACTGGGGAGGTATTAGACATAAAAAGAATAATCATCGACGATAACTTTGTGTTCCATATTTTCATTCACGTCGCTAAAAGTGATGATGATATTGATCCATACTCCATTGCTAAATGTAAACAGAGACATGATTGGCCAAAGTGGAATGAGGTAATAGAAGTAGAGCTGGACTCGATTAAGAAACGTGAAATATTTGGACCAATAGTTGATGCGTGTTCATATTTCACCTTTTGCACACGCTCTTTATCGTGTTTTCATATGCATTTCATCTCATTCCATATTTTATTTATCACATTTTGGTCCATATTGACTATTGGGTGTATTGTTTGTGTTTCAGGTGAATGTCGGTATTTTGGAGTCTTCTGGAGTCAACCTTGCATGTCAGGACCAAGGCGTGCTTATACGGCGAAGATCCAATCGCCAAAGATGAGGATTCGTTGTTCTGGTGCTTCAACTGATCTGGTGGACAAACTCACCCGATCGGTTCGTGCACATATATCCAAACCGGATAGAAGCTGAAATGAAGAAGACCCCACCCGATCGGTTCAGTGATTGTGTGGTCACGTCAGTGCTCTCTATTTTGTGTGCCAAAGCCACCCGATCGGTTGACTTCCTAACCGATCGGGTCATCTCCCCGGGTCATTTTGGGGAAGAACCCACCCGATCAGTTGACACTTCAACCGATCGGGTGGCATTTTCTTTCCCTTTCGCGCATCGCTGCTCATTCATTGAAGATCTGTTATCGTTCTAGTGGGAGTTTGGGTGATCTCTTATTTTTCTAGCATCGGCATCGTCGTTAGCTTTCCAATGATAGGTCGCATGCCCAAGTCCGATTTTTCTACATTTTTTTGGAATTTTCTGAGCGTAGCTGGGTGCTGAAATTGGGAACTGTCTGGAATTGAACTTCAACCGATCGGTTGGGAGTCCAACCGATCGGTTATGGTCAATTTCAGAAGCTGTGCATCTCTGTTTTCTTCCACCCGATCGGTTGACACTTCAACCGATCGGGTGGTCGTGTTTTAGCAGTTTTATTGGGTTTTTGGATCCGAACCGTTAGGGTTTTGATGGGGCTTATAAATTTAAGCGTGGGCACAACTTGGAGGGAGTTCTCTCCTATTTTTTCAGCAGTTTTCTCCTCCCTTTAGGCGTTCTTTAGGTTAGGTTAGATTAGAGCTTCTACTTCAATAAGTCTTGTAATGGATTGACGATTCAATGGCAAGATAAGTATTTCTTTTCCTATTTCCATTGTTTTGTGTTATTTTTATTGTGCTTGATGGTGAATGTTTGTTTGTCCATTTTATTGCTTTCTATTATGTTCTTCACCATTGAGTAGTGTTTGATGAACCCTAATATGAGTTTGAGTAGGATTGATGCTTGGGATTTTACATTTGACTTGATTGCATGGCAAGTGTTTGATGGAATGTGTCAATAGGGATTTCTAGCAATCTGAGTCCAATTTGTACGGCAACACACTAGATGCGTTGGGGGTTGGGGTCCGGAGTCTTGTCCAGTCATGACCCGCTTTGATGTATTGCTAGAAATCACATTCGACCTATTAGGCCATTAGGGTTACACGGGGGTGTTTTATTATCATTGGCAGGAGAAAGACCGCCTCTGACCGTCGGGCCAAGTGGAAATAAAACTGGGGTTTCATCCCCTAGCCACAGCTCACACCCCCTAGCGTTGACATCGAATCCTCGTGCGTGGGAACGGCTTAGACAAAATGTTGGGAGTTATCATTGTGGCCTTAATGCTCCTGATTACGGAGGGTGTTGGACATGGGAATGCCCACCGTCCGAAACCGGGTAGACCTAGTGTATCTGTAGGGAATTGGCGGTCCCTCAGGGCACAAAAACTCTAGTCCCGTCCTAAGTCGGACGGAACATAGACAGGAAAATCAAAAGCAGCGGAAGAAAAACAGTTAATCTAAATTAACATGCAAGTTAAAACAATTTTAACTTGGCCCTAAGGTCCAAGACCCTATGCCAAGATCTATGCCGACTTGGGATGGGTCTGACCATCCCAAGAAGGATCTAGCCTACTGCGATTAAATTAAACTAATGCTAATAAACTACTTTAACCACATACCCGGAATCTCAGCCCTGGAGCAGGCGAGATGTTCCGCGCCGTCTTCCGAGCTGCTCCCGTCCCACGCCGAGCCGCTCCTTTGAACCGCTCCCCGAACCGCTCCTCGAACCGCTCCGCATCCCGAGGCGATCAATCCCCGTGCCGCCGAGCCAACCAACCGCCGAAGAAAGTTTCATGCGAGTGAAACCTCCGCCAAGATTTCGGATCCAGAATCCGAACTCCTTTGAGGCTTTGCCAGAGCCCGCAGGAGTAAGGCAGAAATTTTAGGGAGATAGAGAAATATTTAATTTAAGCTAAGATCCGAGCGTGCTCCAACATTTACGAGAGCCGCTCAGATCTAGAGCTTGGGACGAGTTTTGAGGAAGGGGGGAGACCCCTATTTATATAGGCGGCGGACTCTCCCCTTTTCTCAAAATCCGATGTGGGACTAAAATAGAGTTAATTTAAAATCAAGTTAGTTTGCACTTCAAAAGGTGCAAACTTCTGTGAATTTTAACTCACTCACCGTTGAGCTTCAAGATCGATACAACCTATCAATACGACAAGCGTTCAATGGTGAACGCATAGGAAAAAACCGTTCGTCAATCGGAGGTCGTTTGACCCTCCAATTGAGTGTCCAAAGATCAGCCAAAACCCACAAAAACGCAAACAGCCAGCCGCCAAAATACACGCTGCCCTAGGCAGCGTGTGGCCTCAGGCCGCGTGCAGTGCACGCGCCTCGAGGCGCGTGCACTGCACGCGCCTCAGCGCGTGCACAGTGCACGCGCTGGGCGCGTGCCTTGCACGCGCCCAGCGGGCGCGTGCACAGCACGCGCCACGCGGGCGCGTGCTGTGCACGCGTCCTGCGTGCACTGTGGGGCGGGGCGGGGCCCCGCCTGCATGATTGCGGGTGGGCCCTGCCCGTGAAGACTGCGGGCGCAAAAGCGCCCGCTTTATTTGCTGTCCGGCCCATCTGCCTCTTGGGCTGATGTCTACATGGGCTTTTTACTGTTTTGGCCATAACTTTTGCGTTTGGTGTCCGATTTGGACGCCGTTCGAACCTGGGTCTAGACCGGGACATTCCCATCTTACCCGTGAACTTTTCCTTGCGTTTATTTTATTAAATATTGTATTAAAAAATTTAATACACATTTAATCGCTTTTGCATCAAATGCAAAATAGTCCCTATCTAAGCTTAAATTACCATATTGCATCAAATGCAATTATTTCATCCCTTGCATCAAAAATGCAATTATTCTCCCTAACTAATTTCTACCTATTACTAGACGAAGCGTTGCACTCTGTGTGAGACCCTACAGCCTGACCCTTACAACAGGTTGGGCTCGAAGCCCTATACGGCAGTGACCACGAGCAGTGGTTGCCGTCCCTGCTTCAGGAATCATCATTATGTGGTTGACTCATTGACATGAGTATTGTCGGGACCACCTGACTGTTTCCGTGATGAATTCCGTAGTTATAGTCTTTTCGTCTAAATTGTGTCGTGTAGATCAAGTCTGGGGTACGGTCAAACTGTCAACCCCAATAACTTGACTCCGGTTAGTTTCTATCGATCTTTAGTCAACTAATGTTGGACTTCTTCCAACATACTCTGCGCAGAGTTTTTACTAAAGACCGTACTAACTCTACGACACTAACTCCCATTGACCGGGAGAGACGAATCCTCTCTTGGTCATTACTCGCCTCGTACGTTTCAAGTGACACCCAATCAAAAGACCTTTCGACAGGCCTTGCCTCGAAGCTAGGTCAGTTGATCTAAGTGGCACTGTTCACGCACAGGTCCGTCAAAATGACCTCAAGTCAAAAGACCAACTATCCTATCATCACTCAGAGTTATCACTGACAGATTGGTCAATATAACCATATGATAACTCTAGTGGATCGTTCAGTGAACTCATTCTAATGAGCACCTGTGTCTCGTCTTCGACTTCGCCAAGTCAAGCGATCATGAGATCATCGCCACCGCTAAACGGTCAAGACTAAGACACAATGGTCTATCCGATGTTTCGATATCCTTGTCTCGGATCATCAACGACCACGAACCATTTTAGACTTATGCTACAGACGGTTAAACGTTTCTCCATGATCGAGATACTCATCTCGATACCCGTTTGACCTTGCATAAAGTCTCAGGACTTTACCTAAGTTTACATCTAATGTTGACTACATTACAATATAGCTTAGATAAATCATTACCAAACAGCTTACTGTTATTTAGAACAAGATGTTTGTGCTATTCACACAGGAATAAATGGCCTTGAGGGCATCATATTCCTACAGTATCATCCTGGGCATCGACCGGAATATCGGGCCCATGGGACACTAGGTACCACCTTTAGGGGTAATGTCTCATCCTGGGTCATGTCGAATGCCAAGTTTCATGAGTACTCTAGCCCGTGTTAGCAGGGATCCAGTTCTTTTCTTTTTTATTTCTTTCTTTTATTTCTTCACTACTCACTCTTATTATCCGCATAGCTCTCACACAACCTAGGCGAGGCTGGTAGCCATTCAAGCCATCCACCTCCCTGTGTTCGATAAACCCGCACCCTACACTAACCATGCACTTGTGGTAAAACGACACCGCGCCCAAACCGTAAACGGGGCGCCGGTCAAGTTTTTGGCGTCGTTGCCGGGGAGGCGTTCGGTTTAATATTAGCTTAGCTTGGCTTCGTTAGACTACACATTAAAAAACAAAAAAAAACAAATGCAATAACCAAGAAATTTTTCCCCCACCATTATATTATATTTTTGTTATTCTCTTGTACTATTGATGCTCCTCTCTAGTTTTCTTATTTTTGTTGTCCAGGTATCTTTGTTGTTACCATGTGAAGGCCAGATTTCGATGCTTAGATGGGAGGCTATGATCCTTATTCATTTGTGGTTTGTGAGATTTGTGGGATGGCAGGGCACGTGCATAATGATTGCCTATTTATGCCTGAGAGCCTCATTCTAAACCAAGGCCAAACATTTTCCCACAACCTTTGCCCAAACACCTCCCATCCATTTCCTCAACCTTATATCTCTCCACAAACACAAGAAAAATCAAGCCTTGAGTCTCTCCTTGAAAGTGCCATGTTTAACCAAGGCCAAATATTGCAAAAATTTATTGTACCAATCACCGAGCCTACACCGAGAAGAGAGGATGGAGGAGAGGATGTACCCACTTTCATGGTTGAGACCACCATCCCATCGGTCACCATAGACACATCTCATGCCGATGTCCCATTTTTCTAACACTACCACTTGGATGACAATGTATTTTTTGATGATGATCGGCAGGATGTGGTGATTTCTCTAAGATCTGTGGGAGAGACTTCTCATCTGGATTTGGATACCCCCACATGAATCCTATGAGAGCACCGAGGAGACTACAGAGCTTATGCATACCGACGAGGAGGATGTGCGTGAGGACGAGGACACCACGAGGATACTGTGTGTAACGAATGGTTTTCATTTATCTGGATTTATTATATTATATATATATATATATATATGTTTGGTGGATTTTATCCTCATGTGTGGTTTTCGTCTCCTTAGCTTTCACTTAGATCGTTTCGTCGTGATTTCTTAGCTTCTTCCGTTGATCGTCAATTTTGGAGTAAGTCATTCGTGGCGGGCTTCATATCGGTCATATCTTATTGTTAGATCAAGTCTAGGAGTCTTAGGAATCGATCCCGGAGCTTCGCACTCCATTTCGGAACTTTCTATGCACGTTAGCCGGTACAAGAAGGGGAACCGACCGACTAGATGACGATTTAGTCGGTCGGCAAACCTTCATGGACCGACTAGTTGGCTTTGTTAATTTATCAGGAATTACTGTTTATCGTTAGTCGGTCTAAGAACATTGGTCGACCGACTAGGTTGCAAACTAGTCGGTCAGCAATCGTTCTTTAACCGACTAACTCTATGATCATTTTAATACCAAGTACTATTCATTCTTAGTCGGTCTAAGAACGTTCATCGACCGACTAGATTTGAAACTAGTCGGTTAGTAGTTGTTCTTTGACCGACTAAATCTAAATCTTATTTTTGTACAGGAGTTACTGTTTGGACTTAGTCGGTCTGCGTTGGTCAACCGACCGACTAGTTCCCAAACTAGTCGGTCAGTGGTTGCTCTTTGACCGACTAATCAGTGTCGAAACCCTAATTTCTGGGCAGCCGCCAGGTCATTTTCTATAAATACCCCACTTCGTTTCTTTTCTTTCTTTCTCTTCTCCTAGCCTCTTTCCTTCCCCCTTGACCTCTGATCTTCCCCAACCTTCCTCTAGCCTTCCTCCTTCATCAAGAGTTTCTCCCCCTCTCCATTTTGGCCGGCCATCACCTCTTGATCGCCGGAAAACCCCCAAAAACCCCCAAAACCCCATTTCTCCATATTTTCCCCATCCATTCCAGATTTGAACCCTAGGTTCCCCGGATCATTTCTTCTGTTGTTGTGCTTGCTCGGCATCGTTCTTCCGCTTCCGATACGCGATCTCATCTCCGTAGTTAGCATTTGTGTGACGGCCTCGTTGATCGTCATCCTCGGTGCTAGGCAAGTGAAACTTGCCACTTAGGGTTTTGGGACATGTCTTAGGCCATTTGCTTGTTGTAGGCGTAAAAGAGACTAGGCGACGAAATGTTACTCGCCTAGGCGCAATTTTAGGAACTAGCTTGACAACGAAGCTAGATCCGTCATTTATCATGTTGCATAACTCCCATGTCATGTCTAATTTTAATTAACGGTACGCAAATTAATTGTCATCCATGCTATCCATGTTGAATGTCGCATTCGTAGCACACGCTACAATACTTGTGTTTCTTGGCTCGTGTTCCAGAAGCAGGCTACGTGAGTTGGTTGATAGCCAATGCCTGACCTACTTGTTTCTGGCTAGGCACCTGCGTTGCAGGCATAACCCTACGCCATACGTGTTAAATACACTTCCTGGCTCGTGATCCAGAAGCGAGCATTCCGTGTGCGGGGTAATGCCCTGGCTCGATACACGTGGAGGGGTAGAGATAAACGGTCACTTGAGCTTAGGAGTTGGCCCGATCAGCCACTCTAGCCAATAGGCGGTATCTCTGTGCACAACTTGTTATTTGACGTGTTTACTTGACGTGTTCACTTGACGTGAACTACTTGACTTGTACGGGTCCGTGTTTTACTTGTAAAACTTGTTATCCATGCCTTACTTGCCACTTGCTACTTGTGCTTCCCATTACTTGTCACTTCCACACTATACTTACCATGTCAAGCATCATACTATAACTGCTAGGTTGTTAGTTTTCCTTACTTTCAGTTTCCTTGCCCAAGTCTTTTAGACTTGCTGACATGTGCCCCTTTACTCTTTTGGGTGACACATGTTAGATCCTGAGCCTGAGTTCATTGTTGAGGACGAGGTGTTTGTGGACGCCGAGCCCGAGCCTGTATTTGGCGAGGAGTACATGGACAGTGGGGACCAGTCCTAGTGTCTTCGTTGAGCTTTCCCCCTTTTGTTTTAGACTGCTGTAGTTGTCGGTGCGCAGCACCTATACTTTGTTATGTTTGTCCTTGCTGGCCTTGTTCTGGGCCTTTAGACTCTTTCTTTTAGCCTGGTGGCTTTTCTGGATGTTGAACTTAAATTTTAATGTTGGACAAATTCTGAGGTTTGAGATTTTATTTCTGTCTCTCCTTGTGTTATTATTGTTGTTCCGTTTGTGGTTACAGGGACCTGCTTATGTTAGATTGACGCTTATTAGGTTTGGGGCTTCACAGCTCCACTCTCGTGCGGACCTTTTCACGTCTCGCCTCCATTTTAGGGAAGCGGGGCGTGACAGGTTTTGTTGGTGGCCCATGCAGGTCTCTTCTGTAACTGCGATTATCGGAATGACGATAATAATATTAGAATGTCCAATAAACTAAGTTCGACATCCGAGTCATAAGCTATGAGTCTAATCTGCTTCGTTTTCTGTGCCATTAGATGGCAGGAAGGCGATTCACCCGTGGTGGAGGTAGTGGTGCGTTCCCTCACGACGAGGAGCCTGAGTGGGAACCCACCAATGGCGAGATGATGCGGATGATGCTTCAGATGATGCAGGTGCAGCAGGGCGTGCTCCTGCAAGTCCAGAATGCTCCAGTTGTTCGAGCTGGTCGGGCGATCCAGGATGCCCATTGCTCCGAGCCGGGAGCGAAGCAATTTCAGGAGCTGGGTCCCGCATATTTTGACCGGTCTGAGGGTCCTCTGGCTGTCGATGAGTGGATTCGGAACATTGAGGATAACCTGGCGATGGCGAAGATTAACCTGGCTGGATGGGTTGATTTGGCTAAGAGACATGTGAAGGATAATGCCAGAAACTGGTGGGATGCTGAAGAGAAGATGCTGGTGGAGCCGATAGCTTGGGCTACCTTTAAGTCCAGGTTTGATGAGGAGTTCTTTCCGAAGGCTGCTAGGAAGGAGATGATGCAGCGCTTTATTGATCTGAAGCAAGGGAGCTTGACGGTGGACCTGTACCACCAAGAGTTCACTATGCTGAGTCGGTTCGCACCGAAGATGGTGCAGGATGCTGATGAGAGGGCTAAGAGGTTCCTGCAGGGACTTGCTTTAGAGCTCCAGAGTTTTGTGTCTTCCTCTGATCTGGACTCTTATCAGAAGGTTCTGGACGCTGCGAGGAGGCAGGAGCTGAACCTGAGTCAGAGGAGAGGACATGTTTCTGGTGCTGGGAAGAGGCCTATAGAGCAGGCCAGAGCGGTGGTTAGGTCTGGTTTCAAGCCTAATCAGCCAGGTTAGTTCAAGAGGCCAGGAGGGCCTGTTCAGAAGACTTGCAATTTCTGCGGCAAGATCGGGCATGTCAAAAATCAGTGTAGGAGATTCCTGGGCCAGTGTGTTGTCTGTGGAGATCCTACCCATACCATGAAGGATTGTCCGAGGTCGAAGCAGCCTTGGAGGGCACCTGTTGTAGCACAGCCGTTGCAGCAGAGAGCGTCTGTTCCTGCTGGACGTGGAGCAGCTCTTGTACCACAGAGGCAGGCTTTTCAGCAGGCTTTTCCGCCGAGGAGGCAGGCTTTTCTGATTACTACTGTGGAGAGCGAGGCTGTGGATGAGGTTATCGCAGGTAATCCTCAATCTAGCTGTTACTTTCCTAGCTAGTTTTGATTGTTAGATTATGTTGTTTGCTTGAACATGATTGGTTGCTAGACTAGGGCTTGATTGTTAGACTGTTTTTAGGTGTGATTTTGGTGTACATATTTCCTGCACGAGTCCTCTTTGACTCAGGTGCATCGATGTGTATTATTTCTCGGAGCTTCGTGGAGAAGCATTCCTTGTCGACGTCCCCTCTTTCCAAGAGTTGGAATATCGTTACAGTGAATGGCATGGTCTTGGTGCATCGTGGTTGCAATTCTTGCTCGTTGGTGGTTTGTGGACATGAGCTTTACGCTGATTTCATTGTCCACGACATCATCAACTATGATGCGGTCCTTGGGATGGATTGGCTTGCGATCTTCTATGCTACGATCGACTGTCAGAGGAAGAAGGTGGTGTTCGAGATTCCTGGACATCCAGTATTTGAGTTCAGCCGAGGTAGCAGTTTGCTTGGTCCTGTCAGGTTTCGGGCCAGGCCGGTGGAGATTGTGGCTATGCAGATGGAGCTGGAGAGGCCAGCTGTGGTGCGTGATTTCGATGACGTCTTCCCCGAGGAGATGTCTGGATTGCCACCTGATCGGGCTTTGGAATTTTCTATTGATCTTATTCCAGGAGCGCAGCCCATTTCGAAGGCACCATATCGTATGACGCCAGCAGAGTTGGAAGAGTTGCGTAGGCAGTTGGATGAGCTTATACAGAAGGGTTATATCAATCCTAGTGTGTCTCCGTGGGGAGCACCGGTGCTGCTGGTGAAGAAGAAGGATGGTTCGCGTCGTATGTGCGTGGACTATCGGGAGTTGAATGCGGTAACCATCAAGAATAAATACATGTTGCCTCGCATCGATGATATTTTTGATCAGCTTGGAGGTTCGAGGGTGTTTTCGAAGTTGGATCTGAGGAGTGGTTACCATCAGTTGAAGGTGAAGAAGGGAGATGTTCTGAAGACAGCGTTCAGGACGAAGTATGGACACTACGAGTTTGTGGTTATGCCTTTTGGTGTAACCAACGCACCCGCAGTTTTCATGAATCTGATGAATCTGATCTTCTATGACTTTTTAGATAAGTTTGTCGTTATCTTTATTGATGACATTCTAATCTATTCTAACTCGGAGGAGGAGCATGCGTCGCACTTGAGGGCAGTGTTGGAGATTCTGAGGAAGCATCGGTTGTATGCTAAGTTTTCGAAGTGCGAGTTTTGGCTGGACAGAGTTGCCTTTCTCGGATATGTGGTGACTGGAGATGGTATTTAAGTGGATCCCGAGAAGGTCAGGGCCATCAGAGAGTGGCCTGTTCCGCAGTCAACGTCTGAGATTCGGAGTTTCCTTGGTTTGGCGGGATACTATCGACGCTTCATTAAGGACTTTTCCCGTATTACCGAGCCAATGACCAGATTGACGCGGAAGGATGTACCTTTTGTTTGGTCAGGTGATTGTGAGAATGCTTTTGGTGTTCTGAGGGAGAGATTGACGATTGCCCCTATTCTTGTTGTGCCTGATCGCAGCGGTGGATTTGAGATCTTTTGCGATGCTTCTGGCAAGGGTCTCGGTTGTGTGTTGCATCAGCACGGGCATGTTGTGGTGTATTCTTCGCGTCAGCTCAAGGTTCATGAGAAGAATTACCCGACACATGATTTGGAGTTGGCTGCTGTTGTGTTTGCTCTTAAGATTTGGAGGCACTTCTTGCTGAGTGAGAAAGTGAAGATCTTCACCGATCACAAAAGCTTGAAGTATATTTTTACTCAGAAGGAGCTCAACATGCGACAGCGTCGATGGTTGGAGCTCATGGCGGATTATGAGATTGATTTGCGGTATCACCCTGGCAAGGTGAATGTGGTTCCTGATGCTCTGAGTAGGCTTCCAGCGGTGATGGTTTTGACCTCGCAGTGGAGATTGCAGCAGGATTTTTGCGAGTCCGGTGTGGAGATTGTTCTTCCTGGGGAGGCTTATTCGTTGATGTGTATGCAGATACAGTCGACGATTGTGGATCGGATCAAGGCTGGCCAGGCTGAGGATCCGAAACTGGTGAAGATTCGGGAGCAGGTGGAAGCAGGTCTGCGGACTGACTTTTTGGTTCATAAGGATGGCTCGCTGAGGTTTGGAGCCATATTGTGTGTGCCAGCTGGGGATATCAGAGAGGAGTTGATGGTGGATGTCACGACCCGCTTCCCTAAAATGGAGGCGAGACGTGAAAAGGTCCGCACGAGAGTGGAGCGGTGAAGCCCCAAACCCGATAAGCGTCAAATTAGTATAAGCAGGCCCCTGTAATTGCAATCGAAACAACAACAATAATAATATGAGACGGATAAGAAACACCAATCCCAAAGTTTGTCCACAAAATATTCAACATCACAGAAAAGCCACCATGCTAAAAAGAAAGAGTCTAAGGGCCCAGAACAAGGCCAAACAAAAGCAACGACATAAATAAGTATAGGTGCCACGCACCGATAACAAACAACTGTCTAACAAAAGTAAAACACAACGGAGACACTAGGACTGGTCCCCAGTGTCCACGTACTCCCCGTCCAACACGGGCGCAAGCTCGGCGTCCGCAAACACCTCACCCTCAGCTGGAAACTCAGGCTCAAGGTCTAACATGCGTCACCCAAAAGAGAAAGGGGCACATGTCAGCAAGTCTAAAAAGACTTGGGCAAGGAAACTGAAAGTGACTAACAACCTAGCATTTAATTGTTAAACAATGGCATGACAGTTGAATATGATGCAACAGTTTAAAAGAGTGACAAGCATGCACGATGTAGCAAAAGCTACCAATTCACTAATCACTTATCACTTATCACTTATCACTTAACACTTATCACTTAACACTTATCACTTAACACTTAACACTTAACACTTAGTGCATAGAGAGTCCACTTACTGGCCAGCTCGTTTATCTCTATCACTATCAATCACTTAAACACTAGAGATTTCACCTGCTGGCCGGAGTGGCGGATCAAGCCACTCGGGCTCAGTCCGCTTATCTCTTACCCCACCCACATGTGATGAGCGTTGGGGTTTCCAACTCATTATGCTCGCTTCTGGTCACGAGTCAGGAAAATAAGTGTGTGTTGACATCCGAGCGTTGGGGTTTCCAACTACAGGGCTCGCTTCTGGAACACGAGCCAGGAAACATGGGATTGTAGCGTGTGCTACGCAATCACGATAAATAATCACCATGCAATGCCATGAACAGATAATTGCGTACCGTTAATAGAATTTAAACGTGACATATGAGCATGATGAGGGTGACGGACCAAGCTTCGTTGTCAAGATAGGTCGATGGCGTCTAAACGGCTATCCTTTCACCGTTTAGTCTCTTTTACGCTAAAGCAAGGGAAATGGCCTAAGACATGGCCTAAACCAAGAAATGCAAGTTTCACTTGCCTATCACCGGGGATGACGGTTACGAAAGTTCGTTTCCGCGGATGCTAGCCTACGGGGAATCGCTGTTATGGGGAACAATCATCAAAACACAAGTATTTTATTAGGGTTTCATAAAAATTACAATAGGATAAGAAAACAACGGTAGATCGATTTCTTACCGAGAGGAGGCGGAAGAAACACTCCGGGGAACCCTAGGACCAGATCTGGAAGCCAATGGAGAAGTTTGAGGAAACTAGGGTTTTGGGGGATTTTGGGGATTTTGATGGATTTGGTGAGATTTTGGAGAAGATGAGTGGTAGATAGAGTGAATGGACGGATTGGATGATGGATTTAGGGCTTGGAATGAAGGATTGAAGCTTGGAGGAAGATGGGGGCTCAAGGGGGAAGATTTTAGGGTTTTGGATCGTGTTGAGGGAGAAGAAAATGTTTGGGTTGGGTTTAAATAGGCTAGGCTGGCGGCTGCCCAGAAATTAGGGTTTTAACACTGGTTAGTCCGTCAAAGAACAACCACTGACCGACTAGTTTGGCAACTAGTCGGTCGGTCGACCAACGCAGACCGACTAAGTGTAAACAGTAACTCTTGAACGAAAATAGGATTTAGAGTTAGTCGGTCCATGAACAAGTACTGACCGACTAGTTTAGCAACTAGTCGGTCGATGAACGTTCTTAGACCGACTAAGAGTAAACAGTAACTCAACTAAAATTAAGATGATGTGTTAGTCGGTTAAAGAAGCATTGCTGACCGACTAGTTTGCAACCTAGTCGGTCAACCAACGTTCTTAGACCGACTAACGATAAACAGTAACTCCTGAGAAATTTAGAAAGCTCACTAGTCGGTCCAAGAAGGATTGCCGACCGACTAGATCGTCATCTAGTCGGTCGGTGCCCCTTCTTACACCGGCTAATAAGCACCAAAAGTTCCGATACGGAGCGCGGAGCCCCGGGATCGATTCCTAAGACTCCTAGGCTTGATCTAATAGTTAGATATGACCGTTATGAAGCCCGTCACAAACGACATACTTTGAAATCGACGATCCTAAGGAAGAAACGAGAAAATACGACGAATTGATCGAAAATGAAAGTTACGGAGACGAAAACCACACAAGAGGAGAAAATCCACCAAAACATATATTATATTATAATAAATTCAGATACAAGGAAACCAGTCGTTACATCCTCCCCAACTTAAGAAAAATTCCGTCCTCGGAATTTCTGAATACTCACGAGTCCGGAAACAAAAGTGGGAAACGCTCTCGCATCTCATCTTCTCTCTCCCAAGTGGACTCTCCCGGCGAACCGTGTCGCCACATCACGCCCACAAGATTGACAATCTTGTTCCGAAGTGATTTCTGACGCCTGTCCAGAATCTGCACTGGATACTGGTCATACGTCAAATCGGGGCGAACGGTAATCTCCGAAAAATCCACCGCATGAGACGGATCGCTAATGTATCGACGAAGCTGCGACACATGGAAAACATTGTGAACTCCTTCCAAAGATGGCGGCAAGGCCAAGCGATACGCTACCTCGCCAACCCTCTCCAAAACGTCAAATGGTCCAATGTATCGCGGGCTCAACTTCCCACGCTTCCCAAAACGAATCACGCCACGATTCGGGGAAATCTTCAAGAACACATGGTCGCCCGGCTGAAACTCCAAAGGACGACGTTTAGCATCAGCCCAATGCTTAAAACGGTCCTGAGCAATCCTCAACCTCTCCCGAATATTCCTGATGATATCCACGGCCTCCACGATCATCTCAGGTCCTAACAACTCCCGATCTCTAACGTCATCCCAACTCAATGGCGATCGACATTTCCTCCCATAAAGAGCGGCGAAAGGCGCCATGCCAATACTCGCCTGGAAGCTGTTGTTGTAGGAAAGCTCTACCAGATGTAGATGGTCCTCCCACGAACCCTTGAAATCCAACATGCACGCCCTCAGCATGTCTTCCAAAATCTGAATCGTCCTCTCGAACTGGCCATCCGTCTGCGGATGGTACGCCGTGCTGAAACTCAGACGCGTACCCAAGCTCTTCTGCAAACTCTGCCAGAACTGAGATGTGAACCTTGTGTCTCTGTCAGACACGATACTCACGGGGACTCCATGAAGTCGCACAACTTCCTGCACGATTCACGCTACATCACTATCCAAACTAGGAAAAAGGAAATAAAACGGAGAGTAAAAGAATTTTACCTCCATATATCTCCTCGCTAGCGCCTCAGTGGACTGCCCCACTCGGAACGGAATAAAGTGTGCAGATTTGGTCAATCGATCTACGATCACCCAAATCGCGTCATTCTGCTTCGGACTCCGAGGTAGTCCAGTCACGAAGTCCATAGTGATGTGCTGCCACTTCCACTCCAGAAACGGAAGCGGTTGTAGCAACCCGGCCGTACGCTGATGCTCCGCCTTCACTTGCTGGCAAACCAAGCACTTGGCTACACTCCGAGCCACGCTCCTCTTCATACCATGCCACCAATAATTCAGACGAAGATCCTGGTACATCTTGGTGCCACCAGGATGCACAGAATACGGCGAACTATGTGCCTCCACCATCAGCTCCTCTCTAATATTCCCAGCTGGCACACACAACCTGGCTCCAAACCTCAGCGAGCCATCCTCATGAATCAAAAAGTCAGTCCACAGACCGGCTTTCACCTGCTCCCGAATCCTCACCAGCTTTGGATCCTCAGCCTGGCCAGCCTTAATCCGATCCACGATCGTCGACTGTACCTGCATGTACATCAACATAGAAGCCTCTCCAGAAAGAACAATCTCCACGCCAGACTCACAAAAATCCTGCTGCAATCTCCACTGCGAGGTCAAAATCATCACCGCTGGAAGCCTACTCAGCGCATCAGGAACCACATTCACCTTGCCAGGGTGATACTGCAAATCAATCTCATAATCCGCCATAAGCTCCAACCATCGACGATGTCGCATGTTGAGCTCCTTCTGCGTGAAAATATACTTCAAGCTTTTGTGATCGGTGAAAATCTTCACTTTCTCACTCAGCAAGAAGTGCCTCCAAATCTTAAGAGTAAACACAACGGCAGCCAACTCCAAATCATGCGTCGGATAATTCTTCTCATGAACCTTAAGCTGACGAGACGCATACGCCACAACATGCCCGTGCTGATGCAACACACAACCGAGACCCTTGCCAGAAGCATCGCAAAAGATCTCAAATCCACCACTGCGATCAGGCACAACAAGAATAGGGGCACTCGTCAACCTCTCCTTCAGAACACCAAAAGCACTCTCACAATCACCCGACCAAACAAAAGCAACATCCTTCCGCGTCAACCTGGTCATCGGCTCAGCAATACGGGAAAAGTCCTTAATGAATCGCCGATAGTAACCAGCAAGTCCAAGGAAACTCCGAATCTCAGATGCAGACGACGGAACAGGCCACTCCCTGATGGCCCTAATCTTCTCGAGATCCACAGAAATACCATCTCCAGTCACCACATGCCCCAGAAAAGCAACTCGATCCAGCCAAAACTCGCACTTCGAAAACTTAGCATACAACCGATGCTTCCTCAAGATCTCCAACACCGTCCTCAAGTGCGATGCATGCTCTTCCTCCGACTTCGAATAGATCAGAATGTCGTCGATAAAGATAACGACAAACTTATCCAAAAAGTCGTAGAAAATCAGGTTCATCAGGTTCATGAAAACTGCGGGCGCGTTAGTTACGCCAAAAGGCATAACCACAAACTCATAGTGTCCATACTTCGTCCTGAACGCTGTCTTCGGAACATCATCCCTCTTCACCTTCAACTGATGGTAACCACTCCTCAAATCCAATTTAGAAAACACCCTCGAACCTCCAAGCTGATCAAAAATATCATCGATGTGAGGCAACGGGTATTTATTCTTAATGGTCACCGCATTCAATCCCCGATAGTCCACGCACATGCGACGCGAACCATCCTTCTTCTTAACCAGCAACACCGGTGCTCCCCACAGAGACACGCTAGGATTAATATAACCCTTCAGTAACAGCTCATCCAACTGCTTCCGCAACTCTTCCAATTCTGCAGGTGCCATACGATACGGCGCCTTCGAAATCGGCTGCGCACCTGGAACGAGGTCAATAGAAAATTCCAGAGCTCGATCAGGCGGCAAACCAGACATCTCCTCGGGGAAGACGTCGCCAAAATCTCGCACCACAGCTGGCCACTCCAGCTCCATCTACATAGCCACAGCCTCCACCGGCCTGGCCCGAAATCTGACAGGACCAAGCGAACTGCTACCACGACTGAACTCAAATACTGGATGTCCGGGAATCTCGAACACCACCTTCTTCCTCCTGCAGTCGATCGTAGCACAGAAGCTCGCAAGCCAATCCATCCCAAAAACCGCATCGTAGTTGGTGATGTTGTGGACAATAAAATCAGCGTAAAGCTCATGTCCACAAACCACCACAGAGCAAGGACTGCATCCACGATGCACCGTGACTACTCCATTCCCTGTGACGATATTCCAACTCTTGGAGAGAGGGGACGTCGACAAGGAATGCTTCTCCACGAAGCTCTGGGCCAAAATGCACATTGACGCACCTGAGTCGAAGAGGACTCGGGCAGGTAACATGCAAACCAAAATCACACCTAACAAACAGTCTAATCGATCAAGTCTTACTCTAGCAACACCATACACAAGCATTCACATAATTTAACAATCAATTAATTAAGGAAGGAACAATCTAGATCGAAAGTTACCTGCAATGACCTCATCCATGGCCAAAACCTCCTCCTCAGTCATCAGAAATGCCTGCCTCCTCGGCGGAGCGGCCTGCCGAAAAGCCTGCCCCTGCAGAACGAGGGGCACCCCACGACCAGCGGGCACCGGGGCTCTCTGCTGCAACGGCGGGGCAGCAATAGGTGTCCTCCAAGGTTGCCTCAACCTCGGGCACTCCCGGATAGCATGGGCGGGATCTCCACAGATAATGCATTACCCCAAGAACTTCCTACATGATTCCTTGATATGGCCCTCCTTGCCACAGAAATTGCAAGTCCTTCGAACGGGCCCTCCTGGCCTCTTAAACTGAACAGGCGGGTTCGGCCTGAATCCAGGCCTAACCACAGCTCTCGCCTGCTCTACAGGCCTCCTCACAGCACCAACAACAGACCCCTTCCTCTGGTTCACAAGCAGCTCCTGCCTCTTGGCAGTGACCAAAACCTTCTGATAAGATCCCCGGTCAGAAGAGGTCACAAAGCTCTGGAGCTCTGAAGCAAGCCCCTGCAGAAACCTCTGAGCTCTCTCCTCAGCGTCTTGCACCATCTTTGGTGCAAACCGACTTAGCCTCATGAACTCCTGGTGGTACATGTCCACCGACGAGTTCCCTTGCTTCAGATCGATAAAACGCTGCAGCATCTCTTCCCTGGCAGCCTTCGGGAAGAACTCACCATCAAATCTGGCCTTGAAGGTAGCCCAGACGATCGGCTCTACCAACATCTTTTCCTCAGCATCCCACCAATTCCTGGCGTTATCCTTCAGCTGGCGCTTCGCCAAGTCAACCCAACTAACTTCGTTGACCTTGGACATCTTCAGATTGTCCTCAATATTCCTCATCCATTCATCAGCAGCTAGTGGACCTTCGGTTCCATCAAAATACGCAGGACCCAGCTCTCTGAACTGCTTCGCCCCGGGCTCAGGGCGAGGGGCTTCCACCACCTGAGCAGCTCGAGTCACCGGAGCATTCTACACCTGCAAAAGCACACCCTGCTGAACCTGCATCATCTGCAACATCATCCTCATCATCTCCCCATTAGTGGGCTCCCGCTCAGGCTCCTCGTCATGAGGGGGCGCACCACTACCACCACCACGGGTGATCCGCCTTCCTGCCATCTAATGACGCAGAAAACGAAACAATCAGACTCATAGCTTAGGGCTCAGAGGTCGAAATTATTTGTTGGACAATCTTGCATTATTATCGTTATCCCGATAAGTGCAGTTACAGAGGACCTGCATGGGCCACCACTAAAACCTGTCACGACCCGCTTCCCTAAAATGGAGGCGAGACGTGAAAAGGTCCGCACGGGAGTGGAGCGGTGAAACCCCAAACCCGATAAGCGTCAAATTAGTATAAGCAGGCCCCTGTAATTGCAATCGAAACAACAACAATAATAATATGAGACGGATAAGAAACACCAATCCTAAAGTTTGTCCGCAAAATATTCAACATCACAGAAAAGCCACCAGGCTAAAAAGAAAGAGTCTAAGGGCCCAGAACAAGGCCAAACAAAAGCAACGACATAAATAAGTATAGGTGCCATGCACCGATAACAAACAACTGTCTAACAAAAGTAAAACACAACGGAGACACTAGGACTGGTCCCCAGTGTCCACGTACTCCCCGTCCAACACGGGCGCAAGCTCGGCGTCCGCAAACACCTCACCCTCAGCTGGAAACTCAGGCTCAAGGTCTAACATGCGTCACCCAAAAGAGAAAGGGGCACATGTCAGCAAGTCTAAAAAGACTTGGGCAAGGAAACTGAAAGTGACTAACAACCTAGCATTTAATTGTTAAACAATGGCATGACAGTTGAATATGATGCAACAGTTTAAAAGAGTGACAAGCATGCACGATGTAGCAAAAGCTACCAATTCACTAATCACTTATCACTTATCACTTATCACTTAACACTTATCACTTAACACTTATCACTTAACACTTAACACTTAACACTTAGTGCATAGAGAGTCCACTTACTGGCCAGCTCGTTTATCTCTATCACTATCAATCCTTTAAACACTAGAGATTTCACCTGCTGGCCGGAGTGGCGGATCAAGCCACTCGGGCTCAGTCCGCTTATCTCTTACCCCACCCACATGTGACGAGCGTTGGGGTTTCCAACTCATTATGCTCGCTTCTGGTCACGAGCCAGGAAAATAAGTGTGTGTTGACATCCGAGCGTTGGGGTTTCCAACTACAGGGCTCGCTTCTGGAACACGAGCCAGGAAACATGGGATTGTAGCGTGTGCTACGCAATCACGATAAATAATCACCATGCAATGCCATGAACAGATAATTGCGTACCGTTAATAGAATTTAAACGTGACATATGAGCATGATGAGGGTGACGGACCAAGCTTCGTTGTCAAGATAGGTCGATGGCGTCTAAACGGCTATCCTTTCACCGTTTAGTCTCTTTTACGCTAAAGCAAGGGAAATGGCCTAAGACATGGCCTAAACCAAGAAATGCAAGTTTCACTTGCCTATCACCGGGGATGACGGTTACGAAAGTTCGTTTCCGCGGATGCTAGCCTACGGGGAATCGCTGTTATGGGGAACAATCATCAAAACACAAGTATTTTATTAGGGTTTCATAAAAATTACAATAGGATAAGAAAACAATGGTAGATCGATTTCTTACCGAGAGGAGGCGGAAGAAACACTCCGGGGAACCCTAGGACCAGATCTGGAAGCCAATGGAGAAGTTTGAGGAAACTAGGGTTTTGGGGGATTTTGGGGATTTTGATGGATTTGGTGAGATTTTGGAGAAGATGAGTGGTAGATAGAGTGAATGGACGGATTGGATGATGGATTTAGGGCTTGGAATGAAGGATTGAAGCTTGGAGGAAGATGGGGGCTCAAGGGGGAAGATTTTAGGGTTTTGGATCGTGTTGAGGGAGAAGAAAACGTTTGGGTTGGGTTTAAATAGGCTAGGCTGGTGGCTGCCCAGAAATTAGGGTTTTAACACTGGTTAGTCGGTCAAAGAACAACCACTGACCGACTAGTTTGGCAACTAGTCGGTCGGTCGACCAACGCAGACCGACTAAGTGTAAACAGTAACTCCTGAACGAAAATAGGATTTAGAGTTAGTCGGTCCATGAACAAGTACTGACCGACTAGTTTAGCAACTAGTCGGTCGATGAACATTCTTAGACCGACTAAGAGTAAACAGTAACTCAACTAAAATTAAGATGATGTGTTAGTCGGTTAAAGAAGCATTGCTGACCGACTAGTTTGCAACCTAGTCGGTCAACCAACGTTCTTAGACCGACTAACGATAAACAGTAACTCCTGAGAAATTTAGAAAGCTCACTAGTCGGTCCAAGAAGGATTGCCGACCGACTGGATCGTCATCTAGTCGGTCGGTGCCCCTTCTTACACCGGCTAATAAGCACCAAAAGTTCTGATACGGAGCGTGGAGCCCCGGGATCGATTCCTAAGACTCCTAGGCTTGATCTAATAGTTAGATATGACCGTTATGAAGCCCGTCACAAACGACATACTTCGAAATCGACGATCCTAAGGAAGAAACGAGAAAATACGACGAATTGATCGAAAATGAAAGTTACGGAGACGAAAACCACACAAGAGGAGAAAATCCACCAAAACATATATTATATTATAATAAATTCAGATACAAGGAAACCAGTCGTTACAGTGGAGGCACACAGTTCACCGTATTCTGTGCATCCTGGTGGGACCAAGATGTACAAGGATCTTTGTCTGAACTATTGGTGGCATGGCATGAAGAGGAGCGTGGCTCGGAGTGTGGCTAAGTGCTTGGTTTGCCAACAAGTGAAGGCGGAGCATCAGCGTATGGCAGGGTTGCTACAACCGCTTCCGATTCCGGAGTGGAAGTGGCAACACATCACTATGGATTTCGTGACTGGACTACCTCGGAGTCCGAAGCAGAATGACGCGATTTGGGTGATCGTAGATCGATTGACCAAATCCGCACACTTTATTCCATTCCGAGTGGGACAGTCCACTGAGGTGCTAGCGAGGAGATATATGGAGGTAAATTCTTTTGTTCTCCGTTTTATTTCCTTTTTCCTAGTTTAGATAGTGATGTAACGTGAATCGTGCAGGAGGTCGTGTGACTTCACGGAGTCCCTGTGAGCATCGTGTCGGACAGAGACACGAGGTTCACATCTCAGTTCTGGCAGAGTTTGTAGAAGAGTTTGGGTACGCGTCTGAGTTTCAGCACGGCGTACCATCCGCAGACGGATGGCCAGTCCGAGAGGACAATTCAGATCTTGGAGGACATGCTGAGGGCGTGCATGTTGGATTTCAAGGGTTCGTGGGAGGACCATCTACATCTGGTAGAGTTCTCTTACAACAACAGCTTCCAGGCAAGTATTGGCATGGCGCCCTTCGCCGCTCTTTATGGGAGGAAATGTCGATCGCCATTGAGTTGGGATGACGTTGGCGATAGGGAGCTGTTGGGACCTAAGATGATTGTGGAAGCTGTGGATGTTGTCAGGAAAATTCGGGAGAGGTTGAAGATTGCTCAGGACCGTTTTAAGCATTGGGCAGTGCTAAGCACCGTCCTTTGGAGTTTCAGCCGGATGACCATGTGTTCTTGAGGATTTCCTCGAATCGTGGTGTGATTCACTTTGGGAAGCGAGGGGAGTTGAGCCCGCGATACATTGGACCGTTTGACGTTCTGGAGAGAGTTGGCGAGGTAGCCTACCGCTTAGCCTTGCCGCCATCTTTGGAAGGAGTTCATAATGTTTTCCATGTGTCGCAGCTTCGTCGATACATTAGCGACCCATCTCACGCTGTGGATTTCTCGGAGATTACCGTTCGCCCTGATATGACGTATTACCATCAGCCAGTGCAGATTCTGGACAGGCGTCAGAAGTCACTTCGAAACAAGGTTGTCAATCTTGTGAGGGTGATGTGGTGACACGGCTCGCCTGGGGAGTCTACTTGGGAGAATGAGGATGAGATGTGAGAGCGCTACCCACTTTTGTTTCCGGACACGTGAGTGTTGGGAAATTCCGAGGACGGAATTTTTCTTAAGTTGGGGAGGATGTAACGACTGGTTTTCATCTATCTGGATTTATTATATTATATATATATGTTTGGTGGATTTTCTCCTCATGTGTGATTTTCGTCTCCGTAGCTTTCACTTTTGATCGTTTCGTCGTGATTTCTTAGCTTCTTCCGTTGATCGTCGATTTCGGAGTAAGTCATTCGTGGTGGGCTTCATATCGGTCATATCTTATTGTTAGATCAAGCCTAGGAGTCTTAGGAATCGATCCCGGAGCTTCGCGCTCCATTTCGAAACTTTCTGTGCACGTTAGCCGGTACAAGAAGGGGAACCGACCGACTAGATGACGATTTAGTCGGTCGGCAAACCTTCATGGACTGACTAGTTGGCTTTGTTAATTTCTCAGGAGTTACTGTTTATCGTTAGTCGGTCTAAGAACATTGGTCGACCGACTAGGTTGCAAACTAGTCGGTCAGCAATCGTTCTTTAACTGACTAACTCTATGATCATTTTGATACCAAGTACTATTCATTCTTAGTCGGTCTAAGAACATTCATCGACCGACTAGATTCGAAACTAGTCGGTCAGTAGTTGTTCTTTGACCGACTAAATCTAAATCCTATTTTTGTACAGGAGTTACTGTTTGGACTTAGTCGGTCTGCGTTGGTCAACCGACCGACTAGTTCCCAAACTAGTCGGTCAGTGGTTGCTCTTTGACCGACTAATCAGTGTCGAAACCCTAATTTCTGGGCAGCCGCCAGGTCGTTTTCTATAAATACCCCACTTCGTTGCTTTTCTTTCTTTCTCTTCTCCTGGCCTCTTTCCTTCCCCCTTGACCTCTGAGCTTCCCCAACCTTCCTCTAGCCTTCCTCCTTCATCAAGAGCTTCTCCCCCTCTCCATTTTGGCCGGCCATCACCTCTTGATCGCCGGAAAACCCCAAAAACCCCCAAAACCCCATTTCTCCAGATTTTCCACATCCATTCCAGATCTGAACCCTAGGTTCCCCTGATCATTTCTTCCGTTGCCGTGCTTGCTCGGCATCGTTCTTCCGCTTCCGATACGTGATCTCATCTCCGTAGTTAGCATTTGTGTGCCAGCCTCGTTGATCGTCATCCTCGGTGCTAGGCAAGTGAAACTTGCCACTTAGGGTTTTGGGCCATGTCTTAGGCCATTTGCTTGTTGTAGGCGTAAAAGAGACTAGGCGACGAAATGTTACTCGCCTAGGCACAATTTTAGGAACTAGCTTGACAACGAAGCTAGATCCGTCATTTTTCATGTTGCATAACTCCCATGTCATGTCTAATTTTAATTAACGGTATGCAAATTAATTGTCATCCATGCTATCCATGTTGAATGTCGCATTCGTAACACACGCTACAATACTTATGTTTCCTGGCTCGTGTTCCAGAAGCGGGCTACGTGAGTTGGTTAATAGCCAATGCCCGACCTACTTGTTTCCGGCTAGGCACCTGCGTTGCAGGCATAACCCTACGCCATACGTGTTAAATACACTTCCTGGCTCGTGATCCAGAAGCGAGCATTCCGTGTGCAGGGTAATGCCCTGGCTCGATACATGTGGAGGGGTAGAGATAAACGGTCACTTGAGCTTAGGAGTTGGCCCGATCAGCCACTCTAGCCAATAGGCGGTATCTCTGTGCACAACTTGTTATTTGACGTGTTTACTTGACGTGTTCACTTGACGTGAACTACTTGACTTGTACTGGTCCGTGTTTTACTTGTAAAACTTGTTATCCATGCCTTACTTGCCACTTGCTACTTGTGCTTCCCATTACTTGTCACTTCCACACTATACTTGCCATGTCAAGCATCATACTATAACTGCTAGGTTGTTAGTTTTCCTTACTTTCAGTTTCCTTGCCCAAGTCTTTTAGACTTGCTGACGTGTGCCCCTTTACTCTTTTGGATGACACATGTTAGATCCTGAGCCTGAGTTCATTGTTGAGGACGAGGTGTGTGCGGACGCCGAGCCCAAGCCTGTGTTTGGCAAGGAGTACGTGGACACTGGGGACCAGTCCTAGTGTCTTCGTTGAGCTTTCCACCTTTTGTTTTAGACTGCTGTAGTTGTCGGTGCGTAGCACCTATACTTTGTTATGTTTGTTCTTGCTGGCCTTGTCCTGGGCCTTTAGACTCTTTCTTTTAGCCTGGTGGCTTTTCTGGATGTTGAACTTAAATTTTAATGTTGGACAAACTCTGATGTTTGAGATTTTATTTTTGTCTCTCCTTGTGTTATTATTGTTGTTCCGTTTGTAGTTACAGGGACCTGCTTATGTTAGATTGACGCTTATCGGGTTTGGGGCTTCACAGCTCCACTCTCGTGCGGACCTTTTCATGTCTCGCCTCCATTTTAGGGAAGCGGGGCGTGACACGGTGCATGAGGGCTTGGATACGATGGTCCACTTTATGGAGCCCGAGTCCCACTACCGTCACTCTCCACTTCTTCTGCGGCTGAGCATCTATTTGAGCATATTGCCCCTATTCAGGGAGATTTTCATACTCACTCCCACTCCACTTTTGAGTCTCGATTTTCACTTCCTATTTCTTTAAACTCATATATTTTTGACACACCATATCTCTCGCAGGACACAGGATCTATTTCCCTTGAGGTATGCTACGGTGTGTCACCACCTGGAGAGCCACTCCTCTTGGAGAGCGAGGATTTGGTCTTCACTAGCACAGAGGATAGCGATCCATTCTCAGGGAGTATTCGTCAACCTTTTATTAGTTTTCCATCCTATGTTGACGATTATCTCTGGAATATATTTATTTTGGGAAATGATTTCTTGCCATGGATTAAAGCACCTCATCCTTTGCAGGTCACAGGTGGACACCTATTAACTTGGAGGTGCATTGCTTGGGTCCATTGGCACACGTGGCGCAGCACTTCTGGCGGAGCCACAGCAGGAGCAGTTAGAGCAGCTACATGTCCCACTCCAGATTTTGGATCCGCCAATGCTCAGGTGTATCCTAATCTAGTAGTGTAAATATTTATCGCTTTCTAGTTAAGATTAGAATAATCTCGTCTCCTCTCATTAGCGAGTGGAGCGTATCTAGGGTTTGCTTTTGCATCATAACAACCCAACATGGTGTGCCCTTCTATCATTTCACCCCCATCACCCTATCCTTGTTCTTTTGACACTTTTCTTGGCCCCGTTATCATTTTTCTCCATGAAACCCCTACCACCTCCAAAGGGTGGTGATGCCTGTTTTTGCCTATTGTTCACTCTCTCCTTTATCTTTTATGCCATGTACCGGATTTTCATATCTTTTGTGCATAGCTTATATTAGCTTAGGGGAGAGTATCACCCATAGTCATTTTTGTTACTTTTGATGCATTTCTCCTCCCATTTTATCTTTGCCCTCTCATGTGTGATCTTATTCCATTGAGGGCAATGCAAGCTTTAGCTTGGGGGAGTTGCATTTCATGCATGTTTCCTTTATTTTCTTCCATTTTTCACCTTTTTCATGCATCAAAAATTTTTCTTTTCATTTTTATGCATCATTCCCATCATGCATTTTTCTTTCTCCACTTCATTCTTGCCTCTTTCTAGAGATGAACCCTCAATGATATTTTGCCACTCATGCTTCACTTTTCGCGTTTGAGCACCTTTTTCCATCATGCTATTTCTTTGATTATTTAATGCTCATATATGTGTTTTGCCATCTTTTGGGTCTATTTGCTATATTTCGAGATTGTTGGTTGTGATTGTGTTTAAGGCATGCTTCTAGCTATATATCATATTTTAATATGCCCCTCTATTTGAAGTTCCAAGATTTTTCAAGCTTCATTTCAAAGAAAATGTTATTTTACCATCCTACCCCCGTGCTTCTAACTCTTGCATGAAATACTACATTGTACTCTTATCGCATGTGTTAGCTACCTTTCAACGGGATTAGGATATCCACACCTTTGTCCCGTGCTTGAATTCATGGAGGATTTTCTTGCCATGCTTGGATTTCTCAAAAATTCTCTTTTGTTTTACTTTGTCCATTCCCCCTCGTCGTGCATCGTTCTCCCATTTGGGGGAGTGTACATTTTTCATATTTCTGTATAATGGTCCTTCGGGGTTATTTGAAACCCGACGTCCTAAAGCCATCTGGCTTGGGATGCGTAGGCCGTCCTTGCATTCCATTGCGATTCCGCAAGTTTGCAAGACAAAAATATTAAAATCAAAAACAACAAAGACAAACCAAAAACCAAAAATATGTATATATGCCACATTCTCACTTTTTCCTTCGCTCTCCATATTTCCTATATTTGAGAGCACCATTGTATATAGGGAAGGTGAGAGTTTGTACAACGTGATCTTTCCCCATCTTCTCCATCTCCTTTTGAAAATACAAGCAAGGCAAGAAAGTGTTTCAAAAATCAAAAACGACTAGTGTGTGTGGTGATTCCTTTCATCCCAGACATTGATAGTTATTCACATGATTCATATCTATTCTTTCTTACTTCTTCATGCATGTATGGGTATCTCGTATTCACCGTTTGGAAGATTTGATGTGAATTTTGAGCTTCCTCATATTTGGGCATATTATCTTCTATAACATGCTATGATAGTTAAGCCTTTGCCAATGTCACGCTTCTATCTCTTTTGTGCTCTATTGATATGAACCCATGATGCTATATTATGAGATTGAATTTTTGATTTAGATTGTGATATGCTTTTTTCTTGTGCTTAATTGTGTTGATGATTACATTTGTAGTTTGGAGAGGGTGATCAAGGATTCTTCACTTTCATTTCTTGCTCTCACACCCGATCTTCATTCCAACTCGCCTCCCTCGGGACGAGGAAGAGTTTAGCTTGGGGGCTTAACGCGTGTTCATATTTCACCTTTTACACACCCTCTTTATCGTGTTTTCATATGCATTTCATCTCATTCCCTGTTGTATATATCACATTTTGGTTCATATTGACTATTGGGTGTATTGTTTGTGTTTCAGGTGAATGTCGGCATTTCGGTGTCTTCTGGAGTCAACCTTGCATGTCAGGACGAAGGCGTGGCGAAGATTCGATTGCCAAAGATGAGGATTCATTGTTCTGGAGCTTCAACCGATCGGGTGGACAGACTCACCCGATCGGTTCGTGCACATATATTCGACCCGGACAGAAGCTGAAATGAAGAAGACCCCACCCGATCAGTTCAGTGATCGGGTGGTCACGTCAGTGCTCTCTATTTTGTGTGCCAAAGCCACCCGATCGGTTGACTTCCCAACCGATCGGGTCATCTCCCCAGGTCATTTTGGGGAAGAACCCACCCGATCGGTTGACACTTCAACCGACCGGGTGGCCTTTTCTTCCCCTTTCACGCACCGCTGCTCATTCATTGAAGATCTGTTATCATTCCAGTGGGATTTTGGGTGATCACTTATTTTTTAGCGTCGGCATCGTCGTTAGCTTTCCAACGATAGGTCGCATGCCCAAGTCCGATTTTTCTACATTTTTCTGGAATTTTCTGAGCACAGCTGGGTGCTGAAATTGGGAGCTATCTGAAATTGAACTTCAATCGATCGGTTGGGAGTCCAACCGATCAGTTCTGGTCAATTTCAGAAGCTGTGCATCTCTGTTTTCTTCCACCCGATCGGTTGACACTTCAACCGATCGAGTGGTCTTGTTTTAGCAGTTTTATTGGGTTTTTGGACCCGAACCGTTAGGGTTTTGATGGGGCTTATAAATATAAGTGTGAGCAGGACTTAGAGGGAGTTCTCTCCTATTTTTTCAGCAGTTTTCTCCCCCCTTTAGGGGATCTTTAGGTTAGGTTAGATTAGGGCTTCTACTTCAATAAGTCTTGTAATGGATTGACGATTCAATGGCAAGATAAGTATTACTTTTCCTATTTCCATTGTTTGTGTTATTTTTATTGTGCTTGATGGTGAATGTTTGTTTGTCCATTTTATTGCTTTCTATTATGTTCTTCACCATTGAGTAGTGTTTGATGAACCCTAATATGGGTTAGAGTAGGATTGATGCTTGGGATTTTACATTTGACTTGATTGCATGGCAAGTGTTTGATGGAATGTGTCAATGGGGATTTCTAGCAATCTGAGTCCAATTCGTACGACAACACACTAGATGTGTTGGGGGTTGGGGTCCGGAGTCTTGTCCAGTCATGACCTACTTTGATGTATTGCTAGAAATCACATTCGACCTATTAGGCCATTAGGGTTACGCGGGGATGTTTTATTGTCATTGGCGTGAGAAAGACCGCCTCTGACTGTCGGGCCAAGGGGAAATAAAACTGGTGTTTGATCCCCTAGCCACAGCTCACACCCCTAGCGTTGACATCGAATCCTCGCGCGTGGGAATGACTTGGACGAAATGTTGGGAGCTATCATTGTGGCCTTAATGCTCTCGGTTACGGAGGGCGTCTGACATGGGAATGCACAACGTCCGAAACCGGGTAGACCTAGCGTATCATCCGGTATCGATCGGAATGTCGGGCTCATGGGACGCTAGGTACCACCTTTAGGGGCAATGTCTCACCCTGGGTCATGTCGAATGCCAAGTATCTTGAGTGCTCTAGCCCGGGTCAGCGGGGATTCATTTCTTGTCTTTTTTATTTCTTTCTTTTATTTCTTCACTACTCACTCTTATTATCCGCGTATCTCTCACACAACCTAGGCGAGGCTGGTAGCCATTCAAGCCATCCACCTCCATGTGTTTGATAAACCCGCACCCTACACTAACCGTGTACTTGTGGTAAAATGACACCGCGTCCAAACCGTAAACGGGGCACCGATCAATAGTCTAGACACCAAAAGGTGTCAACCCTGTGGGATATAAATGGGTATTTGTCAGAAAAAGAAATGAAAATAATGACATCGCACGCTAAAAAGCAAGGCTTGTAGTTTAGGGATTTTCACAAAGACTGTGTATTGACTATGAAGAAACATACTCACCAGTGATGGATGCGATCACTTTTCGATTTATAATAAAATTAATAGTAAATGAAGGATTAGATATGTAGCTAATGGATGTTGTGAATGCATATCTATATAGAAATCTTGATAAAGAGATTTATATGAAACTTCCTGATGGCTTTCAATTACCTAAAACTTTAAAAGGTGGACTATGGGACTTCTATTCTATTAAGCTACAGAGATCATTATATGGTCTTAAACAATCGGAAAGAAAGTGATATAACAGACATAGCAAATTCCTTGTACATCAAAGATTCCACAAAAATAAAGTCTGCCCTTGCATCTTTATAAGAGCAAAGGGAACATGATTTGTAATAATTGCAACTACGTATACAACTTAAATCTCATTGGATCTCCTGAAGAGATAACTAAGACATCTGCAAGCCTGAAAAAAGAATTTGAAATGAAAGACCTAGGCATAACAAAATTCTGTCTTGGTTTACAGATTGAACATCTGAAAGATGGTATCCTGTTACATCAAACCACATAAACCAAGAATTATTACAAAAATTTCATCTGGACCAATGTCATCCAATAAGTACACCTATGGTAGTATGTTCATTGGATGTACATAAAGACCTCTTTCGTCTGCTGGAAGAGTGGGAGGATATTCTTAGTCCTGAAGTCCCTTATCTAAGTTCAACTTGAGCACTTCTTTATCTGGCTAACTGTACACTCCCGATATAGAATTTGAAATAAATTTACTAGCCAGATGTAATGCCCTACCAGCTACTGCACAAGTACTAGAGGGGGGGTGAATAGTACTTTAAAATAATAAGGAGTATAATTCCAAATTAAATTGCAAACAACTACCAAATCAATTTGCGGAAGCTTAAATTGAATGACAACAATTAAATCAACAATGCAAACAAACGATGTTAATGGGTTCGGATCCACCCAAGTCTCCCCGACTTGTTCCCGGTGATCCTACGTCCCAACCACCCGGATCCCTTCCGGATACTTGAGTTAGAAATCCTAACTCAAGATTTCCACTATGAATATCTTGTGAAAAACCTTCACAAGATCAAATCATACATGCAATAGCAAACGTGAATCCCACAACCCGGGATCACAACCTTCTCTCACAACCGAGAGAATCACAAAGCAATATTAAAGAGTTTAATATGAAATAAACAATCTTACCACAAAATCCTATACCTTGAGTTTTTCTTACCCAAATGGTGAAATGAAGGATTTGAGGAAGATGAAGTCACCAAGACCTAGCACCAAGGAAATGACCAGCAATCGGTGCCTAGGAAAGAGTTGGAGACTTGGATCAAGCAATAGCTTGAAGAGCTCACCAAGAACAAGCTTCTCTCTAGATCTAGAAATGAGAGAGAATGGGTTTCTTGTGAGGAAGAGAGCTTTAGATTTGAGGGAGAATGGCTATCTCTTTAGAACTCAATGAATCTCTTAATGGCAGCTCTAACCTAGATAGAAATGACCTAGGTTCGTATTTATAGGGTCTCATAAAAACAAGTTAGGTCATTCACCAACGGATAGAAATCTGTGAGAGTTAGTCGGTCAAAGAACAATCACTGACCGACTAAATCATCAACTAGTCGGTCAGTCAAACAACGTGGACCGACTAAGAGTAGATCTGAGAAGAGATAGAATTTCAGACCTAGAAATCTAGTCGGTCCAAGAAGACTTTCTGACCGACTAGTTTCACAACTAGTCGGTCAGTCAGTGAACGTAGACCGACTAAGAGCAAAAAGAATTAGTTTGAAGACAAAGTGACTTAGTCGGTCCAAGAACAGAAGTTAACCGACTAAATTGTCAACTAGTCGGTCACCAAACGTTCTTAGACCGACTAACGGTAAACAGTAGCTTAGGAGAATTTGAGAGTGAACAGAAAGTCACAACTAGTCGGTCAAAGAAGCATCACTGACCGACTAGTTCACAAACTAGTCGGTCGGTGAGTCAACGTAGACCGACTAACTGTAAACAGTAAAGTCCAAGAAATTAAGGAATCAAACTAGTCGGTCCAAGAACAGTTGCCGACCGACTAGATCACCATCTAGTCGGTCAGTACTCCTTCTTGTACCAACTAACATGCACATACAAATCCGAATCGAAGCGCGACGCTTCGAGGAAGTTAGAATGAACTTGTGCAAGGATCCTAGAGCTACGAAATGAGCGTAATGAAGATAGAAACGTAAGATATACTCAAGGCTTAACATTCTATATATCGAAGCTAAAAGACTATAAATAAAACCTTAATAAACGGTCTTCGAGAGCTTCGATTGAATCTTCATAACTTCCAAAACGGCGCAAGAGCTTCAACGAAGCTTTAGGCATGAATATGAGCTTTGGGAAGTGTTGAGATGTCGCTTTGAATGTTCTCGTGAAATTGGCGACGATCTCCAAAACTGCGCTCACAAATTGTTAGTTCATGGATTATTTATGTTTGCTCATCATCAAAACCAAATCCGGGGAGTCCAATATTCAACATTCTCCCCCTTTTTGGTGATGACAAACCAACATAAATAATAATCAAAAATAATAATTCAAATGTAAAATACTTACTCCCCCTGCATTGATGACACGTTAATTCCAAAATGAATATATATGAATTGCATCAATCAGATGAGTAAGATAAATAAAGCGAATCAATTTTCGAAATATCGGATTTTGAAAATCCTTATATGTATCTTAACTCCCCCTGAATCTAACATATCAAACTAGATTCTTGGAAAATGAGTTAAATTTTCATTTGCGCTATTTATTATCATTATCTCTCCCCCTTTGGCATTATCCCAAAAATGGAGGGCATACAACGACAACAATTAGGAAATGGAAAATCCAACATCGGGAGTCGTAGACAATGACGATGGAACTAATTGACACCAAAGGAAAAGCGATAAAATCAAATCAAAGTGTGCCAATTGTCCATTATCACAAAGTGAAGATCAAAATCATCAAAAAATACCAAATAATTATTCATTAATTGAATAAAGAAACATACTCTTCAATATTCAATATTCTTGGTTAAATTTGTGCATGGAAAACAATTCTATATAATTATAGAAATATAATCTATTTAACCAAGTTTTTAATCGTCGAGCGACGAATTCACAATTCAAATGCATTCAATGAATATATAAAAAAAATGCACGACGAATAAATGACAAAGTGAATGACGATGAACATATATACATATAGAGACATCCTGAGTATATCAAAAAGGTATCACATCGAATACATGCGGTACATCATATGAAGCGAGACACATCATCTATATAAACAACAAAAAAATACATCATCATCATCAACATCATCAAGGTGTATCAAAATACATCAAAACAGCATCATAACATAATATCCAACTCCGACAACCAGAAATCGCAAAAATACATCAAAACATCTCTCAAACCCCATCCTAACCCAAAATACTCTCACTAAAAAATATCATCCAAAGCGTAGTGGAGAGTCCTCGAAACACGCGATCACGAGGAGGAGGCTGGATCTGCAGTGTCCGTGGGTCCAGTCGACGGAGTGGACTCAGGCTCTGCAGGGAGGAGAGGCGTCTCAACAGATGGAATCGTCGGGGCAGGAGTGGAGATCTCAGCAACAGACTCAACAACGGGAATCTCAACAGCAGCATGGGTCTCGACAGAAGCAGCAGCAGCAGTGTCAACAGCAGCAGGAGATACATGAGCAGGCTCGGAAGACTGAAGAGCTGAAGCAGATGGATCTGGAACACCGGAAGTGGTGCCATCTCCAGGAGCAGAAGATGTGGTAGCAGCAGCAGCAGTGGCCGTGGCAACATCGTCACGAGCCAAAGAAGTGACAAGCTCGTCAATCTCCTCATCGTCCATCTCCTCGGCCTCAGAAACTGAAGGAGGTAGATCAATCCCCATCAGACGAGCCATACGGCAGACGACCTCCTCGGTATGACCCAAACGTGACTCGTGCCGACGAAGAAGGCGTACGACATCGTCCAATGTAGCAGGACGAGAGGGGGCTGCAGCAGCGGACGGAGAAGCCTGAGAAGCAGATGCGGTAGACCTCTGCACGTGACGAAGTGCCGCTAGAGATTTCTTCACGGCCGTCGCGTTCAGAGGCGTACCCAAGGGACGCTCATCGTCAGGAGGGAGGGGGACTCAGAAATGACGGAATACAAGAGTCAACAGGCAAGGGTATGGAATGTGCGTAGACTTATTGGTCTTGCGTATACACTCGAAAGAATCCATCTTATCGAGTATCACGCGAGCCCAATTAATCTCGCACCCCAAAAAAAGAGCGTAGATCAATTTCAAGAACGGCTGGGATGGGAGTGAAGAGGATCCATACTTAGGGAGGAGACATGACTTCAAGATTAGGTTAAGAACCCACGCATTCGGCTTAAAAGATTTCGATGGAACACCAATGAATGCGGAGGGGATAACCTGGAAAATCTCAGAAAGGATAGACTGATCCAAGGAAGAAATGTCGTCTACGGAAATGTCCGAAGGGAGGAGACCACACGATGAACAACCAAGAATCTCCCCCAAGATTTCTGCCGTGAGAACTATAGGAGTTCCCAAGACAGTCGTCTCAATGGAGTGGCTGGCATCGTACTGGCCTCGAATACGATTGGCATAGAACAATTTCACGAGGCGAGGATACGGTTTGGGATTGGCCTTGGGGTCGTATCAGAGATAATCTAGAAGACCACTATAAGAGAGAAGATCAGCAAGGCCGAGAAAATCAGAAAACTGAACGTGATGCTCTAACAACAGTGGACAGTGCTCTTTACGGTTGTACGCTGCGAGACACTGAGGGTCATCGCAGCACAACGATATGTCTACACCGCCGACTGGCATAGTAGCTTTACCCTTGGCCTTACGGGTCTTCGGAGGTGGAGTGGGTTCCCTAGTAGGCTCATCCTCTGGGATAAATTCAGAGTCGGAATCGGGAGGAGTCGCCGGAGTCTGAAGAATATGCTTTTTGGTCTTGGATTTGCGGGGTTTAGATGTGGCAGTCCTAGGCTTCTTAGGAGGAGGCGATGATGGAGAGGCTTGGGTTGACTTGGCACGACGCTTAGGCTTCGGGGGATTCCTAGGGTCGGAAGGTTGTTCTACGGTCATAGGAGAAGCCCCGGAAGAGGCGATAGGAATTCTCGTCTTAGCCATAGCACTACGAGCACAAGCAATCGATGACGGAGGATAAGATCAAAAACAGCCTAGCACAAACCCTAGAAAACCAAATGAAATCGAACACACAAACCCTAGGTTAAAACTAGAAACCCTAGGAGCTAGATGAGATAAAATCGAACCCTAGGGTAGGAATCGACCAAGGAGAGGGAGGGAGATACCTAGGAGGTGGAGTCGACGGCGGCGGACGGCGGGGATGGTCGGAGATATGGCCGGAGACGACGGAATTTGAGGGGGGCTCGATCAGGGTTTGGGGGTTTTCGAGTTTGAGCTGAGAGGAGACCGACTAAAAACTGATTTAGTCGAACGAAATAAAAGTATAAGTTGGTCGGGAAACGAAAAGACTCAACTGCCCTAATCCACTTAGTCGGTCACAGTTCAAGTACTGACCGACTAGATTACGATCTAGTCGGTCGGTCAATGAGCTTGAACCGACTAAGTCGAAACAGGGGCACAGAGGGATTTTTAGGGCAAGATTTAGTCGGTCGCAGTATATTCACTGACCGACTAGTTTTCAATCTAGTCGGTCGGTAAATGTACTGTGACCGACTAACGAACGAAAATGATAGGAGTAAGATATAGGCTTGATCTAGTCGGTCTGAGTTCATTTGCTGACCGACTAGATGAGCATCTAGTCGGTTGACAAGTGAACTTAGACCGACTAGAGGAGTCCAAAAATTTATAATTGATTTCTCTTCACAAACCACTTGGATGAAACATTATAACTCACTCATTAGTCATCTAAATTACCCCATAAAACGTCGAAATCTTAAATACGACTTTCAAATACGAATTCGATCATAAATTCAAATATATCACATAAAATTCCCAAAAATTCAATTAATCTAGCATGAACAAAATATCGCGAAATCGAATAGCATGCAAGATAATTGAATGAAATATGAATCCTATATCTCGGATTCACCCATAATCCCCAATTCTCGACGCAACCGCACAAAGGAGTCCTCCTTTAGGGGTTTCGTGAAAATATCGGTGATTTGCTTTTGGGTTTCAACGTACACTAATATGATGTCCTTTTTAGCAACATGATCATCTAAGAAATGGTGTCGGACATCTATGTGTTTTGATCGGGAATGGTGCACCGGATTCTTTGAAAGACAGATTGCACTTTGGTTATCCACCATGATAGGGCTAGTATCACAATGAATACCAAAATCCTTCAAAGTGTGTCTCATCCAAAGAACCTGGGCACAAGCGGCACCGGCGGCAATATATTCCGCCTCGGTGGTTGAAAGTGATACGGAATTTTGCTTCTTGGAAAACCAAGAGACAAGAGAATTTCCTAGAAAATGGCAAGTGCCACTAGTACTTTTCCTGTCGGATTTGCATCCCGCATAATCGGCATCACTGTATGAGACTAACTCATACGTGCTAGATTTCGGATAAAGTAATCCAAAATCTAAAGTGTAACTTAGATAACGGAAAATACGCTTTACCGCTACTAAGTGAGACTCCTTAGGTAGAGACTGATAACGAGCACAAATGCATACGGCAAACATAATATCGGGCCTACTTGCGGTAAGATAAAGTAAGCTACCTATCATACCTCGATATAGACGAATGTCTACATCCTTACCACCCGTATCCTTGTCAAGATGCGTAGTCGTGCTCATTGGAGTCTTTTTCCCGGAAGCACTTTCCATTCCAAATCGCTTAAGCAACTCCACCATATACTTCGTTTGGTGGATGAAGATTGCATCGTTCATTTGGCGAATTTGGAGACCTAAGAAATATTTGAGTTCGCACATGTGGCTCATCTCAAATTGTTCCTTCATAACGTTAGAAAACTCTTCGCAAAGAGTGAAGTTAGTAGCACCGAAAATGATATCATCAACATAAATTTGAACTAATAAAATATCATTATTCGCATGCTTAACAAAAAGTGTAGAATCGGCTTCGCCCATTTTAAAATTCAAATCCAAAAGAAAATTCTTTAGGCGATCATACCAAGCTCGAGGAGCTTGTCTCAAACCATAAAGAGCTTTCTTTAGTTTAAAAACATGATTTGGAAATTTTTCATTTATGAAGCCCGGAGGTTGAGAAACGTAAACTTCCTCAACGACATCTCCATTTAAAAATGCACTTTTAACATCCATTTGAAATAACTTAAAATTTTTATGGCATGCATAAGACAATAAAAGTCTAATCGATTCTAATCTAGCTACCGGAGCGAAGGATTCTTCGAAATCGATACCTTCCTCTTGGCGATAGCCTTGAGCAACTAACCGAGCTTTGTTCCGGATGACGACTTGATTTTCGTCGGATTTGTTCTTGAAGATCCACTTTGTCCCTATGACGGTGTGGTTCTTCGATGGCAAAGGAACAAGCTCCCATACCTCATTCCTCTCGAATTGAATGAGTTCCTCCTCCATGGTAAGGATCCAATCACTATCTTCGCAAGCTTCAACTATATTCTTTGGCTCTATTGATGAGACAAAGGCACTATTGGCGAAGTGGTGGACTTGCGATCTTGTCTTGACACTATCATGAATATTGCCAATTACTTGCTCATGGGGATGGTCGCGGACGGTTTGAAGCCGCTTGGGAATACCTTGATCACTAGGCACATTCTCAACAACTTCATTAGTCGGGTTAGTCTCAATAAAATCAATTGAATCAATGGACTTAGAATTTTCAAACGAATCACATAAAACATCCATAGAATCATTGTCATTTGAAATTCTTGAAGTAATAAAATTCTCATTAAAAGAGACATGAAGTGATTCCTCGATCGTAGAGGATCTTTTGTTGTATATCCGGTAGGCTTTGCTACGTGAGGAATACCCAACAAATATCCCCTCATCCGATCTCGGATCAAACTTGTCCAAATTATCATATGTGTTTTTAATAAAACATTTTGCGCCGAAAACACGAAAATGTTTAACTTGAGGCAATCTACCAAACAACAATTCATAGCAAGTTTGTTTGGTGCCTGGCCTCAAAAGTATTCTATTAAACACATAGCAAGCGGTGTGTACCGCTTCCGCCCAAAATTGATAGCCAAGTTGACTATATTCGAGCATAGTGCGAGCACACTCCACAAGCGTTCTATTCTTCCTCTCAACAACACCATTTTGAGGAGGTGCGCGAGGGAAAGAAAACGTGTGAGTAATTCCAAGATCATCACAAAAATTTGAGAAAGACTCATTCTCAAATTCACCCCCATGATCACTACGAATAGTGACAATGGTGGTTCCGATGAGATTTTGTACTTTCTTTACAAATATTGTGAAGTTTTCAAAAGCTTCATTTTTATTACATAAGAAAAATACCCATGTAAATCTTGAATAATCATCAACGATGACTAGTCCATATCTTGCATTTCCTAAGGAAGCAACTCTAGTTGGCCCAAATAAATCTATATGTAATAGCTCTAGTGGCCGTTTCGTAGAAATGCTTTTCTTAGGTTTAAATGAAGATTTAGGAAGCTTGCCACGTTGACAAGAATCACAAAAACTTTTCTTTTCAAAAACGAGCTTCGGAAAACCTTTAATGGAATTTAATTTCGAAAGCTTATAAAGTGTTCCAAAGTTCACATGTCCAAAGCGTCGATGCCATAAGTGTTGTTCACTTGTGTTGGCAACGAGACATTGTTCATATGACTTAGGAAGATCCAAAATATAAATATCTTTATGGCGTGTGCCGGAAAATAATAATTTATTATTATCATTTGAAATATGACACAATCCTTTCGCAAAACTAACTTTGTAACCTTTGTCACAAAGTTGGCTTATTGAAATAAGATTATGATTTAAACCATCAACTAGATAAACATCGCTAATTAAGGGTTTAGAAGGGTTACCCACTTTACCAACACCGACGATGGTTCCGCTCTCATTGCCTCCGAATACGACGCGATTTCCATTTGCAATGGGAACAATTCCGGAGAGCAATTTAGCGTCACTCGTCATGTGTTTTGAACACCCGCTATCGAGTATCCAATTCCCTTTGGAGCTAAATTTATATTTGTTGCTCCTTTTCTTTTTCTTTTCCTTGAGTACCTAAAGATAGAGACTTTCATATCATGGTACCCAAGGTCATTGGGTCCTCAAAGGTTAGACCTTTGGAAGCCAAGTCCAATTGGACTTTGACTTCCCCACATAATTCCTACTATGCACAACATTCGAAAAATAAGCATTCATATACATTTGTTTTTCTTCCATGCTTGTGTCCTTCGGGCTCCAAAGAGTGAATATTTTGGGAGCCATCATCCGATTGGGTGCATGCATGCGACGTTGATTTCTACGTGATGCATGTTGTGGATAGGCATACGGGACATGATGGAATGGTGCACGACGAGAATTATTCATATGATGCGGTGGGTGAACATATGCATGTGTGGGAACACGTGCGTGAGGGTGTCTCACATGGTGTGCACGTGCCCGAGAATGTGTTGCATAAAAATCATCATATGTGTGAGATGGTGGAGTAGGACGTGTGTTCCTACGTGGCATGGTATTGGTGTACATATAAGCATGCCCCTTCTTTGGAGGTCCACCCAAAGTGGGTTTCTTTCCAAAAGAGGGCGTGGACGAGATGGAAGCACCATTGGTAGATGAACTACAAATAGAGTGTTTGCTACCACTCGTAGAGTCACCGGAAGTTGGCCTAACAAAAGTAGTGGCCGCTTTGGATGGACATCCCATCGTGTACCCCAAACCAATGTGGTGATTGGCCGGAAGTAAGTCACTTAGGATTTTATCCAAATGGTCCTTACCTTTGTTGAATTTGTTAATTCGGCCCAATGTGTTCTCATATTTCTCTTTGAGAGAACGCATAGAAGTATCCAAATTGGATACTTGCGATGTGAGCACAAAAACACGAGATTTAAGATTCTCGTTCTCAATACTCAAAGTCGAGTTTTGAGAAGTTAAATCCGCTATCATATGTTCTTCCGGATCATCTATGCTAACATGTTCAAGTTTAGATTTGAGATTAACAATCTCATTTCTTAACTCTTCAACAACGGTGTCGTTGTTGGTGATGATAGTCTTAGGCGAGGTTTGAATGCTAGCTAGGTCATCTTTTACTTTAGTATATTTAGACCATAAGTGAGAGTTAGCATCCCTAAGATCATCCATAGTTACATCATCGCCTTCGTCGTCGCTATCATCGGAGGAGGAAGATCCTTGATCATGCTCCTCTCTCGCCATGAAGCACATGTGCGCTTGCTCCACTTTCTCATCGTCCGACTCTCCGCTTGAGGAATCCTCGGAGTCGGTGAATGTTGCTCCGACAAGTCCCTTTTTGTACCCCTTTTTGTACTTCTTCGACTTGTCGAACTTCGGCGCCTTCCACTTCTCCTTTTGCTTGTTTTGAGGACAATCCGCTTTGATGTGTCCTGGCTTATTGCATTTAAAGCACAAAGGTGGAGAGGCGTTAGTAGAAGTAAACTTAGATTTTTGTTTGAAGTTACCCTTTCGGAAGAAGCGATTGAACTTCTTTGCCATGAGTGAAATGGATTCCATGTCCATTTCTTCTTCCGAGTCCTCATCATCGGTAGAGGTGGATGAAGCCGCCTTGAATGCAATCGTCTTTTTCTTAGGCGCATCTAGGTTCAAATAGGACTTCATCTTTTCTTGTAACTTCACCTTGCTATCTTTGCGTACCTCGTATGACATCAAAGTACCCATTAGTTGAACAACGGTATATTTATTCATGTCATTACCTTCCTCGATGGCGAAGGTACGTTTCTCCCAAGAAGAAGGAAGTCCTTCGATAATCTTTGAGCACTTCTCCTTTTGAGTGTAGGACTTGCCGAGGGCCTCTAACTCGTTTATTATGTCAACGAAGCGAGCGTAATATTCTTTCATCTTCTCGCCCTGTTGCATATGAAACATTTCGTAATCTTTGTTTACGACTACGAGTTTAGAGTCTCTTACCCGACTCGTCCCTTCATGAAGAATGAGGAGGGAGTTCCAAATTTGATATGCACTCTTACATGTGCATATCTTATTGAAATCCTCGGGCTCCAATGCACATTGCAAGGCGTTCATTGCCTTGGCATTGCTTACCTCCGTGGCGACCTCCGCGGTAGTCCATTTCTCAAAGTCTTCTTCTTTGGGTTCGATGTATTCCTTCATTGTAGTCCTCCATAAGGATGCACTCCGGAGGAAAGTCTCCATCCGGCACTTCCAGTACCCGTAGTTGGTACCGTTGAAGAATGGAGGCCTCGTAGAGGAATGTCCTTCCATCACCGATGACGCTCCTTCACGGTTCCTGAAGGTGTCATAGTTGGAAGGTGGAGGCACGGTCTTGTTGTCGTTGGCAGACATAGCTGAGTATCTGGCTCTGATACCAAATGTAATGCCCTACCAGCTACTGCACAAGTACTAGAGGGGGGGTGAATAGTACTTTAAAATAATAAGGAGTATAATTCCAAATTAAATTGCAAACAACTACCAAATCAATTTGCGGAAGCTTAAATTGAATGACAACAAATAAATTAACAATGCAAACAAACGATGTTAATGGGTTCAGATCCACCCAAGTCTCCCCGACTTGTTCCCGGTGATCCTACGTCCCAACCACCCGGATCCCTTCCGGATACTTGAGTTAGAAACCCTAACTCAAGATTTCCACTATGAATATCTTGTGAAAAACCTTCACAAGATCAAATCATACAAGTAATAGCAAACGTGAATCCCACAACCCGGGATCACAACCTTCTCTCACAACCGAGAGAATCACAAAGCAATATTAAAGAGTTTAATATGAAATAAACAATCTTACCACAAAATCCTATACCTTGAGTTTTTCTTACCCAATATGGTGAAATGAAGGATTTGAGGAAGATGAAGTCACCAAGACCTAGCACCAAGGAAATGACCAGCAATCGGTGCCTAGGAAAGAGTTGGAGACTTGGATCAAGCAATAGCTTGAAGAGCTCACCAAGAACAAGCTTCTCTCTAGATCTAGAAATGAGAGAGAATGGGTTTCTTGTGAGGAAGAGAGCTTTAGATTTGAGGGAGAATGGCTATCTCTTTAGAACTCAATGAATCTCTTAATGGCAGCTCTAACCTAGATAGAAATGACCTAGGTTCGTATTTATAGGGTCCCATAAAAACAAGTTAGGTCATTCACCAACGGATAGAAATCTGTGAGAGTTAGTCGGTCAAAGAACAATCATTGACCGACTAGATCATCAACTAGTCGGTCAGTCAAACAACGTGGACCGACTAAGAGTAGATCTGAGAAGAGATAGAATTTCAGACCTAGAAATCTAGTCGGTCCAAGAAGACTTTCTGACCGACTAGTTTCACAACTAGTCGGTCAGTCAGTGAACGTAGACCGACTAAGAGCAAAAAGAATTAGTCTGAAGACAAAGTGACTTAGTCGGTCCAAGAACAGAAGTTGACCGAATAAATTGTCAACTAGTCGGTCACCAAACGTTCTTAGACCGACTAACGGTAAACAGTAGCTTAGGAGAATTTGAGAGTGAACAGAAAGTCACAACTAGTCGGTCAAAGAAGCATCACTGACCGACTAGTTCACAAACTAGTCGGTCGGTGAGTCAACGTAGACCGACTAACTGTAAACAGTAAAGTCCAAGAAATTAAGGAATCAAACTAGTCGGTCCAAGAACAGTTGCCGACCGACTAGATCACCATCTAGTCGGTCAGTACTCCTTCTTGTACCAACTAACATGCACAAACAAATCCGAATCGAAGCGCGACGCTTCGAGGAAGTTAGAATGAACTTGTGCAAGAATCCTAGAGCTACGAAATGAGCGTAATGAAGATAGAAACGTAAGATATACTCAAGGCTTAACATTCTATATATCGAAGCTAAAAGACTATAAATAAAACCTTAATAAACGGTCTTCGAGAGCTTCGATTGAATCTTCATAACTTCCAAAGTGGCGCAAGAGCTTCAACGAAGCTTTAGGCATGAATATGAGCTTTGGGAAGTGTTGAGATGTCGCTTTGAATGTTCTCGTGAATTTGGCGACGATCTCCAAAACTGCGCTCACAAATTGTTAGTTCATGAATTATTTATGTTTGCTCATCATCAAAACCAAATCCGGGGAGTCCAATATTCAACACCAGATACAGTGTTGCACCTACAAAGCACCACTAGTAAGAGGTTAAGCATCTTATATGCTACCTCCAAGGGTCAACAGATTTGTGTTTATATTCTAAGAAAGAAGCATCCTACACACTTGTTGCTATGCAGATGCAGTTTACAAGTCCGATCCCCCCAAATGAGAAGTCACAGACTGGGTACGTATTTATCTACGGTGGGACGGCCATCTCCTAGAAATATTTAAAGCAAACTATGATGGTGACCTCATCCAATCATTCAGAAATTCTCTCCATCAATGAAGTAAGCAGAAAGTGTGTTTGGTTTCTCTCAGTTGTGCATCACATTCTGGTGACGACCGGATTAAAAACTGGTGATCTGGAGCCAACCACCATGTTTGAAGATAATGCCGCAGGTATAGCCCAGCTATGAGGAGGTTACATCAAAGGCGTCAGGACAAAGCACATCTCTCTAAAGTTTTTCTGGATAAATAATTTGCAAAAGAATGGCAAGATCGACATGAAGCAAGTATAATCTAGTGAAAATCTGGTTGATATGTTCACTAAGTCTCTTCCTACAACCACTTTTCGAAAATTTGTACAAAAGATTGGTATAAGGCACCTAAGAGATCTGAAAGCCTAAGTGCTTACATGGATCGGGTGGAGTTAAAAGAGAATTGTATTCTTTTTTCTTAACTATGGTTTTTTCCCACTGTGTTTTCCATAGCCAAAGGATTTAACGAGGCAAATCTCATTAACTCTGGATCACGAAGTATCCATCCATAGTGATACTCACATGATACTCAGAATATCAAGTATTCATGAGTATGAGTTCGCACTTATGACTGGACAAGGGGGAGTGTTATGAATGTGTTATGTAGGCTCAATTATTGGCCCATGTAGGGTATATCCTATCTAATAGCAGATTAGTAGTTTGTATCCTACATAAACACTGTATCCTACAATTGTATGAACTCTTCCCTATTCCCATATAAATAAAGGCCCGGGGTCTCCCCCATAAAGCACTATGCACTTCACAACAGAAAATAATTTGTGAGGCCTAGATATGGAGATGGGAATAATTAAAAAGGAAACTTATAAGAAAAACGGAAAAAGCAAAAATAAAAATAAAAACTAAAAGTAGTTCTGTCCCCCACACATGGGAGTCCCGCTCCAACTTGAGGTGTGGGATGCACTTTCCCTTTTGACATTATAATAGCAGAGAAAAGGAGACTTTTAGCACTAAGTGAGGACCATTTAGGGATGACAATTCTACTTGTGGGTACAGATACCATGGATACCCGCTCGTTCGGGTACGGATATGGGTAGTCTTTTATACCTGCTGGTACATGTATGAGTACCCATTTCCTATCCGTGGGTAAAACTGGACGGTTACGGATATATAATATCCATACCGACGACTACCCGTAAACGGTCATTTTAATATTAATTTATTATATATTTTTATTGAGTAAATTCAATATAAACCTATATTACATATTTTATAAAAAATAATACCTAAACATATATTTGTAATTACAATCAATAAAAATACAAAACTAAATAAAACAAACAAAGTTAAAACAAAACTGATTCAATTCTAGCTTGGGTTTCCCCCTAGCAGCTAGCTCTTCGACATTTCCCCTCTCATATTTCCCGATTTGGAGTCGTCTTCGACTCTTTCCCAGAATCCGATCATCCCCAAAGAAGCCCGCTAGGATTTTTTTTGATTTTTTGGATTCGTATTCAGCAAAGAAGGCTCTTAGTGAGAAGGAGCACGTCATTAGAGATCGAACGGTATGATTCTGTTTTTTTATTTATTCTTTGGTGTTTTGTTCTCTTATTTCTTTGTCCTTTTTGAGTAGATTAGAGGGAAAAAGCGCAGAAGTTCTTTTTTAGGCGATGCATATTGATTTAAGGGTTATTTGTTAATGTGATAGAGGTTAGGGGAAAATGTTCATTGTTGTTGTTGTTTATGTTGATGGATTTCTTAAATTTTTTGCACGGTGGATGCTATTGTTATGTGTTACTCACATTCTTGTAATGATTGGATATGAGCAAAAGAGGTTCAATGGATTCCTTTGTGTTGCAAGAAGCTCGTAAATAATGAGTTTTGTTTTTTCCCCTTTTCCAAAGAATGTATTTTTTGTTGCAAGAAGCTTGTAGTTTGTTTTGACGAGTAACTGTTGGATATGGACGACATATATACACCCATGAGGGGATGTATGAGGGCCTATGGACCTTAGATGTCGCGTGCACGAAAGCGTGCGCGAAGGGAACCTTTTCTCGTGTGAAAAGGACCACTCGATAAGTGGAAAAAGTCACTTTATAAGTGCAAAAAGGCACTTGATAAGTGAATGAAGAAGAGGATAAGTGAATGTGCTAATATAGGCTAATAAGCTTATATTTAGTTATTTCCTACAATAACTACCCCTAAAGCCTATAAATAGGACCCAAGGGTAAGGCATTTACACTAATCTTACCATGCCATAAGTTTGCATAAGGCAACTTGTGTTCTTCTTCTCCCTTCCATTAAAATCCTCTTCTAAATAGAGATTTAGGCGGTGAAACGATGCTTCGATCCTCTGTGACGAAGTATTGACTGTTGTGGCGAATCCAAGGGCGAAGTTCAGAGATTACGGTGCCGCGTACGCAAGCGTAAGTCTCTCTTCTTCATTAGATCCTAACATCATTGTTTTGACAGGATCCTACATTGGTATCAGAGCCATACGGGTTCGCTCCGGTCTCACCGATGAATGCGGTGTTGTCTCTTTCACGAATGAGTATCCTACCATTATGGATATGGTAGGAACGCATCGTGACAGAGAGAAAGCAATAGTTTTTCTTTTCACGTTAGGGTCTTCTGCCATTACGGATATGGCAGGAACTCTCTGTGACGGGAAGAACTTACCGTTCATCTCGCCAAACTCGCGCTCCTCATGGATGCTGAGTCTCCATTCAATAGGGAATGGATGCTCTCTTCATGTAGAGCGTGAAGTTTGCGACCGCGAAAATGTGTTTTCTTCATTTTTTGGCACACGGCCATTGAATCAAAACCGTTTTCTCGATGAACGGGTGTCTCATCAGAGAAGAAGATGGCGGTGGTTATTCTCAACGGAGAAGATGACATCTTTGGTGCATGATCCCCATGGCCATATGGGCCATGGAGGCTATGAATCCCCCCTCCCCATGCGGAGGGGGTTGGCTACGGCCAATAACAAACAAGGACACCCCCTCCGATGGGGGTGTGCGGCCAACCCCATGCCAGGGAGAGGCCGGACATGGCCAAGAGGCCAAGGCCGACCATGGTCTCGGCCATGGCCAGGCCATGGCCGGCCTCGGCCATGGCCAGGGGGCCCTGGCCGTGGCCAGGGCCAACCCTGGCTGAGGCCAGGCCACGGCTAGGAGGCCCTGGCCACGGCCAGGGCCGGCCCTGGCCGGCCTCGGCCAGGGCCAGGGGGCCCTGGCCGCGGCCAGGCCATGGCTAGGAGGCACTGGCCACGGCCAAGGCCAGGCCGAGGCCGGCCCTGGCCTCGGCCAGGGCCTCTGTCGGCACTGGCCATGGCCAGGGCCAGGCCATTACCGGCCCTTGGCCTCGGCCAGGGCCAATCCCCTGTCAGCCCAGTGATTGGGGGGCTTGCGTGGGTGGTGGCTTGCATGGCCGTTCTCTACGGAGCCGGCGACAGTTGTCTGTGGCAAAATTCTCCTGTAGGGGGGGAAGCGCCTGGATCCATACGGGAGCCGGCGACGGTGACTTACAGAAAAACTCCCCTCAGTGGATGTTCGGCCTTGGCCAAAATTGCAATGGCAATTTTCTCTTCGGAGAAGGAATCCGGCCTTGGCACGGCCACGGCACAACCTCGGCAATGGCCGGGGAATTGTCAAAATATTCGGTGTAGAACTTGCCGAATATTTTTGCAAATATAACAAGGGTATTTTTAGTACCATAAGGGTACAAAGTTAAAAAAATTCCCTAATTTTTTGAAAAGTACGTTTTCAAAAACGCTTTTCCGCTGCAAAGTACTATAAGAGTACTGTTATTTGATAAAGTGATGGGGAAATATTGAAAGTTGTTCTAGATGGTGATTGGGATCGTAATGACTTTTCCGATTCTAGAACAACATCTTCAATATTTTTCGAAAGTAACTTATCAAATATAATAATATCATTCCAAGTGGGATTTTCCAAGTGGGAGTGATATTAATTTAGTCTGAAATTTCCACATTCGATTGATTCAGCATCTCAATGGATCATGATTCGACCAGGGGTCTTTTGGACTAGTTTGTGGGACACCTCGGCTATGTCTGGAGGTAGTGAACCATGGACTAGCCATTCCCCTGGTCGGTCCACTGGCCGAGACTGCTGAATTATGAAAATGTCTAAACTAATGACTGTAAATATGAAATTTATGCAATGTTTTTGATCGAACCTTTTTTTATATCTTTTGCAACATTTTAAAGCTAAAATGTCTTCCGCCACTAAGAACATCGTCACTGAGTTGAACAAAGGTGAAAAACTCAACGGCGATAATTACAAACTATGGTCCATGAAGATACAATATGTTCTAGAGGAGCAAAACGTGCTCGAAACTCTGAAGAACAAAATGATTGAACCTGAGTTGGGCATTACAGCCCAACACAGAAGAGACAAGGAAGCTTTTGATGCTTGGTCTCGGAAGAACAAGATTGCTCGCATTACGTTGCTGTCAAGTATGGCAGACGACATAATGCGAATCTTCCAAGAGCATGATTTAGCCATGGACATATGGTCCAAGCAAGAGGATAAGTTTGGTGGCACCTCGGTGTCCAAACTTCGTTCTTTAACTATAAGATTTTATTCGTACAAGAAACGTCCAGATCATTCCATGGGGAAGCATCTGCGACATATGGCGAATCTAATCTCAGAGTTAAAGGATGCAGGTCATGTGCTCACTGATGAGCAACAAATCCAAGCAGTCATACATTCCCTACCAAATGGGTGGGACCAAATGAAGATGCATCTCACTCATAATGAGAGCATCAAGAACTTCAGCGATGTTTCTAAGCACCTCGAATTAGAGGAAGAGCGGCTTGCGGCCGCCAAACCAAGTGCAGAAGTGCACATGGTTGCCAGTTCCTCACACGGGGGAAAGAAACGGAAAGATTGTTTGAAGTTTACTAATGAACGTAATAAGCAACCAGAGTCTACCAAGAAACCCAAATATAAGGATGGGCACAAGAAATGGCACAAGAAGAAGGACTTGAAGAAGATCAAGTGTTTCAAGTGCAACAAGTTAGGTCACTATGCTCGTTCATGTACGAGTGGAGGTGACGAGGTAACTTGTAATAATACTAGTTACATATGTGTTTCTAGTTCGATATTTCTTGTAGAATCTAATCCATTTTGAATAATTGATTCAGGTGCCACCGACCACATAGCAAGGGACAGACGGTCCTTCGTGGAGTATCACCGAATACCCCAAGGAACGAAGTGGATCCATGTAGGAAACAACACACGTGTTGAAGTGAAAGGCGTTGGGACTTGCAAGCTCGTCTTGGACAACGGCCGCACTATCCTACTTCATGATGTTCTCTTCGCTCCAGATATTCGAAGGAATATTATATCTGTGGTCGTTTTGATGGGTCTTGGTTATAGTTGGTTCTTTCATAGTTGTAAAGTGGACTTGTCTTGTAATAATTCTTTAATTGGTTCTGGGTATGTTTTCAAAGAATTTGTTGTATTATATACAATTTATGATTCCTCATTTTATAATGAAAATTTCCTTATTGCAAATTCATCGAATTATGAGTCAGATGTAATTTGTTGGCATGCAAGGCTTGGTCACATTGGACCAACAGGAATGGATAGACTTGCCAAACGTGGCCTTCTATCCAATGTTTTAAAGGTCGAAATGTCGACTTGCGAACATTACCTTGTAGGGAAATCTTGTCGCAAGCCGTTTGGAACCGGCACAAGGGCCGAGGTTCCATTACAGCTCATCCATTCGGACATATGTGGTCTGATGAATGTCAAGACAAGACACGGAAAGTCAAATTTCATCACTTTTATTGATGACTTCACCCGATTCGGTCATATCTATTTGATATCCCACAAAAGTGAAGCATTAACCTGCTTTAAAAACTATATGAGTTTGGTGGAAAATCAATTAGATCACAAGGTTAAGGTCTTACGAACCGATAGAGGCGGTGAATACCAATCAACAAGTTTTAAGGAACTTTGTGATTAAAAAGGCATAGTTCATCAGGTACCTATGCCTTATACTCCGCAACAAAAATGGTGTTGCAGAAAGGAAGAATAGGACTTTAATGGAAATGGTCCGTTCAATGATGGCGCAAGCCAACTTGCCAATCACCTTTTGGGGTAATGCATTATTAACGGCCGCTTTCATTTTGAATCGCGTACCCTCGAAATCAGTTAGCTCCACTCCTTATGAGTTGTGGAACCAAAGGTCTCCTGACTTAAGCATATTAAAACCTTGGGGGTGTGCATCCTACGCACATATTTCATCCCATAAGTATGGTAAACTTGGGCCAAGGGGGAGGAAATGTATCTTTATACGATACGCAGAAAACTCCAAAGGTTATGTTTTCATTGGTCAGGAAGACAATGGAGGACTAAATGAATTTGAGTCGAGGGATGTCACTTTCTTGGAAAACAAGTTTCCAAGACAGGGAGAGATAAGTCAGGACTTATCTCTATTTGAGATTTATGATCAAGAAGGATTACCTCATTCGAGTGGGAGAATTCTTGGTGAAGACAAAAATACGTTTCAACCTTCACCAATGTATGATACGAATGATGCGAATCCTATTCCATACGGGAATAATGATCCAAGTGGGAGCATTTCTAACGACATTCCAAGTGAGAGTGATATTAGAATTGATCTAAATTCGAGTCAACAAGGACTTAAAGAATCTCAAATATGACGTAGTAGTCATACAAGGTTAACTCCTCTGAGATTTGAGGATGAATTCCCACAAACCTTTATGACTTTACTACAAGAGGATGACGATCCTGCTACTTTCAAACAGGCCGTATCATACCCTGCAAAACACAAATGGATAGAAGCGATGAAGGAGGAATTAGAATCCATGAAAGTTAACCAAGTCTGGGACTTGGTTGACTTACCCAGAGGACATAGAGCTATTGGGAACAAATGGGTTCTCAAGATCAAGCATAAGGCTGATGGCTCTATAGACAGATATAAAGCTCGCCTTGTCACGAAAGGTTTTACGCAACAGGAAGGGATAGACTATGAAGAGACCTTCTCACCTGTTGTTCGTCTTACCTCGATTCGCTTGATTCTGGCTTTGGTAGCTTGCTTAGACCTCGAATTACATCAAATGGATGTAAAGACTGCCTTTCTCAATGGAGAATTGGACGAGGAGATCTATATCAAACAACCAACAGGGTTTGTAAAAGAAGGAAACAAACATAAGGTTTGTAAACTTCGTAAGTCCATATATGGTCTTAAACAATCCTCGAGGCAATGGTATATACGATTTCAAGAAGTTGTCTTATCAAATGGTTTTACCATGCTTAATGAAGATAACTGTGTATATATCAAGAGGATCAAAAGAAAGTATGTTATTATGTCTCTATATGTAGATGACATTTTAATAGCCGTAAATGACAAGGGCTTTGTGATGGATATCAAGGCTTGGCTTTCATCAGTATTTGAGATGAAAGATATGGAAGAAGCCGCATATATCCTTGGAGTTAATATTTCAAGGAATCGTTCGAAGAAACTTCTTTCTCTTTCACAAGAGACTTATATAAAGAAAGTTCTAGAACGTTTTAATATGCGGGACTGTAAGTCCATTGATATTCCAATAAGCATATGCGATAATTTATGTCTAAAGATGTGTCCTAAGAACCAAAGGGAAAAGGAAATTATGGAAAAGGTTCAATATTCCAGTGCAGTTGGTAGTCTTATGTACGATATGATGTGTACAAGACCGGACATCTGTTTTGCCATTGGAATGGTAAGTCGTTACCAATCCAATCCAGGGCAAACACACTGGAAAGCAGTTAAGAGGGTAATTTTGCAAAAGACTATGATAAAAACAAGAAGGTAGACATAAGATAGATATCTGCGCATGAGTTGATAGCGGATTCGCTTACGAAGGCGATCCCCATAGATGTGTTTTTACAAACACTTATCATCTCAAGGATTGCGTAAGAGCTGAGTTGTATCAATGTATATTCCCATGTCTATGAAAGATCAAATTTAATAAAAGAATAAGTTCTTTTTCGACATTGCATATGAGTTTCTTGAAAATGTTTGTGTACATTTTCTTTTAATCTCAGCTATGTTTTCTAGTATGTCGGACAGATTGAGGTTGGCTCTCTCACATGAGCAACTGCCTTTATTTTATCAGACGGATAAGATAAAGATGAGACCTGTTTAAAGTCAAAATCGTCAGACGGATGATTTAGAGTCGTGACTTAAACAAAATGGTCGTATGAAAGATCTGCATCATTTGGATGCTTACAAAAGATCTAAGAATATTTTTTAATCTTGTCTGTCTTATGCGGGATATGGGTCCAGGAGATCAATGAGTAGTAAAAGGGACTCAAAGTCAGACATTGTGGTGTCTGACCATCATCCTTACAACATCATTAAGACATACGCTCCCTGGGAAAGGAGTGATGTTGTAATACGTATTCATACTACGTATGCATTTGACCATTGGGTTAGAATAGTAATTGTGTTTACTATTATGTGAGACCCAAAGACCACATGGGTCTTAACTCGTTACCCTTATGGACTCTAATTGGTTCCTTTAGATTTGACTGGGTGATTGCTATCTTAGCATGTTGCTTATAGACTATGGTCAATTCGGTCCGGCAGGACATGTTAGAAAAGCAAGTCAAGTCAAGATCGAAAGGATCGCAAGAAGAGGAAGATTAATTTCATATTCACATTTAGACTTTAAAGATTCAAAGATGGCCAGCCAATTGTAATCCAGATGGGATTCAATTGTTGAATATAAAGTATAAGAAATGTGAAGAAATAATCTAGGGTAAAGCATGCGTTAATCTACTCAACTTTGCACCTCGAGGAGTGTTGTGTATCTCTAACAAGTGCACAATAGCAGACTCTATGCGCATGACGGTCACACGGTCTATTTCTCGGTATGATAAACAGAAGAACTAAAGGAAAAGATGTTTCCTTACAATCCCCTTAAGTGTGAGTGGTAGATGTTGGATATGGACGACATATATACACCCATGAGGGGATGTATGAGGGCCTATGGACCTCAGATGTCGCGTGCACAAAAGCGTGCACGAAGGGAACCTTTTCTCGTGTGAAAAGGACCACTCGATAAGTGGAAAAAGTCACTTTATAAGTGCAAAAAGGCACTTGATAAGTGAATGAAGAAGAGGATAAGTGAATGTGCTAATATAGGCTAATAAGCTTATATTTAGTTATTTCCTACAATAACTACCCCTAAAGCCTATAAATAGGACCCAAGGGTAAGGCATTTACACTAATCTTACCATGCCATAAGTTTGCATAAGGCAACTTGTGTTCTTCTTCTCCCTTCCATTAAAATCCTCTTCTAAATAGAGATTTAGGCGGTGAAATGCTGCTTCGATCCTCCGTGATGAAGTATTGACCGTTGTGGCGAATCCGAGGGCGAAGTTCAGAGATTACGGTGCCGCGTACGCAAGCGTAAGTCTCTCCTCTTCATTCGATCCTAACATCATTGTTTTGACAGGATCCTACAGTAACGGGTATGACTACCCATACCCATAGAACATATGGATATCCATACCCACACCGAGCAGGTACACGGGTATCCACGGGTATCTGTATACCCGATAGTATGGGCATGGGTACACAAATTTACCCTTCACTGAGTATGGGTACGAATACGAGTGTGGGTAAAATGAGCGCATACAGGTATGGATGGGGCATACACATACATGTCCGCCCGTTTTTCCATCCCTAGGACCGATACAAAGCTTATGCTTAGTTATTTAAGGCTAATTTTCACAAATTTACCTTTATCTTTCAGGATTTTCCTCAAAATTAACATCAACTCATTAAATTATAGAATACTATCTTATACTTCAATGTTCTTAATTTGCTCTTTAAATTATATAATACTACCTAACATTTCATTGTTTAAAATTCGCTCCTCTAACGTTGATAAAAGAAAATGTGAAATACAAGTTTAATTTATGGATAATTTTCAGAAACATATCGTTATCTTTCATAATTTTCCCACAATACTATATTTATCGTTCACAAACCTACCTCTACCTTTAGGCTATATTAGGATTGAAGGAAAATGAAGAAAAGGACATGAAAGTTGATGGGGAAAATAATTTTTTGGTTTCATTAGAAAGAAAAGTGAAGATAAAATGAAAATAGCAGAAAATGAAAGAAAAAGTTGATTCACAATTTTCTCCAAGGTTTTCTCTCCCTAAAGCCAGTGAAAATGAACGAAAGAAATAAAAAGAGAAGGCATCTAAAGATGGTGCCCATTAACAACATCCTATAAGAAATTTACACTTATGTGACTCTTCAATCATATTAATTATAGCATGAGATATATTTATATATGCATATAAGTATGAGCACATACTGGTATAGCATTTGACATACTATAACCATATAAATATTAGAATAGTTATCATAACTACATAGGTAGTTAGTATAACTTCTTGATGGAATGGTTATATAAAGAGGAGTACTTGACTACACATGCATAGAGGAAAATGCTTAAGAACTATGAAGTATGGATTATCTTGAATTAATGATTATTTTGGGATTAACCATTCCTCCCATGAAGGAAGCCATAAATAAGTGTCATAGGTAGAATAACAATGAAATGAGGTGTTTTCTTCATATATATCACCAAAAGAATGTATGTTCATGTTTACTCTCTTGTTTGGCATATACATGAGTTGCATTTGTGTATTGTTAATGATGATATATTGTTATAGAAATACATCGATTCCCACAATTGATAGCGGAGCTTCGTTATGGTTCTAGTTTTACAATCCATGTCTTATTAATTCATGCTTTACATAAAGTTTAATTTCTATAATCTTTGATTCAGTAGAAATTATTATAGTCATAAGTTGTGAGCATGAAATAAGTAGACTAGATGTCGGTATTAAAGTTTCTGAATATAAATTAGCATAACACTTTTGGAATTGTCGTAGCATCTATGGGTGAAGTGATGATTAGAATTTATCTATTATGCCAACAAGCTTTAGTCACTTGTCTACTTTTATTACCATGATAATAATACTATCTCTGTATGTCGGTATTAAAGTTTCTGAATATGAATATAAATTACCTTAGAATTATGCTCTAACTCTGTATGAGGTTGGCTTTATGTCTATATTCTATAGATATTAGCATTCGAATTGTGCTCTACTTTATATGAGATTGGCTGTAATGCTCTACTTTATAGATATTAACCTTTGAAATTATGTTTTACTTTATACAAGATTGATTTTAATGTAGTTCCATTATGCGTAACCGATCTTATATATCCTTTGATATATTAAAATTTTGGCTGCAAATTTAATAATTTTATCGGAAAGAAATTTTTTCATACATTACATAAAGTTATAGTTCTACTATTTGGATCAAGTAAACTATAAATACAAGTATTTATAGTAAGCATGGTTTAGATAATTAGATGTAAATATTAAAGTTATCGGGTATTAATTATTACAAAACTTATGAAATAGCAATATCATATATAAGTTAAGTGATAATTATATTTTAATCATATAACATCTTGTTACGCATCTAGTATTACCATTAATTCTACCTTTAATATCCACTATAACTCACATGAAAGTGGTTATTTATGTAAAGTATTGGGTTCAGAAAATTCTAGAATTTAGTAGGAGCAATCTATTATGCCCATAAGTACAAAGATGTCTTCCATTAATAGTAAGTTAAATTGGTCTTAATTAAAGTTTAGTGATGAATATATGGAACTCTATCCTTAGAAAAGTCAATTCATTATTAATAAAACAAAGACTATTCATTGTAGCTAATTTATGTTTTATAAAGTTATTTCATTCTTAATGATGAAAACATAAATTATAAATTGCTACATGAAATTTGATAGGCATTATGATTAAGGATTACAAGATATAAAGCTGTAATTGTGTATATATTCCTTTGCAGATAGCATTTTCTAACAACAATACAAGCAGAAGTCGATTTACGAGAATCGACATTAACTTCTATAAGGTTGAAGTTGAAATTGAAATTATAAGCATTGACGATATTTGAGCATATTAAATTATATTCATGATATTGACTGATTGACTAAAGCATTGACATTCATTATAATAAAAGGTCATATAAAGAATATAAGATCATTTATATGATGTTTGTCATTGTAATGATTTTACACATGATGTCTAAACATATTTTGAGTGTTGTTAGTATTTCAAGCATGACTTATAAAGTGTGCACATTGTAATTAAGTAATGTGATAATTTTTCACAAAGTAAATAAAAGGTGGACTCAGAATAATCAAGTATCTATTCATAAAGTTATTTGCATAAGGTTGTTTGCATAAAATTATTTGTAAAATGTAAAAGACTATTGAAGTTTCTTAAAGAAACATTTATGTTGCTTGTTAAAGTGCCACTATTAAATTTTGGCCATAATTTATAGCTGCAATATTGGTATGTTCTAAAGATATTAATAGCATTATTCAAGTCAAGTGAGAGAATGTAAGAAATTTACACTTATGTGACTCTTCAATTCTAATAATTGTAGCATGAGATATATTTATAAATGCATATAAATATAAGCACATATTGATATGTCATTTGACATATTATAAATATATTAATTTTAGTATAGTTATCATAACTACATAGGTAGTTAGTATACCTCTTTGATGGAAGGGTTATATGAAGAGAAGTCATTGAATACACATGCATGGAGAAAAATGTTGAAGAATTATGAAGCATGAATTATATTGAATTAATGCCTATTTTCGGATTAATTATTTCTCCCATCAAGAAAGCCATAAAGTAAGTATTGTATGCAAGAATAAAATGAAATTGAGGGGTTTTCTTTACATATATCATCAAAAGAAGGTATGTGCATGTTGACTCTCTTGTTTGGCATGTTCATGATTTGTATTTGTGTTTTTTAATCATGCCATATTGTTTTGGGAAACCATCGATTGCACACATCCCCCATCAATTTCAATCTCTCTTCCCTTGCTCGTAATTTGTCTCTTCGCCAAGCACAACGTCAACAACTGATTCAAGATCGTCATCTCCAATACCGTCAAGCTCATAATCTCCTTGTTTTCCTCCCTCGATCCCCTCTACTAAGAGTACATCACCACCTCCATCCTCAACCTCTCTACACAGCAACCAGTCCCTCATCACAGCCTCTAGAGCAATCAATTCTTGATCTTCAACATCACCATCTTGCAACGAGGTGGTTAAGTATAAATTGGGGATTTTGTCGGAGAAAGAATTGGGGATGAGAGAGAGTTAGACAGTGGAGGAGACCAGAAAAAGATGAAGATGAAGGAAGAGGCGATGGGAAGCTGCCTAAGAATCGATTATCGGTGAAATCAAGGGGTTCGAGGAAAGCAATGGACCATAGGGAAGGTGAATGGGTGTCGAAGTAGCCGGCTGAGTCGATGGTGATCTCAATGACATGATAGATATTGCTGTGTTGGTCTGTTGCTAGAGATCATAACAAAGGCCACATGTAAAGCGATCATTGAAGAAAGCATCGCAGGGATCGATGGTGAAGTCTCAAGAAGAGAGGCATGAGCATGGAGGAATGGAAGTTGTGTGTATTTCCTTCTGCATAGACTTTTGAGGGCTTCAATGCCACCTAAGAATGTCTTGGATGTGGCAATTGTGATTGATGAGAAGTAAATGAGGATATGAAAATGAGAGAAGAAGCTATTGCCATTATTGTTGAAATGAAGCATAAGATTATGGTGACTCGTCGAAGGAGACGTCGTACATGCTGCACACAGTGGCCGGTGGCTGGAGCGACGAAAGGGTAGAGAGCGATTATATATAAAAACAAGTGATTTTCCTTTTGATTTTATTTCCAGTACTTTTTCATTTGTTAACCAAACCGAATAAATAATCTTGTTTGGCTTTCTCTCTTTTTTCTATCTCCCACCCTCAAACCAAACATAACATTATAGTTAAACGGCATTGGAGGAGCAAGTAGGGCAAATGAAGCTGTTGCAGGATAGAATCCGCTCACAATGAATTTGTATTAAAGTCTGGAACCAAGGGCACGATGGTTACAAGTTTAGGGTGGAAGATGAGGCTAATCACGATCTGAGGACGATTTGAAGATGAGGATCTCGAGGTCGCCCGTCAGACGGAGTAGGTCGCCTGCTGGTTGGTGAGGGTCGGTCGCCTGCTGGTTGGTGAGGGTCGCTCGTCAGATGGAGAAGGATGCTGTAGGTCGCACGCTCGCTGGCAGCTGGGGAAAACTTCCTACAAGAAGAGAAACTCGTCAGAAAGGTTGGGTCGACTGTCAGCCTGCAACCCCTCCGATACTTAAGTCAGTTGATGACTAATGACAGAATTTCAGACACGAAGGGCGATCTTAGAGGCAGATCGGTGCTTGTGTGGTAGACTAGTGTGGAAGGCACGAATATGTGGAGGATATTCGGCCTTCAATATAAGTAGATGTGTTAGGAGTTTATTACCAATTCATGCAACCTCGCTCTCGCTTAGAGGTGAGGGGGTATTTATAGGCTGCTGGAGTCGGTTTATTTTGCTGAGCTGGTAGTGTCAGGGCGTCAGGGATTCAACCGTTGATGTCAGGGCCGAACGCGTCAGGCGCACTTTTGTCAGGCCATCAGATTCGTAAATGTCAGGTGCACTTTTGTCAGGTGGTCTGGCGGCGAAACGGCTAGGTGCGCTTTCGACAAGCTATTAGGCGACGAAGCAGCCAGATGCGCTTTTGTCAGACTTTGTCTGTCGTGAAACTGGCAGTGGTGCTTGTGGCATGTCTTCTTCCTCCTTAGGCGAACTGAGAGGCATCTGGGTGAACTACTCTGGGGCGAGCTAGCATGGAGCGTGTGCGATCAGCTGGAGGGCTCTTCTCTTTGGCTTGGATGATGAGCTTGCCGCTCTACTTGGGCGAGCTTCCCTGAGACTCAGTGAGCTTCTCCATGCTTCGACGAACTAGGTCTCATCGTGGAGATTCGACGGGCAAGACTTGGGCTTCGATCATGCGGGCCTAGATCAACTGGACCGATCTTAAGGTCGTAACAATTGCCCCCTTCATTCGAGCTTGAAACAGGAAGTCCGGATCAGCTCGGATGATGCACTTCACTCTATTGGATGACAGGTGTAGCATTAAATGCGAGTCGGCCACTGAATCTCTGAAGTCATCATGACGATACAGTAGCGGGGAGATATCGAGGTGTCCCCACCACTCGGAGCACGACCCGTGTCGCATACGGCTCTGGAGAGAAGATGAGGCGACGCCTCCGCTTCAGATCTTGCCACGTGGCCCACCTTCAACTGTCAAGATCGGTCGATGCCCTCTATAAAACAGGGAGAGGGGGAAATGGTGGAGGGTTTCTGCTTTTGAATTTCAAAGGACTTCTCTTCTTCTCTTTGCTCTCGAGAATTCTCACTGTCTGTCATCTCTTCGTCAGAGCTCCGTTGATCTTCTTCTTCTTTAGGTAACTTCTTGATCAATCACTAGCTTCTGGTTCTTTATCTTTCAATCTGAACGCAGAGGGGTGCTCTAGAGAGCCTGGGAGTGGGAGTGATGTGGCAGCGGAGGAGACGATGGTGTGGCCGGAGGAGTGGGAAGCACATCCTGTTGTTCCTTCATCGTCGACAGCATGGGGGAGCCTAGGAGGAGAGAGCAAGTGCTATCCAGTGCAGAATGAGCACCATCAATCTCCCCGAGATCTCCTCCAAATACATTCGGCCACCCTGCATAGTTCGCCTCCCTGAACCCAATGAGAGGGTTTGCTTGCCAAGGGATAACGAAGTCGGAGTCTACTGTCCGACCTTCTAACTCGGCATGCGGTTTCTGATAAACCCCCACCTCCTTCACTTGCTGAACTTCCTCGAGCTTCCTCTTTTCCAACTAACGCCGAACTCCATCAGCTCGATGGTTTGCTTCATTGTCCTCTGCACTATCGGTGGGATAAGTCCGAGCATATCACTCTTCCAGCATTACTTTAAGATGATGAAGAAGGTGATGTATCATTGTGTTAGTGCGAGGAGGGGCCGGCATCTCATCCCTGAGGTGCCGAGGGAGGTGAGGGAATAGAGGGAGAGGTTTGTCTTTGTCTTGATACCGGCAGACTCGGTATTGAGGTCGAAATGGGGGACGTTGAATCTCTCAGTGAATAAAGGTGTGGCCCTAGCGAGGTAAGACCTGGAGAACTCCAAGATCTTGGAGGAGATCCCCAAAGCGATTAGGAAGCACGCGAACTTGATTAAGGGTGACCAATTCACCCAGTCTTTCTGGCCCGAAGGTATTGCAATCTTGGCGACCTTCTTCCTATACGCTCACCTTGATCTTTCTTCTTTCTGCAGGTGCAGACATGATTCTCTGATGGGAGGAGTTGATGAGGAGGGCTAGGGAGCCGACGACCTTGGAGCCGACAGCCAAGAAGCCTTCTGCCCAAGAGAAAGGCAAAGGGGTGACGACAAAGAACTTGGCAAGGAAGTCGGGACAAAAAAGGAGCTCCGGGGTTGTCATTGGGGCCAAGAGAGGCGAGCGCGACAAGAGGGCAAGGTAGATGCATGCGGCCACCGTTCATACACCTACGATCAGTGAGGCGGCACAAGGCAGCTCTGTCGACCTTTACGCTGGTGAGAAGGAGGTGACGCCCCAGAGCTCGACGACTCAAGGCGTCCTTGCAGCACGGACCGACAGGGTTTCGATCGAGCACTGTCTTTATGGATGTCCTCCTTGGGAGCAGGGAATCCAGGACATCTAAGCTATGAGCCAATGCTCGCCTGCTTCAAGGTGACGAAGGCCGAGGTTCACGTCATCCCGAAGGAGAGATTCTTCGCGACGAGCTACACGGTGAGCAACATGGAGTCTGTGTTCGATGAGGCCGGCATCGCAACTCGCCTGGCAGAGAACAGTCTGTTAGGGATCGTGCGTCACTCGCTGAGGTTGGTCTAGAGCGCCTTTGTGATACGGTGATCTGGCACAGTATGCAGGTTTGCTGGTCTCTCTTCTCTACACTGCCGGTCTTCTTTTTTCCATGGGTACTTAAGTTTTCTGTTCCTCCTATAGGCGGTCGCGGCAATGGTGTCCTTACAGCATTATACTGCCGTGAATATGCTCAAGGTGACCCATAAGAAGACCAAGGTTGACCTTCAGACAGCCATTGGTAAGCTGCAGGTGAAAGAGGCCCAATTCAAATAGGTTGCTGGGAGGCTGCAAGATAGGAAGGACCGGCTGGAGCAGCTCCAGGGGTGGTATGTGACCCAGAAGGCAGAGACCGGGAGGCTGTATAAGATCACGACGGGGCTGGAGCGGCAGCTTCGGGAAGAGGAGGATAAAAGGGTCACCGCCATGAATGCCCACGCCGAGGAAATGGAGGCTAAGGGGGTGGAGATCGCCGATCTGAAGCAACGAGTGGTAGCGCTGGAGAAGATAGATTTGGAGGCCGAGAAGGTCGGGGCAATCAGTCGGTATCAGGAGGAGGAGTACCTCCCCATGATGAGGTCGATGAGGGCAGATGGCATCGAAGAGGGGTTGTAGGCAGGCTTCAGGAGGGTGGACATGAGATTGGTGAAGCTATACCCCTCCTTGGAGGTAGACTTCTTCAAGTTGACGGTGGCCTCTAAAGATGAAGAGGAGGAGGTTGATGCTCAGGGGGAGGCGATGATGCATAATCTTCGGAGGGGCGTTGCATATGTAGGGCTGGTCTCAGGGCCATGCGTAGGACCTAGCATAGAAAAACTATGTAAATGTTAATGAGATATACCTTAGGCAATTCGCCTTGTTTATCTTTTGTGCTTGTGATGTTGCTTATCGCCCCTTTTTGCCTTAGTGTGTCCCCAACTTTCTGCTTGGAAGTGGCTAAGGCCCAGGAGAAGCGGAATATTGTGTAGTCAGTGATTATCGAGGCAAAGTGTCATGCCTCGCTTCCTAAAACGATGGAAGCGAAACGTGACTAAGGCCCGCTTAGGCCGGAGCTGTGAAGCTCGGACCCAATAAGCGTCTGTAGGAGTACCATTTTAAAACTTTCAGGCTCTTGCATTTATAAAATCCGAAACAACAAAGGTACAAAAGAAAAAGGATGCATTCATTTTATAATAGAGATAATATCCAGCATATGACAAATCTAATAAGGGAAGCCTAAGCTTGGCAACAATATGCATAAAAGGAAAATAATAGTGCGAAACACCCGACCTAGGCAGAGAGTAAATTGGTGCTACTCACCCAGACTAAAAAGTAGTAACCTCTGGAAGTCTGCAACGGTGGGGAGCGTCTAAGTCTGGTCCTCGTCAGGTACGTCCTCTAGGTTGACGTCCTCGGGCTCCACGTACTCCGGTAAGTTTGCCTCGTCCACGAACTCCGGCTCGACACCTGACGTACATCACCCAAGAGAAAAGGAACTGTACGTCAGGTAAAGTCTACACAGAAATGTTAGACTCTACTGCAAGTGTATTTCAATTTAAAGCAACAGTTTACTGGTTGATTAACATGTTGTGGTTATACATGGCAGTTATAGAAAGTAAACGGAACTGGGAACAAAAACACGTCAAGCAGTAGCCATAGAGTGTGCTACCGACTACGGGACTAACCTAAATGGGTCAAGACAAGACGAGACAAGACACGATAAGACAAGACATGACAAGACACATGTGACTCGAAGGGTTCACGCCTTACAGTTTGAGGGGGATCAGACCCTCTCCCCGTGCGCATGCTCAACCCTACCCCAACCCAAGTGCACAAGACAAGTCCGTACAAGGGATCACTCACTCTGCTAGGTGAGTGCCCTATTGCCTACAGGCTATGTACCCGTACAAGGGATCACTCACTCACTGGTGAGTGCCTTATTGCCCGCAGGCTGTGTATCCGTACAATGGATCACTCACTCACTGGTGAGTGCCCTATTGCCCGCAGGTTGTGCATAACTAGACACGACATGATAAGTAAGGAATTGTTTTTCTAGGGGGTTCACATGCACGCATACACAGAAAAACCCTAGGTGACAGTTGTTGTTGCGCTTAGACTTCGTCGTCAAGTCTAAGCTGTCAAGGGGGGTCCCGGACGCTATCATTTCACGTCCGGTACTCTTTGTTCATATTTTAAGAGTTCTAAGAGTCTATGGCCTAAACACAGCCGAAGGTACAAGTGAGTACACTTGCCTGCAGTGACGAGTGTGTCGTCTGTCCGGAGCGTCCCGTCCAAGCGTCGCGTCGGCGGTAGTCCGTCTGAAACAGGGTCATGGCGATGTCAGATCGCGCTTTTTGTCAATCCTATTACGGTTTGTTTCTAAATTTGGCGGGACTACCCTACCTATCAAAAGTCACGTCTTTTAATTATTCGTTCAGCCTAGATCGACGTCTATCCTATATGCACAGAAATCAAGTACAATCGTCGATTTCTAGAGATGAACATTGTTTTAAAGAGCGTAAAGTAAACTTTAGTTAATGTTGGTGATTTTTAGATTAAGTTTTGGTTTGCTACGATTTGGGTTCGTACTACATGTTAGGGGACTAACCTTGTATAACGATCGCGCGTGGAACCGACGTCGGGTCGGGAAACGGTAGCGGATCGCGTCGCGACTCCAATTTCTGGAACGTCTCGTCACTGGTCTTTGGTGATCGCAGGGAGAGGCGCATCTAATCTGGGTTAACGGATCCTAAAAGTTAAGCCCAACCAAAACTTAGTAAAACTATCATGTGTATGCAGGCATACTCACATATATACACTACCGTGAATACTAACATACACATTTGCAATGTACCCTAACAATAATAACTTTGTATTTAAACTAACAGCTACTTTTTTTATGTACAGGATCACATGCTGCTAACTTATGTATGTAGATATATGGGTTAATATTAAGACTACCATTAAATAATTATTCAATGAGAACCTTCACTTTGTTTAACAATTAACTAAATATGTAAAATTATACACTGTCCACATGAGCAACATTTCATGCAAAAAGTAAAATAGAAGACAACTCACGTGCACGTTATATATAAATTTATAATATGTTACTATGAGGTTATTTTGCTCATTATTAATACTGTTATCATTCACAAATAAAGAGCATTAATACTTTATGTCGAATACTTACTGTTACGACCTAAAGATCGTAGGAATACTACTCCCGACCAGATCCGCTGACATACCCCATTAACTCACCCCTTCGCGAAAGGGCCGCCATCCTGGAGGTCCGAGGCTACACGGGAATAGGCGCACCTTGCAGCACTCCCCCCTCCCGGCCGAGGCGTACAACCTCGGTTGCTCGGCCCACCAGGGGCAGTGCGCTTGGGGAGCGCCCAGGCAGTGCCGCCGGGGATGCTGACGTAGGCATGTGCATATCCCTCCTTGCCAGCAGCCCACGACCCGTGACCAAGAAGGGGCGCGACCGGGCCGGACAACCCCCGAGCAGGTCAACCCGGCTGGTCCACATGAACCACGGCGCTGGGAATAGCATAGCCAGACCTTTAGTTCATCACATACGACAAACTACCTAGTGTAAGGACACGACTGACACTAACGCCGCCCGACCATCTGACAAAGCGCCCCCTGGCCGATGAGCCCCCTGACACTTAATGCTTTCGGCCATGACATCCTGACAAAAGTGCCCCTGGCCATTGCACCATCTGACAAAAGCAGGGCAGGCACTCATGTTCATGACATCCTCGTCCGAAGCTTTCGCTGACAACCGAGCCAGCTCAGCACGTCGAGTCAGCATGCCAGGTCAGCCCCGCCTAGTCAACTCTCGTCAGGTATAAATACCCCCTCACTTCTGACGGTGAGGGGGTTGGCAAATTCTCTCTCTCAATCCATTATTCACACACGAGGGCAAAGGTCGTCCACATCTTGGTTCTCCCACTTATAGCTCGCCACGTACGGTCGACACACCCTCAGTCCGACCGGCGTGCCTAGCCCCCGTTTTAAGTCCTATTACAGACTTAGGCATCGGAGGGGCTAAGGGTTGGACCCCAACCCTGCCCTTCTGCCGGGTTGCTCGTGGTGCAGGAAAGCTCGCCCCTTGGTCGACGTCAGCCTTTGGCTCCTGCCACCTGATCTTCTTCCGCCGTGTCTGGTGAGATTTGACTCCGTGTCCACCCCCGGCGGTAAGTCTAGCCTCTTCACCCCACTAATCACCTGTTAAATAGCCCACCTAAACCCTCTTATCAACATAACCACCGTTCCCTTGGTTCCCCTCAATACAAATTCATTGTACGCGAGTTCCACCTCGTAACAATTTGCGCCGTCTGTGGGAACGAAGGGTCACACCCATGTTAGACTCCATGCCAATCACTCGGAACCCTAACCACGGCAAGGATCCCGTGGGTCAGGAGCCACTCTCTTTACTAATCACACTGGCGCCCGACCCCCCCTCCGGGGATGGGCGCCGAGACAAACCGTACTTCGGCCCGTGTAATCCTGAAGAGCTTCGAGGCCGTCACTCAGGTGATGGGAGGCTACGCGGCGGCAGGAGCGGAGCCACCGCCCGGCCCCTCGGAGCCCCCGAACGTGAGACGGAATCTCCACCCTCAGTTCGAGGAGGAGGGGGGAGACAGGGGGCTCGCCAAGAAGGTTGCGGCCCAGCAGAAGCTCCTGGAAGAGGAAATAGAGGTCACGCGGCTGGGGAGGCGCCGGGAGGAAGCGGCCGCCGTGCAAAGGCATTTGGACGAAGCGGCCGAGACCGCCAGGAGGGCCTACCAGGACGAAGAGACCGCCCGCCACTAGCTCCGCTTCATCATCGCGGAGCGCGAAAGACTTAGGAGGGAGAACGAAGGCAACCGTGAAATCCTGGAGGTGACGGCGACGGCCCGACGGCTCAGGGACGGGCGGGGGCCGTTGTTGGCCAGGTCCCCACCGGGAGGAGGCAGTCCACCTCGCCTGCGCCACTCCTCCGATCGCCTACACGAGAAAGTCGTTTGTCGACAACTACGCCTCCTCACCGCCGAGCGCGAGAGGCTTCTGTGGGAGAATCAGGAGCGGATGGAGATCCAGGGGGAGGCGGCTGGAGGGCGATGGTACTGGAAAAACCGTAGCCCGCAACCCGTCGAATCCTCGACCCGGGGAAGTAGCCCCGCCAGGTGACCGTCACGCTACTCCCCGGGGCGGGGGGACCGTCGGCAGCCGAGGCGCGACCGGAGCCAGACCCCCGAATGGCGGAGAGGAGATGTGCCTGAGTGCCCTACCTATCCGGAGGAGGCCACACCGCTTGCATGGTGGATCACGTCCGCCCCAAGGCCAATAAGGTTCAAACCTCCCCACCTGGCCACATACAACGGGAGAGGTGACCCCCTCACGCACGTGCAACAATACCGGGGGCAATGGAGGCGCAGGATGTGGATGAGGCATTCCTATGCCGGCATTTTTCCCAAAGTATGAGGGACACCGCGTTGGACTGGTACTTTGGCCTACCCGCAAGATTCATTGGGAGCTTTGGCGAGCTGTCCCACAAGTTCTGCCAAGAGTTTCGGGCCGGGCGGACGAAGAAGAAGCCTTTGGACTATCTCAGCACGATAGTCCAAGGAGAAGGGGAGACGACGGGCAGATACCTCCGTCGCTTTCAGGATGAGAGAGGGGCGGTGGTGACATACGGCGACGAGGTACTTATGTTGGCCTTCAAGACGGGATTGCGGACTCGGAGCCTCCACAAATCCCTGCTCCGAGATCTGCCGGCCGACTATGAGGCACTGGTTGCGATGGCGGAGAGGCACGCATTGGCCGAAGAGACCCTCGGCACAAAGGCCCTATTTCCCCCGGCGAAGCCACTCCAGGGCGAGCCCCGATCACACCCTCGGCCAAGGCAGGAAGAGGGGAACCGAGGCCGTGACCAGTTGGCCTGACCAAGGCGCGAACCGCCAAGGGGGCCGCCCGCAAGATCGCCCTGGCCCGGCACGCGAGTTCGCCCCGGCCCAAGGGCCCACCCGAGCCATCCCAAGACAGGAAGGCCCCTTGTAGGCACACTACACACGGCTCAACTCCCCCATGTTAGAGGTTATGGCCGCGGCGACGAGGGCCGGACTATTGCCGGAGCCTCCCCGGGGGATGAGATCGGACCCGGCGAAGCAGGATCTCCGGAGGTATTACCGATATCACCGTGACCACGGCCACGATATCGACCATTGCTACACTCTTAAGAGAGAGATCGAGCGGCTGATCCAGGCGGGCCACTTGGGAGGCTTCGTGGGGGGCAGGCGGGCGATACAAGGAGAGAGAGCCCCCCGGGAGGCGCGGGGCCCGGAACCGCCGGCAGACCGTGATCGGGAGGAGCCACGCCCCCCCGGGGCGATCATGCGCATTGAGATGATAAGCGGGGGGCCGCCCCCAGAGGGGACGTCGCCCACGATCTCGAAGGCAGGTGTCCGACAGGTGATGGTAGTGGACGCCAGCAGCCGGTCGAAGCGGAGAAGGACAAACCGACCCCCTATCGCCTTTACCGAGGGAGATCAGCAGGCCGTTGGGAGTCAGTACGATGACGCCCTCGTCGTCGAGGCTCGGATCGGGGCGGTCGTCGTCAGCCGGCTCCTGATTGACACCGGTAGCTCCTGCGACATCCTGTTCCTGTCAACTGTCGAAAGGATGGGGCGGTGCGGGCAGACCTAGAGCCCTGCGCGGGCCCCATTGTCGGCTTCACCGGCCATATGATCCCCATATTGGGGACGATCACCCTGCCAATGACTCTAGGGGAGGAACCGAGGGTCTTCACCAGGGAGACACGGTTCGTCATCGTTGACGTCGCGTCGGCGTACAACGGAATCATTGGGAGACCATACATGATGGCCATAGAGGTGCTCCCCTGCCTGCTACATCAGATAATGAAATTCCGGACCCTGCAGGGGGTGGGACTGGTGCGGGGAGACCAGGAGGTGTCTGGGAGCCGCGACAAAGGGCCAGCCAGGTGCGGGAGCCCGAAGCGGGCCCTGGCGGTCCTCATCCCCGACGAAAGGGAGGACTTCTGCGACCAGCGACCGACCCCGGCCAAGGAGGTCGAGGAGGTTCCTGTAGCCACGGGTGAAGAGAGAACCGTCTCCATCGGGACGAAACTCCCGGCCGCCCTGAGGGCGGCCCTCGTCGGCCTGCGCCGGGAAAATGCGGATATATTCACATGGTCACCCGTAGACATGCCGGGGGTTGACCCGACGGTGATCTCCCACAGGTTGAACGCGGACCCAGAAGCCCGACCGGTCCGACAGAAGAAGAGAAGCGTGGGGGGCAAAAAGAAGAGGGCGGCCGAGGAAGAAGTAGAGCGGCTCCTCGAAGCCAAGTTTGTCCGGCCAGTGGATTACCCGGACTAGCTCGCCAATGTCGTTTTGGTGAAGAAGCCCAGTGGGAAGTGGCGCATGTGCGTCGACTTCACTGACCTCAACAAGGTGTGCCCAAAGGACAGTTTCCCCCTTCCCCGGATCAACCGCTTGGTGGACCAGGCGTCTGGTTACGAGTTATTAAGCTTTATGGACACCTTCTCGGGGTACAACCAGATACCGATGGCGGAGGAGGACGAGGAGAAGACATCCTTTGTCACCGACAAGGGCACCTTCTGTTACACCAAGATGCCCATTGGGCTGAAGAACGCCGAGGCAACCTATCAGCGGATGGTAGACCGAATATTCGGCCCTCAGGTGGGGCAAAACTTGGAGGTCTACATCGACGACATGCTGGTAAAGAGTAGGAGGGCCCCAGACCACCTCGCCGACTTACAGGAAACGGACCAGAGGGTCCGCCGATACAACTTGAGACTGAACCCCGCAAAGTGTATCTTTGGCGTGCAGTCGGGAAAATTCCTGGGCTTCATGATAATGAAGCGGGGGATCGAGGCGAACCCCGACAAGGTGACGGCTGTCATCAATATGGCGGAACCCTGGACTATCCGGGACTTGCAGCGACTGAACGGCCGGATCGCTGCTCTGGGGTGATTCCTGTCAAAATCTGCGGAGAAGTCACTCCCCTTCTTCAGGGTCTTACGCACTGCCTTTGGCAAAGCTAAGGACAAGAGGAAGCTGATCCCGTGGGACAACGACTGTGCACGGGCGTTCGCGGAGCTGAGGGCTTACCTACAAAGTCCTCCGCTCCTCGCACGGCCGAAAGAAGGCGAACCCCTAGGATTGTACTTGGCAACCAACGAAGAGGCCGTTAGTTCCATCTTGATCAAGGAGGAAGGGGGTGCAGCGCCCTGTTTACTACACCAGCTGGATCCTCCGGGAGGTGGAGACCCGCTACAGTCCCATCGAGAGGGCCGCCTACTGCCTAGTCACCACCGACTAAAAGCTCCGACCCTACTTCCAGGCCCATCCCATCGCAGTCCACACCAACATGCCCCTCGAAAAAAACCTGAAGAGGTTGGAGCGGTCGGGGAGGATGCTCAACTGGAGTGTCGAGCTCAGTGAGTTCGACTTAACGTACAAAGCCCGGACGGCGATCAAGGGACAGGCGCTGGCCGACTTCGTGGTGGAATGCACCGCAGGGGGCACTCCGAGGGACCAACCAGAGCCCCCATCGGCGACCGTGCCCCCGCGGGGGACCGGGGGGGCGAACCCTCAAGGCCCGCCTGGACGGACGCGGATGAATTGTGGACCATCCACGTCGACGGCTCCACGACAGGATCCGGGACGGGGCGGGTATCGTCATCCAGATCCCCGACGGTTGCTCGTTGGAATACGCCCTACTCTTCAACTTTCCGGCCACTAACAATGTCGCGGAATACGAGGCCGCGGTTAACGGGTTGAAGCTTGATAGGGCGGTGGGGGCGACGAACGTGTTTCTCCTTAGTGACTCACGGCTCATCGTCCAACAGATCCTGGGAAGCTTCGAGGCTCAAGAAGAAACTATGAAGCGTTACCTTAAGCGCATCCAGATCGAACTCCGCAAGTTCAAGAAGGCGGACGTCCAGCACCTGCCCCGCTCCAACAACCTTCGGGCGGACACCCTATCTAAGCTGGCCTCCTCCTCCGCAGCCGAGATCGGGAAGGCCATCTACGTCGAAAGCCTATTGACCCCAACCATTGACGAAGAAGAACTGATGTGTGTGGGCGCGGTGACGACGTGGATGACCCCCATTATGAAGTACTTGGAGATGGGGGAACTGCCCGAGGAGAGGATGCTGGCTAAAAAGGTGGAGAGGCGGGCCCTGTGATTCGTACTCCTGGACGGAGTGATGTACCGCCACCGTCGCGCCAATTTCGAAGTCATGCCCTATCTAAAATGCTTGGGCCCGGAGCAGGCCGAGCAAGTTATCTGCGAAGTGCACGAAGGCTTCTGCGGAAACCACCATGGCGGTCGCACCATCGCCCACAAAATAATGTGCCAAGGGTACTATTGGCCGACAATGATCCATGACACGGTACAATACGTCAAGAGGTGTGAGGCGTGCCAGAAATTCTGCCGACGGACAACCGCACCTCTGGCCAACTTGATGCCCATCGTGAGCCCGATCCCATTCGCCAAATGGGGACTCGACATCCTTGGGCCTTTCCCGAAGGCCTCCGGGTGAAGGAAATATCTGGTCGTCGCCGTGGATTACTTCACGAAGTGGGTGGAGGCAGAGCTGCTAGCACGTATCACGTGGACGGACATGAAGGGCTTTATCTGGCAATCCATTATATGTCGCTTCGGGATACCCCGCTCGATAGTCACAGATAACGGAAGGCAGTTCGATTGCAAAGGCTTCCGTGACTTCTGTTCGGGCTGGGGGATCAAACTCCATTTCACGTCAGTCGCCCACCCGCAGTGCAACAGAATGGCGGAGGCCGCGAATAAATGCATCTTGAACCCTATGAAGAAAAAAGTGGACGCCGCTCTAGGGGCATGGGTCGACGAGCTACCGGGAATCCTATGGTCCTATCGCACCACCCACAAGTCCTCGACAGGAGAAAGCCAGTTCATGCTAGCATACGGATCGGAGGCGGTCGTTCCCGTGGAGATTGGAGAAGAGACGCTCCGACTAAAACTCTTCGACGAAGAGATCAATGGAGAGGGACTCGGCCTCAGTCTTGAATTGATAGACGAGGTAAGAGACCGGGCCCTGACGAGCCTCGTCAAGCACAGCCAGAAGATGGCACGACACTACGACTCCTGGGTGAAGCAGCGGACTTTCAGGATCGGCGACTTGGTCCTCAGAGACGCCACCTTCCGACCCGAGACCGCCCTGCGGCGAAAGCTGGCCGCCAAATGGGAAGGGCCCTACAAGGTCATCGATATCGTCGGACCAGCCACGTACCTCTTGGCAACCCCCGATGGGAACGAGCTGGCCCATCCTTGGAATGCAAAGCACTTGCTAAAGTTCTACCAATAGTTGTGAGTTTTTCTTTTATATATACGAAATACCCATCTACCAGCTTTCCCCAACATTTTTGTTTCTACATAAGTTTTTCAGCGCCAAACCTCCGAACCTCTGGGGCAGGGCCAACCCTAGCCACCCAAACCAGAGAAGGGCACGGGCCGGGCTACGCGCCCGCTCCCCCCCTCAAGACCTCTGGGGCAGGGCCAACCCTAGCCACCCAAACCAGAGAAGGGCACGGGCCAGGCTACGCGCCCGCTCCCCCCCCCCCCCCTCAAGACCTCTGGGGCAGGGCCAACCCTAGCCACCCAAACAAGAGAAGGGCACGGGCCAGGCTACGTGCCCGCTCCCCCCCTCAAGACCTCTGGGGCAGGGCCAACCCTAGCCACCCAAACCAGAGAAGGGCACGGGCCGGGCTACGCGCCCTCTCCCCCCCTCAAGACCTCTGGGGCAGGACCAACCCTAGCCACCCAAACCAGAGAAGGGCACGCTACACGCCCGCTCTCTCCCTCAAGACCTCTGGGGCAGGGCCAACCCTAGCCACCCAAACTAGAGAAGGGCACAGGCCGGGCTACGCGCCCGCTCCCTCCCTCAAGACCTCTGGGGCAGGGCCAACCCTAGCCACCCAAACCAGAGAAGGACACGAGCCGGGCTACGTGCCCGCTCCCCCCCTCAAGACCTCTGGGGCAGGGCCAACCCTAGCCACCCAAACCAGAGAAGGGCACGGGCCGGGCTACGCGCCCGCTCCCCCCCTCAAGACCTCTGGGGCAGGGCCAACCCTAGCCACCCAAACCTGAGAAGGGCATGGGCCGGGCTACACGCCCACTCCCTCCCTCAAGACCTCTGGGGCAGGGACAACCCTAGCCACCCAAACCAGAGCAGGGCACGGGCCGGGCTACGCGCCCGCTCCCCCCCCCCCCCCCTTAAGACCTCTGGGGCAGGGCCAACCCTAGCCACCCAAACCAGAGAAGGGCGCGGGCCAGGCTACGCGCCCGCTCCCCCCCCCCCCCCCTCAAAACCTCTGGGGCAGGGCCAACCCTAGCCACCCAAACCAGAGAAGGGCACGGGCCGGGCTATGTGCCCGCTCCCCCCCTCAAGACCTCTGGGGCAGGGCCAACCCTAGCCACCCAAACCAGAGAAGGGCACAGGCCAGGCTACGCGCCCGCTCCCCCCCCCCCCCCCTCAAGACCTCTGGGACAGGACCAACCCTAGACACCCAAACTAGAGAAGGGCACGGGCCGGGCTACGCGCCCGCTCCCCCCCTCAAGACCTCTGGGGCAGGGCCAACCCTAGCCACCCAAACCAGAGAAGGGCACGGGCCAGGCTACGCGCCCGCTCCCCCCCCCCTCAAGACCTCTGGGACAGGGCCAACCCTAGCCACCCAAACCAGAGAAGGGCACGGGCCGGGCTACGTGCCCGCTCCCCCCCCCCCCTCAAGACCTCTGGGACAGGGCCAACCCTAGCCACCCAAACCAGAGAAGGGCTACGCGCCCGCTCCCCCCCCCCCCTCAAGACCTCTGGGGCAGGGCCAACACTAGCCACCCAAACCAGAGAAGGGCACGAGCCGGGCTACGCGCCCGCTCCCCCCTCAAGACCTCTGGGGCAGGGCCAACCCTAGCCACCCAAACCAGAGAAGGGCACGGGCAGGGCTACGCGCCCGCTCCCCCCCCCCCCCCCCCTCAAGAACTCTGGGGCAGGGCCAACCCTAGCCACCCAAACCAGAGAAGGACACGGGCCGGGCTACGCGCCCGCTCCCCCCCTCAAGACCTCTGGGGCAGGGCCGACCCTAGCCACCCAAACCAGAGAAGGGCACGAGCCGGGCTACGCACCCGTTCCCCCCACAAGACCTCTGGGGCAGGGCCAACCCTAGCCACCCATACAATAGAAGGGCACGGGCCGGGCTATGCTCCCGCTCCCCCCCTCAAGACCTCTGGGGCAGGGCCGACCCTAGCCACCCTAACCAGAGAAGGGCACGGGCCGGGCTACGTGCCCGCTCCCCCCCTCAAGACCTCTGGGGCAAGGCCAACCCTAGCCACCCAAACCAGAGAAGGGCACGGGCCGGGCTACGCGTCCGCTCCCCCCCTCAAGACCTCTGGGGCAGGGCCAACCCTAGCCACCCAAACCAGAGAAGGGCACGGGCCGGGCTACGTGCCCGCTCCCTCCTCAAGACCTCTAGGGTAGGGCCAACCCTAGCCACCCAAACAAGAGAAGGGCACGGGCCGGGCTACGCGCCCTCTCCCCCCCTCAAGACCTCTGGGGCAGGGCCAACCCTAACCACCCAAACCAGAGAAGGGCTACGCGCCCGCTCCCTCCCTCAGACCTCTGGGGCCGGGCCAACCCTAGCCACCCAAACCAGAGAAGGGCACGGGCTGGGCTACGCGCCCGCTCCCCCCCCCCCCCCCCCCCCTCAAGACCTCTGGGGCAGGGCCAACCCTAGCCACCCAAACCAGAGAAGGGCACGGGCCGGGCTACGTGCCCGCTCCCCCCCTCAAGACCTCTGGGTCAGGGCCAACCCTAGCCACCCAAACCAGAGAAGGGCACGGGCCGGGCTACGCGCCCGTTCCCCCCCCCCCCCCCCCCTCAAGACCTCTGGGGTAGGGCCGACCCTAGCCATCCAAACCAGAGAAGGGCACGGGCCGGGCTACGCGCCAGCTCCCCCCCAGACCTCTGGGGCAGGGCCAACCCTAGCCACCCAAACCAGAGAAGGGCACGGGCCGGGCTACGCGCCCGCTCCCCCCCTCAAGACCTCTGGGGCAGGGCCGACCCTAGCCATCCAAACCAGAGAAGGGCACGGGCCGGGCTACGCGCCCGCTCCCCCCCTAAGACCTCTGGTGCAGGGCCAACCCTAGCCACCCAAAACAGAGAATGGCACGGGCCGTGCTACGCGCCCACTCCCCCCTCAAGACCTCTGGGGCAGGGCCGACCCTAACCACCCAAACCAGAGAAGGGCACGGGCCGGGCTACGCTCCCCGCCCCTCAAGACCTCCGGGGCAGGGCGTAGGCAAGGCCGCGTAACCGCACCCCAGACTTGGCAGACCCGTGACCCCTGAAAAGTCGAACCTGGAAAAGAGGACAAGTACACGTAAACCAGGGGCAAACGAGGCGATGGTTCTCGAGGAGGCTGCCCCGATGCGACTCGACTAAACGAAAGGACGCTCGAGAAATATGCCGCAATTAATGATACACCACAAAAGAGGTCCCCAAACCGCCACCTGGCAAAAGTGGTTTCCAACGGGCGTGATTCCGAGGAGCCCATCAATAATGTCAGCTCATCGCAATAACTATGGAGGAAACCGTCAACAAAATCCCCCTATAAATACACCTCTCACCCTCCCGAAAGAGGGAAGAACAAAGAGTCGAAAGATATGAGGTATCGGTCCCAACGCCCCCCACCCGCTGGAAAATGGGCCAAGTCGCCTCGTCCTAACAAAAGGGAGATCACCGGCCACCAGTGGTTCCCCCCACCCTGGACGGTTGCCTCTGCATCTCCACAACCTCCGATAGGATATTCCCCTTACAAACGGATCGCCAATAGGATATTCCGCTTACACAAGGGAAATCCACCTTTCACTCCTCCGTCTGCCCTAAACAAGGACGAGTCGGAGAAAGGTAGGCATCCCCCCCCCCCGGGCAGGAAAAGCAAGAGCCCCCCGGGCTTGCAAGCCAACACCTCCTTGTCGTCGACCTCCGGACGGGGACCTCGGCAAGGCTGCATCCCCGACGAGCCCAAACGGCAAGTCATGGCGTGTCAGCCCGCCCCAGCACAATCGGGACCCGAACCCCGCCCTCAAACCCAAACAACGAGGCGTGGAGGGGAGGCGGCCCGATCGTCAGGATTCCCCCCACCCTCAAACCCAAACCGCGAGGCGTGGAGGGAGATGACAAAGCTATGGAGAGAAGATGGCCCGATCATCAGGACCCCCGGCCCCCAGGACAAAAACCACAGCAAGACGGTTTCCCTGGTGAGCCCCCCCCCAGCGCTTCTACCTGACCGAGGAGACCTGGCAACCCGTCAGTGCAGTGGATGGACGCTCACCTAGGCGCCAAGAACAACTGAATATAAAAAGGCCCACCCGGCAAAGGGTAACCCCAAATCAGGAGGTCACTCACCGTAGGCGAGGACCGTTCCACAACCCGCCCCCGAGCCGGAGCTTACCCCTATGAACGGGCGATAATCTAAGTACCCGTGTGCGAGCCATAGAAAGGTTCTTGTAAATATAAATGAAAACATTTATCTCCATCATAGTCATTTTAACTTTCGGAAAACGCCATAGCCTGAAACAATAGCCCCACCAAAGGCCGGGCGAGCTTACGAAAAGGAACCACCCCTCGCGGTGAGTAAAGCAGGAACAGAGAATCCCCCCCTACTAACTTAGGACGCCCAGTAAGTATACACCCACATTCCGAACCCCCCAATAACAGGAAGGACCGACGCTTCTAAACGAGACCCCTCGCCAACTAAAGCCCGCCATACCTTTCAGACAAAGATGAAGGGTTTGAACTGAGGCCCGCTCTGCGGGGCCACTTCCGCCCATGACAGAATCCACCCGCACCAGACACCCGGGGGGTCAGCCATGCTACGAGTAGCCCCTGTTCGTAATAGGGCGGCATTTCTCATCCCGATCGCATCCAGTGATCCTCCGTCCCGCCTAAACACCACACATAGACCATCAACATCCCCTTCCCCCAGACCTCGTGCTCTCGGGCAAGGGAATGTTGGGGCAGTAATTGTGTACACAAGCAAGAAAACAAAATAGGTAACACCAGCGACAAAACACGGTAAAAACCGGCTTCCGAATGGAGACTCGCCCTCCTCTGTAGGGGCTAACCGGTCCGGCCCGCACAGCGACCAACTACCCGAGGCCGGCCACCCAAACCACCTCAGGAATCCCCCGCCCGGATTAGGACCCCGATCCTTGAAAACCCAACTCCAGGAATAAGGACAAAGACACGTAAACCAGGGCAGACCGGTCGCAAGCCAGAAACCGCGAAACAATGCCCGTTGGGTATACGCCTGGCACCGATAAGGCAGCGCCACGACGCGACTTGACGAAGCGGTAGGACACTCGAAAAACACGCCCTCAGCATCAACACGCCCCCCGAGAGGCCAAGACAGACGAACCGTGTCAGGTGCAGCCAGGAAAAAGTGGTCCACAAAGCGCGTGATTCGGCGTTGCCCCTTAATGGCACTTGTCCCTCACACTATCCAAGATGAACCCTTCTGCAGAATCCCTCCATAAGTACCCCCCCCTTCAGAGTCTAGGGGAGAGAGGAAGATACACGAAAGGGATTCGCATCCCCTCACACCAGGTATGAAACGGCCCCGAACGCACCACCGAGCTACAAAGAAGGCCGATGACCACCGACGGCCCTCACTTCCCTCCAACGGTGACCGCCTCCACTCCACGACCTCTGATAGGATGTTCCCCTTACACATGGGAGGTCCCGCCTGCCAGCCTTCCTCCCACTCGTTACTAGATGGAACAGCGGGCCCGGAAGACTAGCCGCGGGCCGCCACACCCCAATTAACATCCACCCCACGGCGATCCTTACCGGGTGTGAGTTCGGAAACCCCCAACGGGTCCCCCAGCGACCCACCTGCCTGCCCCCAACCTTCCCCACGACGCCGGCCCACCGGACTCCCCCTGGGAGGGCGACGCCACCCCCCGCCACCTCGTCCTCTGCCTCCTCCGGGGTTCCCCCTCGGTGTGCGGGATCCCCGGCGAGGCCAGGTAACCCTCCAACGCGGCGACGGCAAGACAGAACGCGAGGAAGTGAGGAAAGGGAAAGGAAGAAGGTCCACCCGACAAACGAGAGTCAGCCCCCCCCCCGAAGGGGGGTCACCACGGGGCGGCATCCCTGATGAAGCCAAACGGTGATTCACGGCTCGTCAGCTCGCCCCAGGACAATGAGGCAGAAGAAATTCAGCGGTCGGTAGAAAGGAAGACCGCCCCGCAACGGGGACCTGCTCACCCCGATGCAGCGGGCGACGAGTTAAAACAACCTCCCGCCCCGACCACAGGTTTGGGCACACCTGCCCTACGGTTGTAAATACCCCCTGGATCTCCTGTAGAGGTTGATGAATAATATTCTTCCTTACTGGCCCCTCGCCCTAAGCCCAAGTGCACAACAGCTAGGAATTCCACTAGGCACAGTGCGGCTAAAGCACCGCAAAAATAACAACCACATCCAGTTACCACGTCACAACGAAAACCATGGCCTCCTCGAGAAGGTCGGGCCCCCCCAAAGTCCGACCCAGCCGCCACATGCAATGGCACATCGTTAAGGGGCAACGCCCCTCCCCAAATCGCAGTATCCCACCTCGTCTCGCTCCCAGTCGGGACGAGATCCCGCGATCCCGCAACAGCGGGCGAGATACTCCGCGGGGCCGCGTCGCCACTCCTGAGCGTGGACCCAGGTCCGAACCATGTTAGAAGGGAGGTAGTGTTACGCCATCCGAGCCAAGCCAGGCTTCCGCCTCGCACTCGAATGTCGGGGGCAATTGTTACGACCTAAAGATCGTAGGAATAGTACTCCCGCCCAGATCCGCTGACATACCCCATTAACTCACCCCTTCGCGAAAGGGCTGCCATCCCGGAGGTCCGAGGCTACACGGGAATGGGCGCACCTTGCAGCACTCCCCCCTCCTGGCCGAGGCGTACAACCTCGGCTGCTCGGCCCGCCAGGGGCAGTGCGCTTGGGGAGCGCCCAGGCAGTGCCACCGGGGATGCTGACGTAGGCATGTGCATATCCCTCCTTGCCAGCGGCCCACGACCCGCGACCAAGAAGGGGTGCGGCCGGGCCGGACAACCCCTGAGCAGGTCGACCCGGCTGGTCCCCATGAACCACGGTGTCGGGAATAGCATAGCCAGACCTTTAGTTCATCACATATGACAAACTACCTAGTGTAAGGACACGACTGACACTAACGCCGCCCGACCATCTGACAAAGCGCCCCCTGGCCAATGAGCCCCCTGACACTTAATGCTTTCGACCATGACATCCTGACAAAAGTGCCCCTGGCCGTTGCACCGTCTGACAAAAGCAGGGCAGGCACTCCTGTTCCTGACATCCTCGTCCGAAGCTTCCGCTGACAACCGAGCCAGCTCAGCACATCGAGTCAACATGCCAGGTCAGCCCCGCCTAGTCATCTCTCGTCAGGTATAAATACCCCCTCACTTCTGACAGTGAGGGGGCTGGCAAATTCTCTCTCTCAATCCATTATTCACACATGAGGGCAAAGGTCGTCCACATCTTTGTTCTCCCACTTATAGCTCACCACGTACGGTCGACACACCCTCAGTCCGACCGGCGTGCCTAGCCCCCGTTTTAAGTCCTATTACTGACTTAGGCATCGGAGGGGCTAAGGGTTGGACCCCAACCCTGCCCTTCTGACGGGTTGCTCGTGGTGCAGGAAAGCTCGCCCCTTGGTCGACGTCAACCTTTGGCTCCCGCCACCCGATCTTCTTCCGTCGTGTCTGGTGAGATTTGACTCCGTGGCCACCCCCGGCGGCAAGTCTTAACCCTAGTTAAGACTTTCTTAACCCTAGTTATGGAGTCCCTAACGCATGATATGTTTCGATTCTCTCTCTATTCTCATGCATGCTTGAACTATATATATTCACCGCTTAATTTGAATCGGATCGATATTTGGGTCATTTCTTGGATTTGTGTATATCGAGCTTTATCGCACATCGTAGATTGTGACACCGTCTGCTAGCACACGACCACACTCACTCGCGCTTCACCGCGTGGGCCCACGGCACTTGTCTGGACTCGTATTCCTTGGTTTAGTGATGTGATTTGGCGTTTGTTTGCTTGGTGTGTCGTTTTTGATTTTGTTGGCCCTGACGGGCGATCTAGAATATAGAGTTTTCTTTTTCTCTCTTTCTCTCTATTTTCTGCCTCCGAGCTCATACTCTCACTCGTCTTCCTCGAGGACGAGAAAGAGTTCAGCTTGGGGGATTTTGACGTGCGTTTATATTTCATATATTTGCGCACGTTTTCTTCCGTGTTTTCCCGTTATTTACCGCCGTCTTGTATTCGTTTTCTCGTGTTTTCTTGTTTTCTTTCACTTTTCTGTGTTTTTCGTATTTTGCAAGAGTTTACTGGCTTAGGGGACATAAAACGACGATATCATGAGTCCCCGGAGCAACGGGAGGAGTCACGCGTGATCCAGGGGGTCAAACGACGAAGATCGCATCTTTCAGCCCCTCACCCGACCGGTTGGTCATTTCCAACCGATCGGGTGATGCAAGCGTGCACCACCCAGACACAAGTTGGAGCGGCCAAGAAGTCACCCGGTCGATTCAGTGACCGGTTCAAACGCCCCAACTCTCTGGAATTCTGATGCTGAATGCCAACCGATCGGGTGACTTTCACCCGATCGGTTCACCTGTAACCGATTCTTCGAAGCCATGACACGGAGAGATCAACCGACCGGTTCACCCGACGGCACGAAGATCCAACCGATCAGCTTCAACCCTCAACCGACCGTGCCGTGGTGACCGGGTGAAGTCCTATTCTGAGCTGCTGAAGAAACGAAGCAAGTCACCCGATCAGGTGACTTTTCACCCGATCGGGTGATATCGTATTCTATATATATGACCCCTAGGTTTTCCAGAAACGAGAGTTGTTATTTTTTGCTGTTTTTTCTCTCTCTCGACGGCTGTAATTTTTCAGATATTTGTAAGTTTTTCGATCTTTGTCAAACTTTAATATAGTGTTATTAACATTGCTCTTACTGCTTTTCAATCGCCTGATCATGATTTTTACGGTCGATTTTGCTTTAGATCGCTTTTTACTAAATATGTGTGAGTAGTTCCTAAATCTGGGATTTTGGTGGAAACCCCTTCGTGGGTTCTCCCTGATGCATCCATAGGGCTAGGAAATCGATAGGGATTAGGAATCTACTGGTTACGCGGGGTGTTTTATTGTCATCGACGGGAAAAAGACCGCCTTTGACCGTTGGGCCAAGGGGGAATAAACTTGATAGTTGACTCCCTAGCCATAGCTCACGCCCTTAGCGTAGACGTCGAATCCTAGCGCGCGGGAGCGGCAGGATGAGACGTTGGGAGTTATCGTTGCGAGCTTAGTGCTCCCGGAGTCGGTCAGTGTTAATGGACACTGGAGTGCCCACTGACCGAACCTGGGAAGTCCGGCGTATCATCCTGGGCACCGACCGAAATATCGGGCCCATGGGACGCTGGTACCACTTTCAGAGGCAACGTCTCACCATTAGACCCTAATTCCGATCGATATCCTACCCATAGGCCGTATCGGCGAGAATCGCACGATAGGGTGGAAACCAAAGTCCCGGGTTTTCCTTTATATTGTTTATCACTTGCATTCCATTTACTGTAAAAACCCATTATCCGATCCGGGCTAGCTCGCCCATGGGGTGAATTTGATCCTTCTTGACACAAGCACATCCACGCCTCCCTGAGTCGACCCCCAAGCCACACTACAACACCGTGCGCTTGCGATTACAAATATTTAAATCTCACGCCCCCAATCATATTATTGCACACATCTAACACGCAAAAGCGGGGGACGTCAGTGTGACCCTAAGTTCCCACAAATGGCGCCAATTGTCGCGGGATAGAATCCGCTCACAATGAATTTGTATTAAAGTAGTGAACCAAGGGCACAATGGTTACAAGTTTAGGGTGGAAGATGAGGTTAATCACGGTCTGAGGACGATTTGAAGATGAGGATCTCGAGGTCGCCCGTCAGACGGAGTAGGTCACCTACTAGTTGGTGAAGGTCGCTCCTCAGATGGAGAAGGATGCCGCAGGTTGCACGCTCGCTGGCAGCTGGGGCGAACTTCCTACAAGAAGAGCAACTCCTCAGAAAGGCTGGGCCGGCTGTCAGCCCGCAACACCTCCAATACTTAAGTCAGTTGATGACTGATGAAAGAATGTCGGACACGAAGGGCGATCTTAGAGGCAGATCGGCGCTTGCGTGGCGGACTAGTGTGGAAGGCGCGAATATGTGGAGGATATTCGGCATTCAATATAAGTAGATGTGTTAGAAATTTGTTACCGATTCATGCAACCCCCCCTCGCTTGGAGGTGAGGGTGTATTTATATGCTGCTGGAGTCGGTTGCTTTTGCTGAGCTGGCGGTGTCAGGGCGTCAGGGATTCGACAATTGATGTCAGGGCCGAACGCGTCAGGCGCGCTTTTGTCAGGCCGTCAGAGTCGTAAATGTCAGGTGCACTTTTGTCAGGCGGTCTGGCAGCGAAACGGCTATGCGCGCTTTCAGCAGGCTGTCAGGCGGCGAAGCGGCCAGATGCGCTTTTGTCAAACTTTGTCTATAGTGAAACTGTCACTGGTGATTGTGGCGTGTTGTCTTCCTCCTTGGGCGAACTGAGCGGCATCTAGGCGAGCTACTCTGAGGCGAGCTAGCGTGGAGCGTGTGCGATCAGCCGGATGACTCTTCTCTTTGGCTTGGATGACGAGCTTGCCGCTCTGCTTGGGCGAGCTTCCCTGAGACTCGATGAACTTCTCCATGCTTCGGCGATCTAGGTCTCATTGTGAAGATTCGGCGGGCCAAGACTTGGGCTTCGATCATGCGGGCCTAGATCAACTGGGCCGATCTTGAGGTCGTAACAGAAGCATATGACAATGATATGTAATGTATGTAAAGAGTTAAAGAGTAATGTTGTGAATGTGCCCACGAGAGGGTGTCCTAGTGGTAAGTCATTCCGCTCCAAAGCCAAGGGGTGCGGGGTTCGAGGCCTATGGCCGCCGTGACTTGGTAATTATTGTGGATTTGTTGTGGAATTATTTACCCTGGGGCTACATCTCCCCTCTCGGACTAACCCGGGGGCCGTTGAGGACACGGCGGTCACCCCCCAGTTTGCATAGTCTCGACCGGGCTCTCGCCTTACCCTCCTAAAAAAGAAGCCGAAGGCATAGGGAGGGGGTTGGAGATTTTTCTGGGTTTCAAAAAAAAAAAAATGTTGTGAATGAAAAAGATAGTGTTGTGAAAATTAGCCTTCTTTTAAAGTAAGAATCGGGTTGGCTAACAACAACAAACTGCATCTTCTCAGATACGTGAAACAGAACATATCCCATGAGGCCAGGACAATCCGGAAAAGGATATGTTGGATGCTACATCGACCAACCGATCAGCGCGACAGCCAACCAAAAACTGATATTGTAGACTATTGCAGCAAAATGTACAACGAAGTTACCTGAGATTGAAATGGAAACGGGGCGAATGCAGCTTTATTCTTTGCAAATGAACGTTAATTCTCATTTTACAACATATCTCAATAATTTTCCCAGCAGATTTCAATTACCGTACAGAATTCATGTAAGTTTCCCGACAATAAGCAAAAATATACCTTATGTTACCCTTTATACCATTTCTGTTATGTAAAAAAGAAAACACCAAGTAAATACGCCACGTATGCATATCTGAGATGACACCCATTTGTCTCTTTTCATTTTTCGCACATTTCCGATCAAGCATTTCAAAGTATTAGTATAACCTCCCCTGAGATGCAAGTCCACAAGGTAAATCAATAAAATAAAATACAAAGTCAGGGGCATATGAAAGAGCATATATCTTATATAAGAAATAATTCCGAGAAAGAAACAGATAAGAGTCTATGTTACATGCCACATTTACCATTTGTCAAACAAATTGTTCAAGAATAACAATTGACAACAATAATAAACATGAAGGCGTCATCCTCAGGAAACTGGCACATCAGCTCCATGGACGGCCGCCCCCAAAACCCCTTCCTCGATCACGAAATCCACCATGACCTGCTCAAAATACAGCCATCGGCAATATTATAATGCAATGAATCAATTGAAAATGGAAATGAAAGGAAGGAAATCCCCAACAATGTCCTTTTCTTTTAGCATCATGGGATCAAGCAATCTTGCCGGCCTAATGTCATTCACAAAGAACCAAGTACATTACCTATGCTATAATGGAATCAACCAAATCATGAAGCATATGAATTATAGGGAAATCAACTATCAAGAAAAACTGATCATGCATGAGAAACCTCCCACAGGCTCAAATGCAAAAGAGGAAATGACATAGATGGGCGACAATATTAGTGTTAGAGATAAAATGTTAAAGGTGAGGAAGAGTGAGGAAGAGCATAACCGCCCCTCCCCTTCAAGTCTTGTTTATAGTATAGAATTACACGTGTGACAAATCTTAGATTCATCCTGAATGACATTAATTAAGACATGACATATTGTGCATAAGTTACATTATATCTAGACACAGTACATTGAGCACATGCACTTTACCATGTACACGATATAAAATGACTTAATTAATGGCATGCATGACAAATATATGAGTTGTAACATGTATAATTCTCTACTAAAATAAGACTTGCAGGAAAGAGGGATGATAATGCTCTTCTCACTCTCTTCCTCTTCTTTAACATTTTCTGTCTTAACATTTTTTAGGATGGGGGTGACAGCGGCAGGTGTTAAGTGGTGGGGTGATAGTGATGGTGACGACATCATCATCATAAGATGATAATGACTGATGGTGATGACTATGATGCTGGCAGTGCTGGCTAGAGAGAGAAGAAAGAGAATGGTGAAAGGAGATGGTAGCTAGGGTTAGTGTTTCTCTCGCCTAATTCTTGAAGAGAATATGCCCTCTCCTCACGTTTTATTTACACTAGAACGGTGAGGGTGATGAAAATGATCCACCATGCATGCCACAAGTAAGGCACGACATATTTGTTGTGATTCATTGATCACGGTAAAATAAAATATTGGAGAGTAAAAACTTTACTATTTCTCACCAGGAAATAAATTTACACACTAGGAGAAAACACTACTTACACAAAACAAACTCACTACAACTTTTTTGCCTCTCAAATGTAACTTCCCTCTCTGGGGTAAATTTTTCTCACTGGATAACACTTACAATTCTCTCTGAAACTGGGCCCACTTCTCTCACGGAAGAAAACCCCTTTTTCTTGTCTCTCTCTCTTCAATGTCTGTTGGGTTTTTGGTGTGTCGTACATCTCCTCATACCCCTCCCTTTTATAGGCAAGCAAGGGGGAGGGGGTTTGTGCACTACCACAAGCATGAGGGAGGTGGTTGGTGCAACTATCCCCTCTTTTGACTAATCCAGCAGCCCATAAGTGATGTTGGAATTTTATTGCTGGAAGACCAGCAATTCTCCCCCTCCAGCAGCATCTGAATTGATTATCATTTAACAATCATCCCAGCTATGTCTCTGCACAGCTTCAGCTTCTCACGTGTCACCACCTTCGTGAACATGTCTGCTGGATTCTCCTTCGTATGGATCTTCACTAGTCTCAAGAGCTGTTGATCCATCACCTCACAAATCCAATGATAGGGTACGTCGATATGCTTTGTTAGAGCATGATAAATTGAATTTTTGCTCAAATCCAAAACACTTTGACTATCATAATGTAACTTGTACATTTTCTGCTTGATTCCTAATTCTTGGAGAAATCGCTTTAACCACAACATTTTTTTACATGCTTCTGAGATTGCAAGATACTCCGCATCTGTTGTGGATAGCGCAACACACTTCTGCAACCTTAATTGCCAAGTCACAGCTCCCCCTGCAAAAGTGTAGAGAAAACATGTTGTAGATTTTCTACTATCAAGATCTTCAGCTACATCTGCATCTGTATAGCCCTTCAAGATTAGATCAGATTCTCCGTAGCACAGACATGCCTTTGAAGTACCTTTGAGGTGTCTGAGAATCTACTTGACTACTTTCCAATGTTCCTTTTCAGGATTAGAAAGGAATCGGCTCACCATTTCCACGATATGGGCAATGTCAGGTCTTGGACACACCATTGCATGTATCAGACTTCCAACTACTGAAGAATAAAGTATTGATGACATCTCTCCCATCTTTTTCTTGGATGAATGGCACGACCTCTTTCTAAATTTGAAGTCGTTGGCCAATGGAATGCTAACTGTTTTGGCATGATCCATCTAGAATCACTTGATCACGCGTTCAATGTACTTCTCCTGAGATAGCCACGGCTTGTTATTTTTCCTATCTCAGACTATCTACACATATGTATTTCATATCAAAAGACTTAGAGAGTTCCTTCTTCAACTGACTGATTTTTGTTGTATCAGTATATCGTCGACATAATAGCAAAGCAACAAAGTTGCCATCTGGAAACCATTGTGTATAAACACACTGGTCTGCACTTGTCCTTATGTAGCCTTGACTCGTCATGAATGAGTTAAACTTCTTGTACCATTGTCATGGTGCTTGCTTGAGGCCGTAGAGACTCTTCTTTAGCGTGCATACGAGGTTTTCTTTGCCTGAAACCCCAAAACCTTTTGGCTGCTCCATGTAGATCATGTAAATCGCCATGAAGAAACGATGTCTTGACATCTATTTGCTCAAGCTCTAAATTTATCTTGGCTACCACTCTGAGGATGACACGGATTGAAGCCATCTTCACAACGGGTGAAAAGATCTCGTCAAAATCAATACCTTTTTCCTGAAGGAATCCTTTGACCACCAACCGAGCTGTGTTTCACCATCTTTCTGTTGCCATCTTTCTTGAGCTTGACACCCATTTATTCTTCAGCGCCTTCTTTCCTTGTGGAGCTTGACCAACTCATAAGTAGAGTTCTTCGGCATAAATTCCATCTCATCTTTCATAGCTTGCAGCCAATTTTCTTTGTTCATGTGAAATACTGCTTATTGGAAACTCTATGACCCCCCTCTTCAGAAAGCAGAAGATACTCAGCTTCTGAATATCTGGTTGATGGAATCCGGCCTCGTTTAGATCTCCGTACTTGTGAGTTATTAACTTCAGGAGGTGTACCATCATCTGCATGCGGTAATGGTGGTGCAATAGCTGAGGGAGAGGGTTGTGGCTCCCCCGCTCAGCATCCGCTTCTTCTTCCACGTCTTGTTCAACAGCATCCTCTTCTTCTGGTATTTCTTCATGCACCTCTTCGTATTACGTTGGTGCTGGGTCTGGAACAATGTCTTCAGCACTTGAGCTTGCATTTGAAGACACCATGGGCTTTTCAATGTCTTCACGTGTCTGATTTTCTTGGAACAGCACATCCCTGCTCCGAATCACCTTCGTCTTTGGGTCCCACAATTTGTACCCAACGTCTTCATCTCCATAGCCGATGAAGATACAAGGATTGGTCCTTGCATCAAGCTTTTGCCTTTGCTCCTTGGATACATGTGCAAAAGCTAAGCAACCGAATACCATCAGGTGGGCGTATGAGGGATTCTTACCACACCTCTAGAATTGCAAAATCCAAAGACAGTGATGGTGATCTGTTGATGAGGTAGCTGGCGACACGAACAGCTTCCCCCAAAATGGCTTTGGTAACTTAGCCATACTGAGCATGCTTCTGACCTCCATGAGCATCCACCATGATCGTCCAGTTCATCCTTTAAGCTATGTCGTGTTATGGAGTGCAAGGAACCGTCTTCTCATGTCTAATGCCTTGACTTTTGTAGTAGACATCAAACGCTCTGGAAGTGTATTTACCTCCATTGTCTGAGCGGAGGCACTTTAACTTTTTTCATGTCTCACGTTCAACCATGACGTAGAACATCTTGAAGTAGTCGAGCGCTTGGTCTTTCGTCCTTAAGAAGTAGACACACAACTTCCGAGAAGCATAATCAATAAAGGTCAGAAAATACCTATTGCCACCAAGCAATTCGACCTCCAAGGGACCGCAAACATCAAAGTGTACCAGATCGAGTAACTCTGATCTTCTTGTTGAAAAGCTGAAGGAGGCTCTATGTTGCTTGCCAACTAAGCAATGCTGACAGTGATCTAGTTATCATCCTTGGTGATTGAGATCAGCTCCTTTGTCAAGAGTGATAACCATCTCTCACTCATGTGACAGAGTCGTTGATGCCATAGATTTTGAGTAGCCTCACGTTTCACCATGTTAAGGCTGTCGGTACATATCTTCACATGATTTTTGTATAACGTACCACAAATGTGCCCCTTTGCGGTAATCATGGCACATTTCGTCATTCTCCATGTGACATTGTTGAAGTGGTTGTTGAAGCCCTATTTGTCAAGGGTTGTCCCAAATAGCAAGTTCAGCAGAAGGTCTGGCACATGTCGGACATCCTTCAGAGTTATTGTGCAGCCGACGTTCGTCTGAATCTGAACGTCGCCAATTCCTACGATCTTGCATGAACTTGTTTTCCTCATCTTCACGATGCCAAAGTGTCAGGCTTTGTAACTGATGAAGAAGTCTCTTCGAGGAGAGGCGTGGAAGGATGTTGTATCAACCATCCACTCGTCGTGGTTGAAAACGTAAAGGCATGTCTCTTCTTGGATAGAGCAAATAGCCACTTCTCTGGTACAAGTGACTAACGTCTCTCCATCATTGGTTTTCTCTTGAGAACCATTTTGACCTTGTTCTCGTAACAGCTTCCGGCAATTCTTCTTCATGTGGCCCTCCTGCCATAATGGTAATACTTGTAGGTATGCCTCCTTCCGTCTGTGAATCTACCACGGCTCTTACTCCAGCCTCTGCCCCCCCCCCCCCCCCCCCCCCCCCGCTTCGACCACCTCCTTGGTGTCTTCCTCTCTCTGTCACGAGAGCATGCGATTGGTCGGTGTCGGCTTCTTTTCTTATGGCCTCCTCGTTGAAGCGGTCATCCTTAACCATAGCCATGGTAAGTTTGTCGTTTGGGGCCGAATTGCTGAGAGAGACCACCAGCGTCTCTCAGTTGTCTGGAAGAGAGCTGAGAAGAAGAAGAGCTTGCTCTTCATCTCCAAGCTGTAACTCCACCGTAGATAGTTGATTTACGAACTCGCTCATGTGCTCGGCAACGGAAGTTCTACCCCGTAGCTTCAAATGTACCAATCGTCTTATTAATAAGTCTTTATTTCGAGCACTCTTGGATTGGTACATGTCCTCTAGCTTTTGCCAGAGGGCATATGCGTCCGTCTCCTGTGCAACATGGTGGAAAACAATGTGATCAATCCATTATCGGATTTGACCGACCGTCTTTCCATTCTTCTTCTTCCAGTCAGCTTCTTTGGTGGATTCTGATTTTACTCCTTTGACCTCTAATGAGTCAAATAAATCTTTACAACTGAGGAGATCCTCCATTCGAGGTCTCCACAGTGTGTAATTTGTGGCCGCCGGCTTGATCATAACTCTCGATGAGGACGACTCGTCCATTGACATTTTGAAGATGATATATATATATATATATATATATAATTGTATTTTCAAAAATTATCACCAAAAAAATTCACTCCCGTTTTTTACTCCCTCTCACAGCTCACCTAGGCTCTGATACCACTTGTAATTCACTGATCGCGGTAAAAATAAAATATTGGATAGTAGAAACTTTACTATTTCTCATCAGGAAATAAATTCACATTAGGAGAAAACACCACTATTAAAAAACTCAACCAACTTTTTTGGCCTCTCTAGTGTAACTTCCCTCTCTGGGGTAAATTTCTCTCACTAGAGAACACTCTTAGAGAGAGTGAGAACACTCTTGCAATTCTCTCTGGAATTGGACCCACTCCTCTCACGGAAGAAAAACCATTTTTCTTCTCTCTTTCTCTTCAATGTCTGTTGGGTTTTTGGTGTGTCTTACATCTCCCCATACCCCTCCCGTTTATAGGCAAGCAAGGAGGAGGGGGTTGGTGCAACTACCGCAAGCATGATGGATGGGGTTAGTTCAACTACCCCCTCTTTTGACTAATCCAGCAGCCCACGAGGGCTGCTGAAATTTTGCTGCTGGAAGACCAGCAATAGTATGCATATGGTACATGATATTTAAACACCCTATATTCAACACATGCTTATATCCTAACAATTACCTATTTAACAGAATCAGCCATGAACAGAAAAGAAAGGAGAACAAGAATTCATTTAACCAGCCTCAAGGTTTGGGTAATCTTTTAGACACTGTAAGCTTACTAACCTCCAGGTGGAGGCGGAGCACCTCGGCCCATGGCAGCCAGTTCAGGAGTGACCTTCTGCCCAGCTTCCTCCAGAATATTAATAAGATCCTTTGCAAATCTAGCATTGGCTGCAGTAAAGAATGTATATGCTGTCCCTTTGGCCCCAGCCCTGCCAGTCCGGCCAATGCGGTGAACATAATCTTCTAAAGATCCAGGAAAATCGTAGTTGACCACGTATTTTACATCCTTCACATCTGTATGTTAAAAAATATGAGCAAACAAAGAAGAAAAAAAGAAAAGCAATTGTACAAGCTGTAAATTCTAAACATGTTACCTAAACCACGAGCAGCAACATCCGTTGCAGTCATTATGGGGCTCTTCCCGGCTTTGAACTCCGAGAGTACCCAGTCCCTTTCAGCTTGGCTTTTGTCACCATGAATTGAGAGGGCAGGCCAACCATCGGTTCTTAGCTGCCTAGTAATTTGGTCGCACCCCTTCTTAGTGTCCATGAATATCAATATCCGACTTCCATCCATTATATCCTCCAGCAACTTGACCAGCCTGAAGAAGATACAGGACACGCATGTAAATTTACTGAGATAACAATAGAGAATAATCATCCAATAAGGAATACCCCACTTGTTATATTTCTGACTCTCTGACACAATCTCTACATGCTGATGAATTGCATGATTAGCTTTCAAGTCTATTGAACCAATAACCACCTGAATCATTTCAGAAGCCGATTCTGTCAGATGAATAGAGATTGAAGTACAGAACAAACCCACTTGTATGTCACCATGCATGATCATCCGCTTACCTTGTAAGGATTGTACAGGTACTGCTTCGCAAGTTGTTCAACTTCCTTCGGCCAAGTAGCACTCCAATACAGAGTTTGCCGATCAGGGCGAATCTATAGAGAAACAAATGAAGTGTCAAAGGTTTAAAAAAACTCTTGATATTTGAAAATATAACCATCTTTGTAAAAGCCAAATCTACCAACAATAATATTCCATGGAAGAGATACTCTGTGGCCAAGCACTGCTACAAAATCACTAAGATCAATGTACCTTAATTCCACCAAAGAGTGGGAGTGGGCGGGAAAGTTACGGCATACTGTTCTAAGAACAACAGGACAGACTGATATCTAAGAACAAACGTAGTAAACATTTTGATTTAGAGGAAAAAGCAAATTGCTCTGCTTGATTGATATAAGTTGTTCATGCAATGGACAATCCAGAGTCTAGAAAGTTCCTGCTGTGTGGTATCCACCACTTAATAACAAATTCAACGAGCTATATGGGAAAGCCAAAGATGACAATCTGATAGGAACCATGGAAATCTGATTTTTATTTGATAAGGCTGAAAATAAATAAGATAGATGATCACAATTGAAGAGGTGATCGCTCCCAAGACACCAATTAAAGAGGACGCCCGCTCTCCTGATGTAGAGGGATAATCGCACCTCTCCTTTGGATATTTTCGCACAAATAGCCTTCGGAAATCACTCTCCACCCATGGACTATAAATACTAATCAGAAAAAAAATACAAATTTGCAGAAAAACCAAAAAAAACTAAAAATTCCCAAAACGTCCCTAAAAATCTGAAAATTCACAAAACGCCCGTAGTGTTCCAAAACGTCCCTAATGGGCCAAAAGTACATATCTATCATTACTCCGCCCCCAAAAACCATCTTGTCCTCAAGGTGTTGCATGAAATCCACAGCGGCCCTACTCCAAGTGGAGATGTACATCTCCCGCCAGCTCTTCTTCCTCCACTATATCTTCTGCGTCTTCCCCCATGCTATCAACAACTGAAGCTAGTGCACTCCGCAATGGTGCCTAGGGTGAATCTCTCGTCGTATCTAAAGCACCGTCCCTTCTGTTTCTTCTCCCGCATCTCCGCTTCTCTCGCATCTTCGCGTCCGTCATTCTCCTGAATTGCCCTCTGTGTGGTGGCACCCTGCTCTTCTCCTGACTGGATGGGTCTGTCCCCGTCGCTGTCTTCTGATGTCCTATCGCTGGCTGGCTATGAAACGAGGAGCCGCCTCCAGTCCCTCTAGATTTCTCCTCCATGAGTCAATTCTCTACCATCTGGCCCAACTCCATGGCGTCCATCAGATACTGGGGCCTCTGCAGGCGTAGCTCTGCGCGAATAATGAGCTTCAGCCCCTTCATGAAACTTCCCTCTAGTGCCTTATCTAAGATCACTCGGACTCGCCTTGCCAGTGCCTCAAATCGCTCCATATACTCCTTCACTGTGTCGTCCTGTTTGAGAGCCAGTAACTGCTTCTGCAAATTCCTTCCTTAATGTCACGGAACATCTCCACCAAGCAATTCTTGATTTCCTCCTAAGAACGGAAACGACACCGCTGCTCTCTCCACTGGAACCAAGAGATGTCCTTCCCTTCCACACCGCCACCACCTCTAACTTCTGCTCCTCAGTCATGCAGGTCATTAGAAAAAAAATCTCTTCGCCATGTATATCCAATCATAGGAATCCTCACCTCGAAGATAGGCATCTTCAGCTTCCGAACCCGGCTATCCACCCCAAAATATCCCTGCTCAACACGTCCCTTGTAGTGTCTAAGACTGTGGAGCTGGTATGTATATCCCCAACGATCTCTATACCCCTCCAAGCCCCTTTGTTGACCTCCATCTCTGTCCCCACAATTTCCTCAGTCATCTCCGCTAACATATAAACCCTGATCGTCCCCCTCCATGACCCCTTCTCCGCCATCATCTCATGGATACTAATAAATCAGGTGTGGACGTTGGCGTCTCTTTGCATCATATCGAGGGCTGTGGGGCTTTCGAAACTCGTCGCCGTCGTCGTCAGGCTATCACAAGTACTCTGGAGGGTCGTCGTAGCGCATCGCCAAGGGACCTCAGGGCCCTCGTCGGCCCTGTGGATGCACACCAGCCTCCTGATTCACGACAGACTTGTCCCGCTGTTGCAGGGGCCCAAACCCTTGTTGTTTTGGGGCCAGAGGCTGGTGCCCATGTGCTACAACCAAGAGGGGCTGGCACCCCTGCTGGAGGGGCAGCAGCCCCTGTCCTGTGCTATGGAGGGGATGGCACCCCTGCTCGAGGGCCGGCGCTGTGCCCAGTGGGGCTGGCGCCCCTACTGGATGGGCGACAACCCATGTCGTGTGCTCTGGAGGGGTTGGCGCAACTATCCAGCCCCCTATAGGTGGTCTAACAGGGGCGGCAACCCCTGTTTAGGGTTCTGCAGGGGCTGGTGCCCCTGTCCAGCCCCCTACATGGGATCCAGCAAGGGCGACAGCCCTTGTTTTGCTATCGAAAAAGTCTGATGCCCATGTTTTGTCGTCCTAGGGTTTCGGGGTGTGTGGCCTTTCATCGTGGACTCCTCGTCCTATGCATAATACTCGTCGACGTCGGAAAGTAACCATTCTTCATAATCATCCATCGTTCCATTTTCCTTCTCTAAATATGACGCCTTTTTTGCTCGATTACGGTTTTCATCAACGTCGCCCAACTTTGCCAAGATGCGTGCGAGTTGTTGCATGATTTGCGCTAGGGTTTCTCCTTGTTTCTCTCGAGTATCTTCAACCTTCGCTAAGGTTTCGCCTTGTTGTGCTAGGGCCTCACCATGATTCGCTATGGTTTGCTACGCCGTCAAGTTCATCGTTGTATTTCTCTTCAAAAGCATCGAACTTGTCTTTAGATCTCGTCTCGCCGTCATGGATCTTGAAGCTCTGATCCCAAAATGATATGAACCAAGGAAAGATCTAATTTTTATTTGATAAAGCTGAAAATAAATAAGATAAATGATCATAATTGAAGAGGTGATGCTCTCCCAAGATGCCAATTAAAGAGGACGTCTGCACTCTCACGATATAGAGGGATAATCTCACCTTTCCTTTGAATACTCTCACAAATAGCTTCCGAAAATCCCTCCCCACCCATGGCCTATAAATACTAATCAGAAAAAATACAAATTTGCAGAAAATCCCAAAAAGACTAAAAATTCCCAAAACGCCCCTAAAATCCGCAAATTTCCAAAAACACCCCAACTGGGCCAAAAGTGCATATATATCACAATCAACAGATGCTTTTGCATCTATCCAGCTCCAATGAGACATAAATGGAGATGGTGTGCAAAGTCATAGTTGAAATTCAGAAAAATCAAATATTGCATTATTGATGTGTCATTACATAAGTGGCAATTTTCATGCCATGTGCATCAGAAACTAGAGAGACATGATAGCAAAACAAACAAAATACATGATATAATATAAAAAACAATTTGAAGACACCCTAGTCAGTCATCTTCACCAATCTATCATATAGCAATCACCATCACCGACAAGAATTTTTCAAATCCTTGCATCCAACTTGCAACCACAATATCACAACTCCGAACAAAATTTATAGTATAGATATCATTACCTTTTTGTTCAGCATGCCAACATCATCAATTCAGGTTTACAGCATGTTATCCTTATACAAAACTTTTGAAGTTGTGTATCCATCGATCATATTATCCTTGACTAGTAAACAGCTCATTTGAAACATTATACTCATCACAACCTTAATGTCCATCTAACAGCATAGATTTCATGCATACAAAAAGTCCTCGGCATGTCAAAACAAACTATGATTGTGATTATCCTTATATTGCTGATGAAAAATTCAGCTCTAGGCATCTCCACAAGCCTAGATCAAGTCAGATTCTCCGTAACTATAAGCTTACAGAAGGGGGACGTGACTAAGAGAAAAGATCAAGTCAGATTCTCCGTAACTATAAGCTTACAGAAGGGGGACGTGACTAAGAGAAAAGATCAAGTCAGATTCTCCGTAACTATAAGCTTACAGAAGGGGGACATGTGGCTAAGCAAATGGTCGGCCTTCTTCACCTGTAAGTATTTGAGAAGCTTTACGAGACCATACAAGAATACCACATGTGAACACGCCCACGCGCATGCACAAAGGGGGAGTGGGGCAGCTAGCTGAACCACCACCAAACCACCCACAAGAAAAAGAAAGAAAGAAGTATAATAAATCAAAACAAATAACAGTAAAACAAACCTAAAAACACATTTCTTCTTCCTTGAGACGGTAAACTTTTAAACGATTTTCTAGAGCTACATGACTAGACTGAGGTACATAAAAATGTCAAGGCCTAGATTGACAACACAGTTTCATAAACTGTGGTTTCGTTTAGGCTAAAATGAAACTAAGGTTTGTACTCATACAAACCTCAATAAATCCAATCTGATTGGTTTTTCATAAAACCGAGTTCCAAAAGGTTTGGGGGCCTCCAAATCCCAATTTCAAAAACTCTATTTTTGACATAGGGCAGAAACAGGAAATGGATTTGATGGGGGATTTGGGGAAGGACATATTAGGAATTTGGGAAATAAAATGGATCCAATGCATCTCACCAACGGATTCTACCTCTCATCAAAGCTAAACCTCTCGGGAAAAAAAATTAATTTCTCTAATATTCCTCACTTTTTTTCATTGAAAATAAAACAAGTCTGATACCTATTATAGGCTTACAACTTAAAAGAAAATCTCTACACAACCGATATGGGATTACACAAGTTGCTAAAATAAAATGACTCAAACTTCTAAAAAGATTCAAATAACAATTTTTTTAAAAAAACTCAAAAACTACTAAAAATCCATAGTATATTAGGTGGATACTTTTCATTCTCTGTGGTTTTGAAAAAATTTATCACTTGGTGAATAGTAACAAAGATGCATCAGCCGACAAAATTAAGTTCTCTTGTAGTTGGAAAAATACTCATCCTCGACCTTTGAAATGAAGCAGCATGTAGATTTCCAGACGAGCATTTTTGAAATAACGTATCGAAGTCACAAGATAGGAAGGCACTCTAAGCATGTTGACTATGGGCAATGGAGGATCTGGGATGACGAAATCAATATGCTTGCACGGCTCATAACACGTCTCTAGATGTAGCTCTGGTGCATGCTCGACAAGTAGCTACATCTAGAGCTCTAGCTCAGACTAAAGTGCTATCAATTTCAATCTAAGGCACTAACTTGAACTTGAGTTTAGTCATAGGCTCAGTCTTCACAAGCATGATGCAGTTTTTGGCTTGGACTCTGTCTCAACTATTGGCTCTGCTTGTAGTCTTTACCCTCACACATTTCTAAACAACTCCTATTTAGCTTCTATTCTGTGTAAAGCACTTTGAGTCTTCGATTACTTTCACGCCTTGAAGTTGTTAGCAGTGAATGTGACTGATGTTTGGGAAGATACCAACAACAAAGATCAACTTTAAATACTAACCAACATCAAAAAGGACTCCGATATTCCATATACTAGAATAGTGCTTCTCCTTCTAACTTGCAATAGACATACACTCGTGTCTTTTCGTTTAAAAAGTAAAACGTGTGAAAGCTTCAAATGATACTCCCAATTATCATATCCATGTTTATAATTGAAATCATAAGAGTGTGATGCATCTAAACATCTCTCACTCATATTTTGTTGGAAAGGAAAAACACATACAATAGTGGTCACTAGAATACTCCAAGAGATTAGCTGCAATCAGATGAGGCTTACATGCAGTGGTATATGGCACAGGAGATGAACAGGTAGGTCTAACGTGTCTATAGATACTAGCTCAAAATATCTTGTGAATGGTTCAGACTACTCGACAATTGGGCTAAATGGCTTCAAAATCTCAAAATAACAAACTATGCGCAAAATGGTTGAAAAAACATCATAAATTACCTAAAAATTTGTAAGCCGCATTGTTCGCTGTCGGAAATCCCACAAAATCGCTAAAAATCGAAAACGGTATTATAGGAAGCAGCTGAAGCAGCTCAGTATTGTAAAGCCGCCTCGAGTTAGCTCAAGCTAGCTTGATCGACTCGAATCAGCTTGGGCCAATTTGGCAGGCTCAAGTTGGCGTGGGCTGGTTTGGTCTGCTTGCATCGGCTTGGATGCAAGCTAATGAATAGTGTCAACTTGAATCTGAGCTGACCTTATTGAAAACGATGCAATTGAGTTGTAGTTAATTGTTGGAATTGGTTACACCCATGAAGAAATTAGCCCGAGAGGCAAAAGTGTAATAATTAATAGATTGAAGGGCATAAATGTAATTTTAATTAACCTTTGTGGGATAATTAAAATTAGTAGAAGTTAAGGGGTTATACTGCAAATTTATAATGATAACTATCCAAACGGTTTTGGAGAGTTGTTTTTCTCCAACGTTAAAAACTTCTCCCTTCCCTACGCCTTTAAATACCCCTTTAAATACCAGTTATTCTCCTTTGAGAAATATACGCTCTTTTTTCCCAAAATTCATTTCAAGAAAGACAGATCGGTAATATTGGATGTGAGATGTGTTTGGCTTCCTTGCGTGATTCCAAGCCCGATTCTTAAGCACCGTAATTCCGCCTCTCAAGATCTAATCTAGATGCAACGATATATGTTTATCTTTAATTTACAGCATTAGCATTTGTATCAGATCTATTTGGAGGAATTCGTGTTTGTTTTTTGTTGATTGCAGGCTCGGCTTTGGGGGGATCCCCCCATGTTTGTTGTTGCATTGGGCTCATCCCCGAGGGAATCGCCCCTCTATTCGATGGGCATGGGACTCTTGGGTCCCCTGTAGGATGGCCGTGGGACCTCGCCCCATTTTTTGGATGGGCATAGGGCTACGCCCCACTGTGTTGATGGCCATGGGGCTTCACCTCAGCTATTGGTTGGCCGTGTGGCTTCTCCGTCCCGTGTTACTCGACCAAGGGGCTTCACGCGCCCCATGTTGCTCGGCCAAGGGGATCTGCCACATGTTGCTCAGCCAAGGGGACCCCCCTGATGCTCAGCCAAGGGGATCCGCCCCCTGTTGCTTGGCCAAGGGGATTCAGCCAAGGGGATCTGCCCCTTTGTTGCTTCGCCATGGGGAAACCCCATGTCGCTTGGCTTCGCCACCTGTCGGAGTCCGTTTTCCCATCACCGTCGCGAGCGGTTCTTACAAGCTGCGAAACCACACGACCAATGTGTTGATGTGTGAGCCTTGGCATGTGGCTGCCAAGTTTGGAAACTAATTAACTTGCCACCTAATCGAAAAGCAATTGGAAATAAGTAGGTTCTCAAGATAAAAAGAAATACAGATGTATTGAAAGGCATAAAGCTCGTCTAATGACAAAGGTCTATACCCAAAAAGAAGGTATAGATTACGTAGCAACTTTTTCAACGGTAGTAAAATTTGCCTATATTTGCCTTATACTAGCTTTAGTTGCTCATATGAACTTATAACTTCTCCTCTGATTGTTAAGGTCTATACCCAAAAGAAGGTATAGATTACAAAGAAACTTTTTGAACAGTAGTAAAATTTGCCTCTATTTGCATTATACTAGCTTTAGTTGCTTATATGTACTTAGAACTTCATCAAATGGATGTCAAGACAGCATTCTTAAATGATGAACTAGATGAGAAAATCTACATGAAACAGCCGATAGGTTTCGTTGCTAAAGGCCAAGAGAACAAAGTCTGTAAATTACAAAAATCAATATCTGGCCTTAAACAAGAATCTAGGCAATAGAATCAAAGGTTTCGTAGTGTTGTAATCTCATTTGGTTTCGAGATGATCGAAGAAGACCATTGTGTTTATGTGAAGCAACATAAGAACAAATTTGTCATCTTGACATTGTATGTAAATGACATATGTTGGCTAGTAATGACATGGAGTTTCTGATTGCCATAAAAGAGTAGTTATTGTCAAGCTTGGAAATGATAGACATGTGAGAAGCAGATTTATACTAGGTGAAAAAATCCAAAAAAATCGTTCTAAAAAATTTCTTGCATTATCGCAAAAATCATATATCAACAAATCATTAGAACAATTCAACATGTCAAAATGTAATCCAACTGAAACTCCAACGACAAAAGGCAATAATCTGAGTTTAGATGATTGTCCTAGCACGTCAGACAAAAAGATGTCAAGAGTGCATTATGCAAGTGCAGTGGTTAGCATAATATACACTATGTTATGTACAAGAGCAGACATATGTCATGCGACAGGATTGATAAGTCAATATCAATCAAATCCTAGACCGGAGCACAGGATGGGTGTGAAGAGAATCATGAGATATTAAATGGGCACAACCAACTACAGTTTGTATTATGAATGTTTGTCCACTAAACTGAAAGTCTACACTGACGCAGACTATAGGAGAGGTGTAGATAAGAGAAAATCTACAACGGGATATGTTTTCTTGCTTGTAGATGGTGACATATCATGGTGCGGCAAGAAACAATCATATGCAGTTCTATCAACCATGGAAGCAGAGTTTATTGATGCTTCACTAGAAGTCTAAGAAGCTATTTAGTTACGACGGTTCTTACTAAATTCGGGCATAAGAAATAAAAAAAGAACCAATGTTTGTATAGTGTGACAATCAAGTTACGATATCTTACACCAAGGATCCAAAATATCTCGGTCGCACCAAGCATATTGACATACAATATCATTTTGTGAGAAACATTAAGGATAAGAATATTATCAATCAAGTATATATCTATGCACAATATGGTTGCAAATCCTCTTACTAAGCTCATTACCAGAAATGCATTTAAGAAACATGTAAAAGCTCTAGGATTGCGTAGAATTTGAAAAATAGTTGTGATTGTACTGTGTAAAACATTGGTATTCAATTAAAATGTTTATCTTATTCATTCTGTTGGAATGATATATGTTTGCCTAATATTGTTATTTGTTAATGCATGCATATATGTGTGTGTAATGAGTATAGAAGAACAAAATGTCAAATAGGCATAAAAGATTGGCCTCTTAACATAGGTAATCAACTCAGATGTTCTTAGGTGAACGATCAGATCAGTGATGAAACTCAATCCTCGTCTGTTTTTAAAAGTTGCCTTAAATAAGAAAGTTTCAAAATGAGGTCATTTTAATATACAAATAAAGACAGAAATGAACTGATTTCCCAAGTTCATCTAAGCATATTCATAAGCCAGACACGAATTTTTAAAGTAATGAATTACTATAGAATTTAGTGTTAGATGTATGGATACATTTAACAGAAGTCTGAACGGTATTGAATTGAATTGCTCTTAAAATATGCGCAATACATCGTTGCATGTGATTCATACCACTGTGCTGAAGCTGACCACAATAGGAAGTGAGAAAGTGGATCACTGCTTCTCCACTATGTTTCCCTATAGAATTAGTTTCCTCACAAGTATCCTTTAACTATTTGACTAGTATTCGAAGCTTCAATCTTGATGATAGCTACTTTAGCATATTCCTTATAACTATAATTGATTCGATCTAAAAGGATTTGTCTAAAAAGCGACTAAGTTGATACTTACGGTATTGAATGCAAAAGAAATGTTAATTTTGTTAATATTAAGTCTGATGATCTCGATCTCACACGACAGTCACATCCTGTTTGCGTAAAGAGAAATCGATATGTAGGTGTTTAAGTATATCTTCAAGAGTAAAAAAATGAAAAGTAAGGATCAGGAATACTCAAACTCAAACTGATACAACAAACTAGATTTGGGATATTATAAGTGACAAAAAATTTAGAGGATTGGATTACAAATAGAGCAGTTATGTATCTCTAACCAGGGCACGACAGGATTGCCTATGTTTGCTTATGGGTCACATAACCAAGCTACCAAGTATGAAAGTCTTTTTCTCGTGTTGTTTCTGGAACAATACTCTCATCATGTGCAAATGGGAAATGTTGGAATTGGGTATGCCCATGATGAGATTAACTCGAGGGGCTAAACTGCAATAATTAAAGGTTTGAGGGGCAAAAATGTAATTTTAATTAACCTTTGTGGGATAATTAAAATTAGGAGAAGTTGGTTTACCCGGGAACAAAAACAACTTTGCAAGCTATGAAAGATTATATGTGCAAATGAAGTTTTCAAAACCAGTTCAACAATAAATAATAATAATAATAATAATAATAATAATAATAATAATAATAATAATAATAATAATACTGAAAGTAGCACAAAGCATGTTCAGTTTTGACAAATAACTAAGGACAAAAGGCTGCATATTGATCAATAAAATAAGTTAAGGTACCAACAAATATAGTAACGTCATCAGGTCTATGAATCCTAAGCATCACATATAGGACTGATCTGTCGCCAAATCTATGATAAGCATACCATTAAATCTTCTACCCCACTTGGAAATTTGTGACCTCAAGTGAACATAATGCTCGTCATCGCATAAAGTATCATTTGCATATGTTTCTCATCACGTTGATTATCGACTATTCCCCACCAAGACTTTCTCCTCAAATGTTAATAGTACTGAACTGTTAAAAAGAATTGTAGATGTCCAACATTCCATTTCCCGAAGCCATATATACCAATAGCATAAATTAGTCCCGTCGATAGCAAAAAAACACTATGAATAGCATGTTCCCGCATGAATATCATAATTCACCCTTTCGCAATATTCATAGGAATGGCATTGTCCCATCATCCTTGGGAGTGTTAAAGGCCAACATGCACCACTAATGTCCCAGACATTGTGCACCACTAATGTCCCAGACATTGTGCACCACTCTAACAATGTGTATGGAAGAAAACAGACATAGATAACCTCCACCTGCTCCAGCGATCATACTAAAAGTCAGAGTACAGGAAGCTTACCTGGGAAATAATTTTCCTAATCTGCGGTTCAAATCCCATATCAAGCATTCGATCTGCCTCATCCAAGACAAGGTATGTTACCCTCCGCAAGTTAGTATAATGCGAGTCTAACATATCAATCAGCCGTCCCGGAGTTGCAATAACAATTTCAACACCTGATTAAGAAATTTTACAAGGAAAAACATGTTTCCATCACTGATGTCAAAATTTTGAAGTAATATATAATGAGTACATACATTGGAAAGGCTAATATCATCTTATGGAGTCAGCTTTTATTTATTCTTCATTCTTCCAAGCAAAGGCTTCATTCTCCATCAAAAAAGAACCATCTGAAATCACTTACCACAATAAAGAACCTTTTGGAATCACTTACCGAAATTTCCACTGATGCCTGCCCTAAGGAATTGTCAATTGTTTCTAACTCTTCCACAGAATCCATAGAGATTCAACATTTCCTTGGAGAATTTTTTTAACACTTAGTTGTGCAAGACCAAATCAGCATGTTGTTTACATCACTGTAGTAAAATGAGCACTGCTTATTACGTGAGGAACAAATGAGGCAATCAACACCTACCTTTCTGAAGATCTCTGACTTGTGGCCCCTTTGGAACCCCCCCATAGATACAAGTGTTCTTGATTTTTGATGATGCCCCAAATTTAGTTGCTTCTTGTTGAATCTGGACAGCAAGTTCACGGGTAGGTGCCAAAACTAAAACAATTGGTCCATCCCCATGCGCTGAAAGGATTGATTGAATGGTATCAGAATATCTACAGCCTATGAGCATGATTGGCAATTTTCAGAAGAAATGAAATGGCCTCCCCACCTAAAATTGGCTGAGCATTTACATGAACTATTGCAGGTAACAGATAGGCAAGTGTCTTCCCTGATCCGGTTTCGGCAATGCCAATAAGGTCACGACCCTTCAAAGCCATAGGCCACCCTTGTGCTTGAATAGGTGTAGGCTCAACAAATCCAGCTCGGTTGACTTCCTGCATGACATAATCTAGAGAACAAAAGAGGTGAAATGTCATCATCTAAAAAGCTAAATGATTGTTTCTCCGCTGGTAACTTGGCAGAAACCTTTCATGCTAACATAGGAACATGGGAATATCACACACTCCACATGAAAGACACAGAAACATATAGCAGACAGCTTTTAACATTTGATCCGTGCCAAAAAAACAAAACAAAATAAAAAATCACAGCGAGTGCACAAGGGCAAGCATGCACCAATCACACATACAATGATCCCTCAACATGACAGATAAACAACAGATAGCAGATAGCTTTTACCTTTGCATGCTCGTCTGCACTTCAGGAAGCTATTTCCTAATGCTAACAAAGTGAAGCTAATTATAAATGAAGGCGTATAAAACAAATATCCAACAAACATATAAACAAGTCAATATCCGCAGAAGTCCTTGCACATGACCCCTTTATTAATGTAGCCAGCATGTTCATCCAATCAAATCGGACTCCCGGCTCACTCACCGGAAAATTTATCCAATCACTATTAACTCCAATTGATCACAGAAAATTTTTCTTTACGGATAATATATCCACAAAAGCATAAATATTAATATTTATCTATACCATTAGTTATAGCTCATTTGTCATGTTCCCTCATTCTTTCTCATTGGTAGCATCAAAAAGGATAGATGTGTTAGTGCCTAGGTTGACCCCTTTCTCCCGCCACTGTTAGAATCAATAACACCTCACTCTTGGCAACTATTTTGATTGCTGTTTGTGGTCAAGGTATGGAAGAGTGGAGTTGTCGCTTCATTCATGACTACTGTTAGGTCACAAGGAATCGGAACTACAATCCTAACAACTTGACATATAAAATAAAATATATAATAGTTCTTTACATTTCATAAAGACTTTAAAGAAGTTTCCCTACTAGCTCCTTTTTCAGCATGCAAATAAACGCAGTAAATCAACAAACCCAGATTAGTAAGAAAAGAGTCAACGGCTTAATCCACATTAAGTCAAATTCTATACATTTTTTGCATTTGGATCATGAATTTTAAAAAATAGTAGTACACGTTTTTGTTTGGAAGCGTTAGCGGGGTTAAGTAATTTCCAAAAGCAAATTTCAGTTAAATTTTTTCTATTTTATGATATCTCCCATCCAATCGTTAACCCACCAATATTCATAGATTAGCAAAGCTCCGTTTATATAAATTATTTTAACACATTTATCCAAAAACTTGTTTGGGGTTGTTACCCCAACCTTCGTAATCCATGATTTAACCCGTTGCCATAGAGAACCTAAGAGACATAATAGTAGTAAATCGATAGTAAACTAACTAAGATGAAACGAATTTCACTATTTACGCCTTGAAGATCTTTAGAGAATTTAAAGTTGTCCCACAGTTTATGCTAATGCTTATCAGTTGACAATTTTTCTTTGTGGCTCTCATGCGTAAGTGTTGTTTTCTTAATTAAAACAGCAAACTATGCTCTCAAGTTCATGAATAAACAGCATGTTTTATAAACAGTCTGAGGACGCCTTTTCTTAAATTTACATAACCCTTATCAATCCTTCCTCTAAACTCTGGTTGTTGCCCCCCCCCCCCCCCCCCCCCCCCCCCCCCCTCCTCATTATTGTTGTAGGCTACAATTGCTCCATGTTTCTTTTCTATGCCTTCCAAACATGTGTGATCACACCCCCCCCCCCCTCTCTCTCTCTCTCTAAACTATTGTTGTAGGCTACCCTTGCTCCCTATTTCTTTTCTATGCCTTCCAAATATGTGTGATCACACCCCTACCTCTTAGTGTTTGCAAGCGAGTTAACTGCCCCTACCTTTCAACAGCCATAAGTATCAAACAATTTTGTACTTAGCAAGTACATCATTATGATATTTAAATGTTTAGCATCTCGTAAACTAGGCCATGCAGATAAGTTAATATGCTATCTGATTACTTCAAAATTAAAATGGTAAATAATGTTAAAAATTAGGCCATTGATGGAAAAATAGTAGGTTTTTTGTTAAATTTATCAATGATTACGTCAACATTTTAGCACTGCATGGAAAAATATTATTCATGGCACATTAAGAAGCATAATATTTTTTTGACACACAAGTCAAAAGCTTTCTCCCAGATCACCTACCTCTAGCCACTTTCCAAAGCGGTGCCAACTTTTATTGATGTTAAATTTCTTGCCCAATCAATTAGTTTCAAGAGCACCACCTGCATTAAAATATCTAAGGCCACAAGAGATTAGAAAGACTAGGGGAGTTTTGGAGCTCGCGGGTCGGTTTCACAAGCTTAATACATGTAACCAAACAAGTTGGGCCTTCCAAAGGTTTCTTTGTCATAGTTGGTTTTTGCCAAGAATGTTGGCATCAACTCAAGAAAGTTGATGTCATGTTGACAACCAAACAACTCCGTAGATTGTTTTAGAAGTTTTTTTTCCAACTTGCCAATCTTGCTCCATGACCAACCCCATTTCCATTTATTGAAAATTGTTTGGGTGATTAAGATCACACATATCCCAACATATGTAACAAACGAAAATACATATGACCTTGGAACTTTCGTACCAAGGAAAAGAATATGTAGTGTGGTATTAGAGTATATCAAATTTCTAAAGGACATGTGGGTTGTTGTCACGTTACAATATACATTAGATTATATCACATTTCTATATTGCATGCACATGGATAAAGCAAGTAGTTCGTTTAATTTTTTCCTTTCATCTTATATGTTTCTGTGTAACGGATGTAATTAGGTTATGAGTGGGTGAAGGTATAGACTATCTGACAAGCGCTTCCTCCCAAAATAAATGGGACTCACATGTGCAACATGAGAGGTAGAGTCGATCGCCAGTTAATCATCGATACCCGGACATTTTTCCATGAAAGAATGATATGTTATCGGTTGAGAATGCTTAAAAAATAATAGAAAACGTTTTCAAAACCAATTACCAATCTGAATCAAGCCTATACACGATACAACAGATCTTTAGCCACAGTACATATAAATAAGCGAGTCTTTAGCCACAGTACATATAAATAAGCGAGGGTCATATAACAAACCTAATGATTGGTAGGTACGTAGAGTCTGCTCATAGGTTATGTAGTTTAAGGCTATAAGCTTATGCAACCAAGACACAAACCTCAAAATTTCTTAGACAAATAAAGGATCTAGCCTAAGAGGATAGAAGATATAATTTGCACGTAGGAATATGACATGATCTTTAATATCAAATAAGCTAAGAGGACAAATGAAATCAAATTCCCATAGACCAATACTCGTTTGCTTATAAAGAGGAAAAAAAACAGAAGTAACAACTAAAAAGTCATTCAGCCTAAAATGTAGAATACTTTTAGTCTAATCGAAGTAAGAACATGAACAAAAACAAATTAAAATGCGCCACGTGTCTTTTTAAAAAAGAAAGATTTACATAGTTCAAATACCTGGAAACCCAACATCCCGAAACCCCCGAACTGGCTTCGGGACATCACGGCCCTCGACAGTAATCTCTCGTTTCCTCCTATACTCCTCGACCTCCGCATCGGTCATGGCAGCCACCGACGGCGACTCCACGTAGAAGTTCTTCTCGAAGGGGGTCAATCCATCGAGGTCAGCAGCAGGGGCCGCCGGTAGCGGCTCTCTCCTGCCCGAGGACTCGAACCCCCTTCCATAATCACTGAAAAAAAGGAATTAAAGCATTGAGACAGTTATTTTCTAGAATTAGGGTTTAGGGTTCTGTGCGGATATTTTCTCTTACCTCTTGCGATCGCGGTAGGAACCAGGGTCGCCAGCGCGGCCGTCGTAGCGACTCATGGCGGCCGATTGGAGCTCCGAGGAGAGAAATTGCGGGGCTTTTGTTGGTTGAGGTGGTTGAACTCGTTCTCGATCGCTGTTTCTGAGAGAAATTGTGTGTGTGTATACGGGGGAAATGAAAATGGATTGATGATTGAATAATCGACGAAGGAGAGAGGGCGTTTTAGGGCCTGTTCTTTTGTGTTCAAATGGGACGTTTGTTGAAGTTGTAAGTAGTGTTGGTAAAAGTGAGTATTGTGTTTTTTTGAAGAAAATGGTGTGTGAATATTGATGTTGGAATTTTTTGTGTACAACTCTCCATGAAGAAGCCTTTTTTCGAGTAAAGTTGCGTAGATAGCCGAGACTATCATACCCCTTAGAGCTCGCGAGCGCCGTTTTCGTTTGGCTAGGGTTTTCTGGTTTGGGGCGGCCGCGATGGGCGGCGACGTTCATCCGGACGCAGATGGGGGGTCCAATGTTGACGATGGTGCTGAGGATCTACGGAGGAGTTCCAAAAAGATGAAATCGAGGATGCTGGACGAGGGTCCGTCGGGGAAACGTTCGTTTAAGGAGGTATGTAATGGAAACGAGGAAGACCTGCTATCGATGGAAGATGACGATGCAACAGGCCATGTGAAGAACATCACAGTGGAAAGGGTTGGTGATTGGGATAATGACTCCCTTTCACCGGAGTTTAAGGAACTTCTTCGACGGAGTACTACAGGGCGATCATTGTGAAACTCCTGGGCCGGAACATTTCGGTGGAGATGCTCGAAACCAATGCGAGATTCATTTGGAAGCCCAAAGGTGAGTTGGAATTTATCGATTTAGGGGAAGGATTTGTGATGGTTAAATTCTTGTGTGAAGAGGATTTGGTATTTGTTCTTGAAAAAGGGCCTTGGCTTATCTTTGGCCATTATTTGACGGTGCGTCGACGGGTGCCGGATTTCATGCCGACGAGAGCAGAGATTGGAACTACGGCGGTTTGGGTTAAATTCCCATATTTACCTGTGGAGTATTATGATGATAGAGTGCTGAAGGTATTGGGGAACTGTGTGGGGAAGGCTTTGAAATTCGACCTCCATACTCGTTTGTTGAAGAAAGCGAGGTTTGCGAGGGTCTGCGTTGAAGTTGATCTGAGCAAACCGTTGAAATCTCAAATTTTCTTTGAAGGGAGATGGTTGAAGGTGCAATATGAGGGTTTTGGGATCGTTTGTTTTGAGTGTGGCAGAATGGGCCATAAGGATCCTTGCATTTTTCGGGTTGCTGAAGGCGGAGAGAAGCGGAACTCAGAGAAGATGGAGACAGAGGGTGTGTCGAAGAGGGGTGAGGTCAGGGGTGAAGATGGACCTCTGAAGGTTTTCGGACCTTGGTTAGTGCCTAACGATAGGCGTTACAGAAGGTCAAGGGGACCTCCGCAAGGAGTGGCGAAAGAAGGAGGAAGTTCATCGACGGTGAAGAAGGGCGGCTCGAGATTTGAATTGCTTGAGGAGGTGGGCAACGGGGAAGGAGACGAAGTGATTGGGCCGAAGGAAGCTGTTGGGCTGAGTGGCAAAATTGGGCCTGGTATTATTTCTCCGAATAAATCTTCTTCTGGCAGGCCGGCCTTTAATAGGCAGGTGGTTTCTAAGGGATCTGGGAAGGGAGGCCGTTTGGGGGGTAAGCCTGCGAATTCAGCTGAAGGACACAAGTTGGGCCTTAATCCAGGTGGACTGGTGGGCCAGTTTAAACAGAGAGGTAACGGTGGGGCTTTTATTAATTCGACGGTGTTGAAGAGTCGTATTGGGAGTAGAGATCCTCTAGGGGATATTTCGAATATTAAAGAAGGTGGTGTTGAGGTGGGCGAATTAAGAGCAGAAGGGCTGAAGAGGCATCCCCCTGAGTTTGGTGAGCAGAGTGGTATGGCTGATATCTTCGGTGAGTTACAGATGGAAGATGGGGCTGAAATCGATATTGTGCAGGAAAAGGTTATGATGGAGGTGAGGAGCAACCCTTCACTTTCCTTGTAAATGGTGTTGATGGATTTTTTATTTTGGAATTGTAGAGGAGCGAGGAAGAAATTGTTTATCAGCGAAATGCTTGAGTTGATTGGAAGATTTAGGCCTGTTGTTTTGGCAATTGCGGAGCCGAGAATTGCAGGAGAGCAAGCCCTAAAGGTGATTAAGAAGCTGAAATTTGATTGTCATTATGTGGTGGACCTGGCAGGATTTTCTGTGGGTTTATGGATGCTTTGGAATGAACATGAGGTGGATTTGGAAGTGACGTCTTCTTCGAATCAGGTTATACATGGTTTAATTCATCGTGCGGGCTGTTCGGATGTATTACTATCGGTGGTATATGCTAATCCTTCGAGAGTTGTTCGTGGTAATCTTTTTGATCAGTTAGAAGAACTTGGGGATGATATGGAGATACCGTGGGTTGTGTTGGGGGATTTTAATGATTATCTTTCTGAGGATGAGAAATTAGGAGGCTCCTGTCCATCGGCTAACATGATGGGATGATTTGGTGGGATGATTTCTAACTGCGGTCTCGTTGATGTGGGTTTCCATGGGTTGCCGTATACGTGGTGTAACAATAGACAGGGAGTGGCAAGAGTGTACGAAAGGCTGGACAGGGCTCTTGCTAATGGGAAGTGGTGTATGAATTTTCCTGATGCCTCTTTGTTTCATTTACCTCGTATTTTGTCCGATCATTGCCCCATTCTCCTTAGATGTGAAGGAAGGGAACATGTTCTTCAGAGGAACAAAGTATTCAGATTTCAAGCCATGTGGTTGAAGGCTGATGGTTCCATTGATTTTGTTTCCAATAAATGGAAGGATTATAATGGGGATATGGTCAGAAAGGTGGCTGCTTTTGTGCTTGATGTGCAGGGTTGGAGTAAAGTCTGTTTTGGAGACATATTCCGTAGGAAAAGATGGTTGAGAGGCAGAATAGAGGGAGTTCAGAGATGTTTGTTGGAGCAGGACTCTCATTCACTTCGATGCTTAGAGAAAGAACTTATTGGGAAGTATGAATCAACGTTGGAACAAGAAGAAATACTGTGGTTCCAGAAATCCAGATGTAACTGGATCCAATTTGGTGATAGAAATACTAAGTTTTTCCATCTAACCACTTTGAATAAGAAGAGGTTTTTAAAGGTTAGACTTCTCAAGGATGAGAATGGTGCCTGGATTTCAGACCCAGAACAACTTAAGATATTGTGTATGGAGTTTTTCAGAAGACTGTTTGATAAAGAAGAGGGTACTTTGTCCCATCTAGTCCACACATCTCATCCTCAGCTGGAGGTGAGAGATAGAATAAGGCTTGATTCCAAGGTGTCAGGGATGGAGGTTAAGAAAGCCCTGTTTGGCATGAAGGCTTGGAAAGCTCCGGGAGTGGATGGTTTGCATGCGGGCTTTTATCAGGAATGCTGGGAGTGTGTGAAGGCTTCATTAATTGATTTTGTGTCCAATGCTTTTGAGGAGGGTGTTTTCAACTCTGAGCTGGGGAAGTCTTTATTAGTGTTGATCCCAAAGAATGCACACCCGGAGCTGATTTCTCAATTTAGACCCATTTGTCTTCTCCCTGTGGTTTATAAAGTTTTAGCCAAAGTGATGGTCAATAGACTCAGTAGTGTAATTTGGGGATTGGTGAATCCATGCCAAGCACGTTTCGTCCCAGGAAGACAAGCAGCCGATAATATCATCCTGGCACAAGAATTACTACATTTTATTAGAAAATCAAAGAGGAACGAGGGACGGTTGGCCATTAAAATAGATCTTGAGAAAGCGTACGACAAAGTGGATTGGGATTTTCTTTAAGAACTCGTATCTTATTCGGTTTCTCTAACAAATGGGTGAAATTAATCATGTTCTGTGTTTCTACAGTTAGCATGTCTGTCCTTTGGAACGGTAGTAACACTGATTGGTTCCAAGCAAGGAGGGGTTTAAGGCAAGGTGATCCTTTAAGCCCTTTTCTTTTTGTTTTATGCATGGAAAGGCTTGGATGGCTGATAAATGATGCTGTGGAGAGGAATAGTTGGAAACCGATTGTGTTTAACAGGGAATCTCCTGGAATTTCACATCTTATGTTCGCTGACGATCTCTTCTTGTTTGGTAGAGGTTCATTAGAACAGGTCAAGGTAATTAATGAAATCGTGATGAAGTTCTATAAAGCCTCTGGTGCTAGGGTGAATCTGGATAAATCAAGGTGTTTTATCTCCCCTTGTTGCTCGTTTGGCCATGGTTGTAAGGTGGGTAACATCCTTGGAATTAGCCTTAGTAAGGATCTCCGGTGTTATCTGGGTGTTCCCCTAACTCATGGGAGAGTGAGCAAGAATTCATATAAAGGGATCATTGAGAAGATAACGGAAAAATTGAAGGGTTGGAAGGCGAAGTTGCTCAGTCTTGCTGGTAGAGCTACCTTGATCCAAGCAGTCACTGCTGCTATCCCGACTTATTCTATGCTCACGTCAAAGTTGCATGATCATGCGTTGGAAGAGATGGATTAGCTGAACAGAAAATTCCTTTGGGGGGTTATGAAGGAGTCAGGAAGATGAGTCTGATGGGTTGGGGGAAAGTCTGTATGCCTAAAGATCTGGGGGGTTTGGGATTGAGGTCAATGAAGACTCATAACTCAGTGATGCTGCAAAAACTTGCTTGGCGTTTTTTACAAGAACCTTCGAGTATTTGGGTGAGGGCAGTGAGAGGCAAGTATAAGATCCATGGTGATATGCTCTCCATGGCCAACAATGTTGCTAGATATAAATCAAAATGGTCGGCCTCGTTCAAATCTGTGATGATGGGTGAGGGAGCTATCCGAAGGGGTTATAAGAAGAGTCGGAAATGGGGAATCTATATCCTTTTGGCGGGATAATTGGTTAGACCAATCTTTGGCAAGTTATATCCCTGCAAAACCAGATTTGGAGATTTCTGATGCTAAAGTGTGTGATTTCTTTAAACGCAAGGGTGTTTGGAATATTGAGAAGTTACTATTATATTTACCTGAGGAGGTAGCACTGAAGGTGGTGGGAATTCCTCTACCCAAGTTGGGTTCGCATGTGGATGGGTTCAGGTGGAGGCACACGCAAAGCGGGATTTTCTCGACGAGATCCGCGTATAGGAAGGCGGTTGAAGGAAACAATAGGGGGCTGACTGTCCGTGGATCTGGCATATACCCATTCCAGCAAGAAGACTGTATTTCTTATGGCTAGCTTTAAATGAGAAAATTGTAACAACAGCTTTCAGGTTCTATCGTGGTATTGGAACCTTGCCGTTCTGCTTGAGATGCAACTTGGAGGAGGAATCTACAATCCATGCCATCAGGGACTGCGAGGCGGCTAAAAAGGTTTGGTGCATTATCATTCCTGATGAATTTCAGTCTGTGTTCTTTTCTCTTTCTTTGAGGGAGTGGATGGAGAAGTACTTGAGGAAAGAGGGTGGGGATGAGCTGAGAAGAATCACAATAGCTATGACTATGTGGAATATTTGGAGGCGAAGATGTAGGAGAGTTTTCCAGGGGGATGCAAAAGTGGAAAGTGAGGAGGGTTGTGCAAGAATAGGGGTGCTGGCTTCAGAAATGTTCAGGAATCTCGTCAAGGAGAAGAAGTCAAAACCGAAGGAGGAGTTGATTATTTGGGCGAAACCGGAGATGGGGTGGGTCAAACTTAATGTTGATGGAGCAGTAGCTAATGATACGGGTGCAGCGGGAGGAGGAGGTATTATTAGAAATCATGATGGTGGATGGATCATCGGCTTTGTCTCATTCATGGGTATTTGTTCAAGCTTGGCTGCAGAACTTACCGCCATCAGAGATGGGCTCTCTCTGGCGTGGAAAGAAGGCTTCAGGAAAGTACGCTGTGAATCGGAATCAAGAGAGGCTCTGCAGATCATTGGCAGCAATGATTGGGAGTATCATCAGTTAATGGCGGTGGTGGTGGACATCCGGGAATTACTCGATAGAGATTGGGAGGTTGAGATGGAACATACTGAGAGAAGGTAATTTTAGCGCAGATCTCTTAGCTAAAAGAGGTATCAAGCTTGAGGAGGAGTTCAGGATTTTGCATCGATGTCAAGTTTACTTGGAAAGTCTGTTGGAGGCGGATGCGGCAGGTCTGGTGGTGAAGCGAGGTCATAGACCTCCGTAGTGATGTATGCTTTAGTTTTATTTTCGTACTTACCCCAAAAAAAAATTTTGTGGGTCCCACACAACTGTATTGTGTTTTTTGGTTGTGAATGTTGTTGTGAAAGTTGGATGTGGGGTCCATTCGGAATTAATTAATTAATTATTAAAAAATAGAGAGAACAGAGAGAGAAAGAGAGAGGCGGGCCCGCATTTGGTTTCAACGCGCGTAATCCCCGCGTTTTGGGGGGATTATGCGTTGCTGCTTTCGTTGCTCCACGTCGCCTGATTCACACGGAAGCAAACGAACACAATTTTATTTTGAAACATTGAAGTGGATGAATAGTGGGGAAATAGTGTTAATTTCTCAGATTCTCGTCCGCTTCAACACAAATGAACAGGCCCTTACAGGAAGCGTTGGATCTTTAGGGCCTGTTGTTTTTGTTGATGGTAGAGTGGAAAGCGCGATTTTTGCACTGTTCATTTGCCATTCACTCACTTTTCACAATTTTCTCAACTCACTTTTCTTCCGTCTGTCTGTTCTTTTTATTGAGAATTTTAGGAGATATTTTGGCTAATATGGATCCGAGATGGCGGGAGGAATTCTAATTGTAATCCGTGAAAAATCTGCAGATTTCACAACTTTCTTCGGAGAAAGTTGATGTATGGGCCCAACATTCTCTCTCTGCTCTTTTGTCCAATCACAGCGAGTTTTAACATTTTTTTGATTTTTTAATCCGGACGGAGTACTGCACTTCTCAGTGCACAGTGCTCCGTGATTTTTTTTGTCGGCATTCGAATTTTTTTAATCCTTTTAAATTGTACGGATGTTGTTTGCCGCGAGAACGCTTTTTATTATTATTATTATTTTATTTAAGTTTTATAATTAAATATTTTAGTTTAATAATTAGTTTAATAATTAATAAAATCTGTGGACCCCATATCAAACGTTCTTCATCCAACTTATAAATTAGTTTAATAATTAATAAAACCTGTAGACCCCATATCAAACGTTCTTCATCCAACTCTCCCAATATCCCAAACAAAAACACACAAGAAAGTTGTGCATGACACATAAAACTTTCTCAAAATAACTTTCCAACAAAAAACACAAAACCAAACTTTCCTCAGATCAAGATTCAACATCCATTCAACTTTTCACAAATCCATTCTCAACAAAAAGAACAGGCCCTTAATTGAGAACTAGAAATTGCACGGATGCAGTCGTTGTCCGAGTGCAAATGCGGAGGGAAGTGGTGGCAAAGCGGAAAAAACGTGGATGTGTGTGTGAGGAACATCGGGGAGGCAAAAGGAGGAAAAGCAGGCACCAAAGTGCAAAAAATTCCCAAACCCCCACCACAAACCAAAGCCCAAGACCACACCCATCCTCATTGGGACCCACTGAGATGAGGTGGCGCACCCCTGGCCAATCGTTTCTCCCAGTCAACTTATGACTAGGACAATATCCCTCGTTTGTATAAGCACAACATCCCTCGTTTGTATAAGCACAACATCCCCGTTTGTATAATAGATTAAATCTGGTGGGTTGTGATAATGAGGGAGGTTCCAAAATGGGTCTGAATGAGCTTGGGCCGAGGCATACAATTTGTATGTACTAAACAATTTAGAGGTGACTTGGACAAAAGGTTGAGTAGAAAGACGCATATGATTGAATCTTAAGAAATTAATGGATAAGATAAGAGTGTATGAAATTTTTGAGAAGAAAACCGTAAAATTTTGAGTAGAATTTTGGGGGGGGGGGGGGAATACTAAAATTTGATAGAAACAAAATACAGATGTAACTAAATTTTGTACAACTAAAATTTTAAATTTTCGGGTAACTAAATCTGCATGGAACTATACTTTGATAAAAATTAAAAATTTTGGGGGGAGCTAAATTTTTGGGTCAAAATAAATTTTACGTTGAATGTAGTAAAAAAATTTAGTTGGGGGGATTATTTTGAAGGCGTGTGCAAATTTTTTGGGGAGGATGATTCTGTAGAGGTTGTGTAACGGTCGGTATTTAATAATAGGTATTTTGCATGTATTCTATCTTTATCTTGTGATTTTCTGTATCTGTACTTAAATATGTACTAGTCATTACCCGTGCCCATAGGGCACGGTTTATTTAATGCCTGAGTTTTCTTCAGCATAAATTTCAATTTCCCCCAAAAAAATGCTTTAACTACTGATATTTACGTTGAAGCAGTTTTAAAAACTGTTGGATATTTTAAAACTGTTTGATTTAAAACCGTGAAGGATCCAACAGATTCCCACTCAAAATTCCCACTCAATTTTTAAAAACTGACTTCAAATTAACATAAACCGTTGGATATTTTTAAAAACAAAACATTACTTCTAAACTGTTGGATATTTTAAACTGCTTGATTTGAACTTGGCAGCACAGCCATCAAATTTGTCCTTCTCATACTTTTGCCGCCACGTAGGACAAAGATTTTGTCCTAGTCATACTTTTGCCGCCACGTAGGACAAAGTCGTGAATTGTATAATAGATTTGTATTACGTATTACTGATATGCGTATCGTACTACGTATTCGTATTACGTACGTATTTTAATATGTATGTTAATTAGCTACAACTATATGTAAACATATTATTATATAATTTCATATAAATAATTAATTCAAATTCAAATTCAAAAGCCCATTCCTTAAACTCCTAGGAGACTTTTTCCTATAGCAAGGAATCCTATGGTAATTGCAATAACTCCCTTGTTCTTTCCTTTTCTTCTAAGTTTTAAACCCTTCCATTTTTTTATCAAAACCCTAACTTATTCTTAGCCAGCCGCCACATTCCATTTTGTTTCCTTTTAATTTTCATTGCATGCACATCACCCTAAGGCTCTCAAACTCACGCACACAACTCTACAAAAAGAAATAACATAAAACCCTAGACCTATCTCTCTCTCTCTCTCTCAGCCGCACAAACAAAGGACTCTCCCAACCAAGAATCCCCAAGCTTTCACTCACGCACAGCCCTACAAAAATAACTAAAACCCTAGGATCTCTCTCCTTAACACAGCCGCACACAAGAGCCCTCACCAAAACCCTAAGACCCTCCGACCTGCAACCCAGCCCGCAACCCTAGCAGCCCTACCCTCTCACCGGCTGTCTACTCTCCGACTTTCGACGACCGCGAGTGACCTCCGACTCATCCCATCCACCGACCCAACGCCCCCGACTTCAGCCAGCTGCATCCCCTGAAACAACCCTCGCCAAACCCTAGCATCTCCTACTCACCTCCGGCCATTTTCTGACCCCGACACCCTCCACCGACGTTCCCCGGTGCCTCACCGCACTCCCCTTCGACTGCAGCGCCCAGCCCATCCGACTTCTCTCCATCTGCATCCTCCCTTCCAGCCACCTACAACGCCCCGCAGCCCAACTCTTCAACCACCTGCAACCCCTTCTGACAGCTACCACTCCACCTGCACAACCCTCCTCCGACCTACTCCGTCCAACTCCAAGCCAGCACCCTCTTCCGACTGCAACGCCCCCTTCCTCGCCTCCGACTTGACACGACGTCCACGCACCGTCACTGGGAGTTACCGCCGTCTGCACCCACCGCTCAGAGCTGTCACCGTACTATGCCACCGCCATCGCCGCTGCAGCGTCCGACTCCGTGCCCCGCCTGCAAGAGAACACGTAAGTATAAAATACTTCCAGCATGTTAATATTAATAAGTTAGTAGTTATAATAACAGTTATAAATAGTATTAGTAATATATTAGATGTTAGTTTTGATAATGTTAATATTAGTAAAACATCATGTTAATAGGTTAGTATAAAGTTTATTAATTAGTTACCCGAAATTTTTTGGTTATGCACCTGCTCTTATATGTTCTAACATTCTTATTTCCTTAAATTGCAAGTTAATACCTTTCATTACTTTAAATATCTTGCTGAGCCATTCGCTGACATATATTTCAATGTAATTGTGAAATATATGTTAGGTTCAGAGACTGATTATGTTAAAGACCCCGCTTTTGAAGATCTCATCTTGGAGAATGATCCTGCTGACCAGAGTTACGAGGACGCTGAGATCCTCCCTGCTAAAGACTAGAGAGTAAATGTTGTCTCTATTTATTTAGTCGTATTATTTGTTTTCAGGTATGTTGCTTTCAGCAATAAATTTTACGGCCATGCTGGGCCTAATTTATTTGTGTACTTTGTTTGAACTCTGGAATAAAATGGTGATAATTGTTTATGTTGTTTCTGAGAACTTCGCATGCAAGGACCTGCTTATTAAATATAAACTGCTTATTGTCTTAAGTCAAAGAAGAGAGAAAAAAGTACTTCTTCTTTGCTTTAAGCACATGCGGACCCGTTCACGTTCTCGCTTCCAAGTACAATGGGAAGCGGGGCGTGACAGGTTGCAAATTGGGGGGGGATTTTGTGAACAGTTTAAAAAATTTTGTTGGAATATTTTGACTATGGTAGAGTAGAAAGATGGCTGGAATTGAATCTTGAGAAATAAATGGGTAAAACGAGAGTTTGTGAAAAATTTGATATGGAAACCCAAAAATTTGGGGGGGGGGGATTTTGGAGGGAAAATACTAAAATTTTGTGGGAAACTAAATCTAGAGGTAGGCCAGTCTACAGAAATTCTTGCCAAGATATATATGGAAGAGATTGCGAGATTACACTGTGTTCCTGTGAGCATAGTTTCAGACATGGACACTCGGTTTATATCTCATTTCTGGAGAAGCTTGCAGAAGAATTTGGACACTCACTTGAATTTCAGTACCGCATACCACCCTCAGACAGATGGACAGTCAGAGCGCACAATTCAGATTTTGGAGAATATGATGCGAGTGTGTATGTTTTTAGACCTCAAAGGGTCGTGGGATGATTCTCTACACATCGTGGAGTTTACATACAACAATAGTCACCAAGCGAGCAATGGAATGACGTCGTTTGCAGCATTATATAGGAGAAAGTGTCGGTCTCCTTTGAGCTGTGATGACATTGGCGATCGGGAGTTGATGGGACCTGAGATGATAGTAAAGGCAGATGATGTGGTGTGGATGCTTGCCTCAAAATATTGTGCTCTCCTAAGCGCATGAGGTCAAGAAGTAATAACCCGATGAGTCGTGTATCATATCCATATGGGCAAGTCGTCTACAGGTTCATAACTCACATTCAAGCCAGGAGATGATTTAATGAAATATGAACCACATTCGAAGGCGAGATGTTTGTGCAATAAGTCGAGTGTTGAAATAATAATAATAAAACTAAGCTGGGTTTAGTGTTGGCGTCGCAATTGGATAAGTTTGTGTGTGTGCGCGTGCGTGCTGTGACTTCATTAGGGTTATGCCCTACTATGCATTACATTCCCGATGTCGCGCCTTGTGGGCTAAAAATATCAGATGACTCAATCCCGCATCCATGCCAAGGTATATAGATTGGGAATTTAGTAATTAGGCACAATGGTATTACTGTTATTATGACCTAAAGATCGTGATAGCCCGACTTTATATCCCCAATCACCAAACTCCCCACCTACGTCATCCCTCCATCACGAAGGCCGGTGGGCCCAACGCTAGGGCGCCAATCCTGCAACATCAGAGACTGTGCGCTTAACTCACCCACGGCAGAGCGCCAGGTTACCCCGGAGCCCGACACGGCCGAAGGAAGGGCGCACCCTATTATGGACGGTGGTAGAGCTGCACTTCTCCAGGATCCAGGTCGGTAGCACCGTACCTCGGACGCTACCAAGGCGACCTGGTGACCTGGCGACCCTGAGCCGCACTCCTTCCGTCACCAGGGTGACCCGGCGACCCCATCGGTAGCGTCGTATCTTGGACGCGCACCGACGACTCTTTGGCACATCGGACACGATAAACAACCTAGTACAAAGGACGCTACTTACAGTAACGCTGTCCGACCGTCTGGAAAAGCACCCCCTTGGCCGCTGTGCCACCTGACACTTAATGCTTTCGGCCCTGACACCCTGACGAAAGCGCCCCCGGCCGTTGCGCCGTCTGACAAAAGCGTGGCTGACACTCCTGTTCCTGACATCCTCGTCCGGAGCTTCCGCTGACAGCCGGGCCAGCTCAACATGTCGAGTCAGCATGCCAGGTCAGCCCCACCTAACCGACTCCGACAGGTATAAATACCCCTTCACTTCTTACGGTAAAGGGGTTGGCAAATTTACTCTCAATCTTATTACTCACACACAAGAGCAAAGGTCGTCCATATCTTTGTTCTTCCTCTCATAGCTCGTCGCGTACAGTCGACTCCCCCTTAGTCCGACCTACGTGCCTAGCCCCGCATTAAGTCCTATTACTGACTTAGGCATCGGAGAGGCTAAGGGTTGAACCCCAACCCGGCCTTTCTGACGAGTTTCTCCTTGCACAGGTTAGCTCGTCATCCTGGTCGTGCTCGCCCCCGGCTCCAGCAGCTCGGCCCCCCTCGCCCGAATCCTGTCGGATTCGACACCGTGGTCAGCCTTAACAACAAGTTTAGCCTCATCACCCCACTAATCACTTGTCAAATAGCCTACCCTAATCCTGTCATTAGCATAACCACCGTGCCCTTGGTTCATCGCAATACAAATTCATTGTACGCGAGTTCTACCCCGCAACAATTGGCGCCGTCTGTTGAAGACAGTGAGCCCTTTCCTTAACCCTCTGGAGGCATGCCTTCCACCCTTCTTCCCAGCCAGTCTCCAACCCCTCTTTCCGGCCCTTCTCCCACTTCCTCATCTTGACTTGGGCAAGCTGAGACGCGACGGTCTGCACTTGATACTCCTGGAATTCCTCCGTCTTCTTCGCCAACGCCTCCTCGGTAGCCTTCACCCGCGACTCCAAGTCACCCATCCTGGCCCTGTCCTGTTTGGTTTCTTCCTCCAGCTCGATATAACGGGAGAGGCCAGTCGCGACCTCCCCCTCTAGCTCGGTCTGACGGGGCACGTCCGGCAGCGATCTTCTCCTCAAGCCCCTCCACATGCAACATGTACTCTTTGATCGACCTCTTCTGCTCCACAAACGACTTCTCCAGCTCGACTCGACTAGACTTCTCCTTATCAAGCTTCACCTTCATCCTCGCTATCGCGAGCTCGGCCTTGACGAGGGCAGAGGCACGTCGCTGCAGGGTAACCATCGCCGTAGCGGCCTGCAGACAAGACTAGGAGAAAATCAAAATCAACAATGACGAGCCTGGGGGCATCCCCAACATAGCCCGCTAACATACCTGGGCAATGTTCCACGTCACCATGGCTCCTAACCGCTCCGTCCCGACGTACGCCAGGGATTCCCTATCCCGAGGCAGCTGGTAGTTCTCGGCGATTCTCGCCGCCACGCTGGAATCCTCGAAGACCGACTCGCCCTTCCCAACCGGGTAGACCGGCTTGAGGAGGTTGTCCTTCGGAAAGCGCTCAACGTCAGCCTTCTTCAACTTGAACGTCGCCAGCTTCTCCTCACAGCCGGGAGGTGCGGGCCTCTCCAGACCGTACCCGGGACAATCGTAAGGCCACGTTTCCTCAGTGGCCGACCCTTTGCCAAGGCACGGCCCTGCGGGGCCCCCTTGAGGAGCTGACGTTGGATCAGGAGCCATCGACGACGCTGCATGCCCCTCGTTCTCCCCTTCACCAAACGATGCCTGGTCGCACAGAAGGCCACCCTGTGCCTCCTCGACCTTGAGGTCGATAGTCTGGGGGACCTCGGCATGTCGGCCACCTTCGACACATCCCCCAACGCCAACACTGACGGCATTCGGCATATCCACCATCTTCTTCAGCCTCTTCAGACCACTGGTCCCCTCGACCTTTCGGGCCCGCTCCCCCTCACTCGGCCTCGACCTCTTCTTTCCACTCCCGGCGAGGGGTGGGGCAACTTGAACGGCCGCCCCCTGCTCTTCGGCTATCATCTCTTCGGTGATCTGGTCAAGGTCCTCGAATGACAGGCTCATCGTCGAATCTGCAATAAAGGAGAAGTTCAGGGTGAGCGAATTCGAAGTAAAAATTACTCCGCTAAGATTACCTTCAGGCCAGATAAATCGAGCTATCATCTCTGGCTCAGCAAGACGAGCATATTGCCTGCCCTCCGGGGGTACCACCTCAAGCCGCACCGCCAACTCAGCCGCGACCCTGCTAAGGCGGACTTTCTCCTTTACTTCGGGGTTGAGCGTGCCCCACCTCGACCTTAGAATCATATCAGCAGGCAATGAGATAAATACGTACGCCCTCCGCCATCCTTTGATCTTACCTGGCAGGCCCCATATCAGGGGATGACTCGTCCTCGTCGACAAATAATAATGCGACCTGAACTTCTTAGCCGAAAAGAAGTATCGAAACAAAGAGAGCGTCGGGCTAACTCCAGTCCTCGCACAGAGAACGAGGAAACCAAACTAACAGAGTTAGGCGTCAGCTGACAGAGCGGTAGCCCGAGGAACTCTAGGATCTCGGGGTACAACGGATGCAGGGGAAACACAAACCCTGTTTGAAACATGCCACGTAGATCCCAACCTCACCATCCCTCGCAAAGCAGATACGCTCCGATGCCGTCGGGAGACGACCTCATAAGGCGGTCTGATGTACTTCGCGCGCACCTTGGGCACGACATCGGTCCCCGCCTCCGACTTCTGACTGGTTATCTCGGCGGGCACTCCCCCAGCTTCGGTGACGGTCTCATGGGACTACACAGATGACCCCGCTCATGCCCCTAGGGGCATCTTCCCTTTCCTAGGCCCCCCGCCTCCTACTGCGGTCCCAGACCCAACACGGCCCCGACGACCGGGCGATACCCCCCGACAACCTCCACTGACTCTGTTGTGGAGCCACCCGACGACCCTGACGACGAGGCTGAAGATGACAAAACCATACCGGATAAAAGAAAATAAATATACCTGCCGTTTACTCCCTACGGGGGCTGCTGCTGCTGCGGCGTAGACTGTGCAAACTCCGGCAACGAACTCGGCCTCCGCGAAGGGAATCGCCTGGACTCAAGAAAACTGCTCTAGCACACTCGGGAGCAAGAAAATATCCTACAGCAACTCCCACCCCTACTTATAGGCATCAGCCCTCCGATCTCCATCGCTCCCACCCGGACACGTGTCGCACATCCAGGCGGCCTGACGCTTCACCTGACGCCCCTGGTCACATCTCCCCCCACGCGTCTCTCGATGGATGGTCGGGATGCTTCGATTCCCGCCCGTCTTTAATCTGATGTGACCTCTGTGATTCGACGGTGATTCGAGGCGGGAAAGTCGAAACATACCCCCACCTTTTCCTTTCGTTTGGACTATGCGACTACCCCATGCTCGTCCTAGCCAACGAGGCGGGCTAAGCCCAGCAGATCTCCTTGAGGCGCTCCAACCAAGGAGACAGGGACGTGCATGAGTATGACCAGTCCGACTCACGGACGCAAGCATCAGCTTAACCTGTCGATGCAGGGCGACCAGTAACATACACACCCACTTTGTCGCAACTTTCCCCCAACTCCTCACCACGGCGCTCGTCCTAGCGAGAACTTTGGGGGCATTCATCACACGGTCGTATGCATAACAAGAAGACCAGCGACCACAGAAAACAAAAATATATATATTTCATTTAACTTTTCAGGTCCTCTGCTATACAATGCGTGGTCATGCCCAGCCTTACAACATCTCCCTCACTCCCCGACGATTACGAGCGCCCCTGCTCCGTCACTTCCTCCCCTCTCCCGGCAAGGGCACGTCCAGTTTAGGAAAATCGGCTTTCAGCTTGGGATGCAGGCTCGCCAGTCGGGCTTTAATCTTCTCAATTCCTTGGAGAACGCCTGCCTCCCTCGCCTCGATCATCATAGGGATTAGCTCCTCAACTTGATAGCGGCAGACTGCAGTGTCGATCACGTCCTGACTGACCATCGCACCGCCCTCTAGCTGCTTCTTTAGGATGGCCTTCTCCTCCATCCCCAACTCTACCTCCCGGTTCAGCTCGACTATCCTCCTATGTTGAACGTCGATCACGTTTTTCTTGCTGGCCGTCGCCACGGCGTTCCGCTTCAAGATATCATTCCGCATCTCCTCTTCCTCTGAAGACGACGAGCGAGTCGGGCCCCCCTCCCCGTCTCTTCCTCAAGCTGGAGGGCAAGCCACGCCCCGCGCTCCTTCTCTTCATCGAGCTGGCGGACAAGCCGGGCCCCTCGCTCCTTCTCTTCATCGAGCTGGCGGACAAGCCGGGCCCCTCGCCCCTTCTCTTCCTCCAGCTGGCGGGCAAGCAAGGCCCCATTGCCGTCTTCTTCACTCAGATTGTGGGTGAGCCTAGCCGCCTTGCCCTCTTCACCCGTCAACTGTTGGGCGAGCCTGGCCACCTGCGCCTTTAGGAGCTTGAGCCGTGCCCCATCGCCGGCACGAAGCCGGATTGCCTGCTCTAAATCCGCCTCCCTCTCTCGCAATTGGCTCCGCACCTCCCGCAGTTCGTCCCTCGCCTCATCTCGAGAGGCCCAGATCGAGGCCACAGGAGTGTGGTGCTGTAAGGCCACCGCGGCCGACATCGCCTGCCAAAAGAACACGACCCAGTCAGGACGCAAATTTGGAGACCCCGAATGCAAAATAGGAAGTTCAGCTTACCTGTAGGATATGCCACACAGCGGTGTCGCACAACCTCTCCGTCCCCATGTTGGTTAAGGATTCGCGATCCCGGGGCAGCACGAAATACTCTGACAGCCGGGCCGCAACCCCAGCATCCTCGAAGACCGACTCCTCCTGGCTCACCCGATAGGGCATTTGGTGAAGGTCCCCACCGGGCATGGCCTCAGCCTCTTCCCTCATCAGCTTGAAGCAGGCGAGCGCCCTCTCACAACCTGGGAGCGCCTCCTCCCCATCTCCCATGGGAGAATTCCATAGGGCCACTTCTCGACAGGAGGGGGCCGACGATGCCTACCTGAGGTCAGAACCCTCGGGGAAGCCGTGCTAACTATCTCCGGGTAGGGCGGGCCACCTGACACGACCCCGCCAGCTCGAGCCAAAGGTACATCCGGTTTGGACCCCTGCTGCTTCATATTCACCTCATCTGCGGCCGGAGCCTCGGGGATAGTGCTGACCACGCCCAGATCGGCCGAAGCATCAGGCGCGACCCCGCCAGTCTGAAAGGCAGGAGCACCCGGCTCGGGCCCCTGCTACCTTTTGTTCGCCTCCTCTGCAATAGGAACCTCGACGTTCCGCTTTTGGGCGGCCACCTCTGATGGTGCTTCCTCGCCCATCACGCCCTTGCCCTTATCCACGGGGACGGTCTTTTTTGTTACCCTCACTCCGGCCGACCTAAGCACCTCCTCCCGCTAGAGCATTAGATCCTCACCTGAAAAAAAGAGAAATCAGTGTAAGTCTACGTAGAGGCCTGCCAGAAGGAGAATACCTGTGGGCCAAAGCTCCTGGGTGAGCCGACCATCCTGCGTCAAGTTCGTCAGCGGGCGGTCTGCCTCAGGTAACTCTGCCAAAATCTGGGTATTACCCAGGAGTTCGTCCGTCATTGCCACCTCTTCGCTCACCAGAGGATTCAGATCCCCCTAGTTCGACATCAACACCACGTCTACCGGCATCACAATGAAAACGAAGCTCTTCGCCCAAACATCATCAGTGTCCGGCACCCTGACAATGAGTTCTCGTCCCCTCCTCGCATGGACGCAATAATACATCCCACACTTCCTCACCCCAAAGAAATACTGAAACATCGCTAAGGACGGACTCAAGGAACTGGCGAGACACAAGACGATGAACCCAACCAGCAGACTAAAGGAGCTGGGCACCATCGCGCAGATCGACAGCTCCAGGAAATTCAGAAGATGGAGAAGCTGGGGATGAATGGGGAAGCGGAGCCCTAACTCGAGGGACCGGACATAGACTCTGACTTCGTCGTCGTAAGCCCAACACACCCTCTCGTCGGGCCCGGGCAACCGCACTTCACAGGGCGGACAAACAAACCTTGCGCGGATCTCCCGGATGTTAACCCGATCCAGCTTACATAGGATAGCCACGACCGACCTCGGTGCGTCTGATCGGCCTCTACGCCGTCCACCACCATCCTCCATCGATTTCCCCTCCTCATCCCACTACTACCGCCGCACTCAAAGAATGAGACCATCGATAGATGAACTGGAAAATTACATGGCCGAACTGTCGAACTGAGGAGATGGCAGGAAGCAGATCCACGATAAAGGCACCGGTGAAAGCGTCGGTAAACGATGACTGGAAGCAGAGAAGCGAGAGTGGATACAGAAATCACGAGAAACTTTCCACCAATCCTCTCCCCCATACTTATAGCAAACCTCGGGCCATCCCAACCGTCGCTGCGCTGCCACGCGGCATCCATCGACGCATCTCTGACACCTCGTCTGTCGCAACGATCATATCAACCACGCGTCACCTGTCCAATGGCGAGGACGCATCGACTCCCGCCACCCCTTCAAATTGCAATAATGGCTATCAGGGTGGGAACCCCGAGACCATAGCCGCCGCTTCCTAACATGGAGCAAGGTCCGAGCTGTTCTCGACAGGAAGGGAGAGTTATACGCCATCCGAGTCGAGCCGAGGGACGGCCCCGAACTCGAATGCCGAGGGTAATTGTTACGACCTAAAGATCGTGATAGCCCGACTTTCTATCCCCAATCACCAAACTCCCCACCTACGTCATCCCTCCGTCACGAAGGCCGGCGGGCCCAACGCTAGGGAGTCAATCCCACGACATCAGAGACTGTGCGCTTAACTCACCCACGGCAGAGCGCCAGGTTACCCCGGAGCCCGACACGACCGAAGGAAGGGCGCACCCTATTATGGACGGTGGTAGAGCCGCTCTTCTCCAGGATCCGGGTCGATAGCACCGTACCTCGGACGCCACCAAGGTGACCTGGCGACCTGGCGACCCTGAGCCGCACTCCTTCCGTCACCAGGGCGACCCGGTGACCCTATCGGTAGCGTCGTACCTTGGACGCGCACCGACGACTCTTTGGCACATCGGACACGACAAACAACCTAGTACAAAGGACGCTACTGACAGTAACGTCACCTGACCGTCTGGAAAAGCACCCCCTGGCCGCTGCGCCCTCTGACACTTAATGCTTTCGATCTTGACACCCTGACGAAAGTGCCCCTGGCCTTTGCACCGTTTGACAAAAGCGTGGCTGACACTCCTGTTCCTGACATCCTGGTCCGATGCTTCCGCTGACAGCAGGGCCAGCTTAGCACGTCGAGTCAGCATACTAGGTCAGCCCCACCTAACCACCTCCGACAGGTATAAATACCCCTTCACTTCTTACGGTAAAGGGGTTGGCAAATTTACTCTCAATCTTATTACTCACACACAAGAGCAAAGGTCGTCCATATCTTTGTTCTTCCTCTCATAGCTCGTCACGTACGGTCGACTCACCCTTAGTCCGACCTGCGTGCCTAGCCCCCGCTCTAAGTCATATTACTGACTTAGGCATCAGAGAGGCTAAGGGTTGGACCCCAACCCGGCCTTTCTGACGAGTTGTTCCTTGCGCAGGTTAGCTCGTCATCCCCGGTCGTGCTCGCCCTGGCTCCAGCAGCTCGCCCCCCTCGCCCGAATCCTGCCGGATCCGACACCGTGGTCAGCCTTAACAACAAGTTTAGCCTCATCACCCCACTAATCACTTGTCAAATAGCCTACCCTAATCCTGTCATTAGCATAACCACCGTGCCCTTGGTTCCCCGCAATACAAATTCATTGTACGCGAGTTCTACCCCACAACAATTGTCATGTGTATTCATTGGGATTATGTGTTCTATATCCTAATTGCTAGGTAGTGCCTCGTGGCACTCCACCCTAAATACATCTAGGGCCCCTCACGGGTCTTATGCATGTAGAGAATGCCTCATGGCACCTCATTCTCGGATCCCTCGATGGGTAGTGCAGGCGCACGTAGAAAAAGCCTCACAACACGTCATCCTATTGGGACCCTTACGGATATTGCTAATTACACATAGGCGATGCCTGGAGGCATTCCATTCTCATCGAACCCCTCGACGGGTGATGCATTACAATACAAATAGAGAAAACTCTAATCCATTATTTAAACATTAAATAGCATGGACATGAAAGGAAGCTCAGAGGAAATAATTCCTAAATTCATCACAGCACACACACAAAAAATTTCTAGCTAATCATGATAATAAAACACAAGTCTTCATTGATATAGTAATTAGTTCAATACAAGGATAGAAGCTAATACACAAAATCAAAGAGAGAAAGTGGGACTCTATCACCAAAGAAAACTCGAACTCCAGCCCTAATCCATTTGCTTCAGTTGCACACCTCTCCCAATGCTAATCCCTAAAACCTAGAAAATAAAAGAGGAAGATGAAGAATGAAGAGATGCCACATCTGAAAGTGGCTGAGGGTTTTCAGCTCCCATTTCGTCCCCATCGTCGCCATTAATTCATGCATCAATGACTGAGATCGTCCCTAGAGGAATCTGGTCCAAAACAGGTTGAAAACCCTAAGCAGAATCGCCCAATCCCATTTGAAATCGACAGCCCACGGGCGACACGACTGTGACGCGGTCGTGTCGTGCACCATTTTACACAGTCATGTCGAAGAGACACGACTATTTAACTGTATCTTAAGAAATAAACCGAGGCACTGTTCATATGTCATTGGCCCGACACGGTCGTGTCAAAGCTTGGCACGACTGTGTAGGCGCTGCTTCAGCTGCCTTGCTTCTTGACTTCAACCGCCACACGATCGTGTGTGATGGCGCACACGACCGTGTGAGCTACCCTCAGATGTGCTACCAGTGTTGCACTCCACACAGTCGTGGGGGGGGGGGGGGGTGTAACACACGGCCGTGTTTGGCCCAAAGACTCTTCAATACTTTTCTTCTAGAAATTGTAGAGGGTTGCTTCGAGCTCCTAAAAATCTGCAAAAATATGCGTTTGACTCGTGATGTGACCCTCTTCACATGAAAAATATAAGAAAACATATAAGACCAATAAATATAGCATTTTGCACATAATACAGAATGAGCTTCCAAAGCTAATGTTATCATCATAATACTCATATTGGAGCTAAAATGAATACGATCTATGCACAAAATGACGATAGCGAAGGGGTATAATATGCAATATTCACTCCTAATCACACCCCAAACTAGCACTTTTCTAGTCCCTTACAAAGTTGGCGAACATTACACACACGCACACACACAAGAGAATAATGTGTAGCATATGACATGTAGGCATATCCTCATATACCAATGCACAAAAAGTGGGGTGGTACAACAAGTACAATCCCATGTGGGCTTGTACCAACCCACTTTTTGTGTCTTGTAAATAAGGAGATGCATCCCATGTCATACGATATCCATTATATATCTATTATACATTTGACAACTGTTTTTGAATTCTGGGGCTGACTAGGACAAGTTGACTAGGACAAAGGGCTTGATAGAAAGAGGGCCAGAATTATTTCTTGGTGAATGAAGGGTTTAGATGAAGGGTATTGTGGTGACTGATCCTTTTGATTTGTGGGTCCCCAGAATTTTGTATTAACTCAGCCTTTTGTATTAACTTAGCTTCTTTGTGTGACCTCGGGGAGAGCATGCAACTGGTTGTATTGGGGGAGAGCAAGATGCGTTTTTGGGGAGATCAACAACCCTTGCTCTTCCCCAAAACATGAAGAGCAGCAACTCACAATCTACATCACAGGCCACTGATATCGCAAGGGCTAAAGATTTTTGCAAGGCCAAAGATATTTCTGGGTCTTCTCGCCAACGCTACAGCAGCAAGTGATAGCATCAACTGCCTCTAATCTTGCTCCTTCCTCCTCACATCTGATCTTGCCTCCTTCCAAATGTAGCAAGGGAGAGCATTTCTGGGTCTTCTCGTCAACGCTACATCAGCAATGGAGAGCATCAACCGCCTCTGATCTTGCCTCCTTCCTCTTCGCCTTTGATCTCCCCGAGGGCACGGCTAAAACCGCCTCTGATCTTGCCTCCTTCCTCCTCGCCTCTGATCTTGCCTCCTTCCTGATCTGAGCTCTTGTAAGGTGAAGGGTAGATCTTGCTTGCTTGCTTGCCGAAGATCCTGTTTCTTCAAATTTTTGGGGAAAAAGGGTACAACTTTTCCAGTATTATTAAACATCATGTTGCTTCATTATTATCAAACATATGACCTGACCTGTTTCTTCAGCCTATTTCTTGCTATGGTCTCTTGCAAGATAACTTAAAAGGTACATATTTTGGGGAAGATCCTGTTTCTTCAGCCTATTGCTTGCTTGCTTGCCGACGATCCTGTTTCTTCAAATTTATGGGGGAAAAGGTACAAATTTTTTGGGGAAGATCATGTGTTTAACTGTTATTATTGTCAAATTTTTTGGTTCATTATTATCAAAAATTTGAGCTGGCTCTGATATAGAGAGAGTCTGCATGATCCGTCAAGTACACTTATTCCACACCGATGCAAATAATATGCGATAGCTTCCCAATTTCAGACAGAAATGCACCGGTGTTAAGGAGATTATCAAGATGACATCATAATTTCCACCTTTTCAATGGTATATTAACAGCACTACAAGCAAGAAAATAAAGATCTAAGTGTTGAGATGCTTTCTAATGGGCTTATATATAAAATCAAGTATAATGTGGAAAACTTTGACAAAAAATTTACTACAAGGACAGAGGAGGTTGAATTTTATATCTTAATACAAAAAATTTTATATTTTAACTTCATACAAATTAGTGGTAGCATGGCAAGACGAGGTTGAGGAAGGATGACACCTACCATGCATTAGGTTAAAATACACACCAAATCCAAGTGAACCTAAGGCAAGAATACATGCACAATGCAATACGAAAGTAAATGCACAAATGTACACAAATTCAACCCTATCCACAAAAATGAAAAGAAATATAAAATGAAAAATGAAAAATGAAAGCAACCCCTCTTTCAAATTTGAAATTTTAAAAGGGCATGGTTCAAGAGTTTGCAAAACGATGATTGATTACATGGAAGCATATGAACCTTGCTGTAGAATCCTGATTATTGACAGAGTGAGGTATTGAATAATACTGAAAACCATATATTCTGGCACTTAATGTATACTGCAATACATATTGCAATGAGCTACAACTATCACTAACTAGTGAATAGTAAAGATGCTAGGTTCATACGACATACACGGCATTGCTTGGACTTGGATATCACAAGTCAGACTGCCTAACACAAGCAAGTTGTAATATGAGGTGCATGGTGTTGGATACAACGTGTAGTTGGATACAACGATCGATGACTTCGTGTTTGATGAAAACAAACGTGTGTGAACGATTTAATGTGTGTCTTAAGTGTTTTCAGGAATGGCACTCACACAAATACTCAAAGAGAGACTAAGTAAAAGTGATGGAGAATTTGCCATGCATTAGCAAAGTGGACTAAGTTAAAGATGGAGATAATGGCTACAAATATTGGACTAAGTCAAAGATGTGAAGATAAGGAGGAAATCAATTCAAATCCATATTTGAATTGATTCAAATCAATTGGTGCATGAATCAAATCCTAAAGCCATACAAATTGAAGACTTGGTTAAAGATGGAGAGATATGGAGAATCTCATGCAAATCAATATAAGAGATTAAATGAGATCTTAATTCAAATCATATAGCCATCCATATTCAAACTCCAAATCTGTTGAGTCATTGGGCTGTCACTCGAGGAAACTCAGTCGACGAATGGCCAAGGCCCACAGGGCCCACCAAAGAAGTCAGATATCGACTCATTCAAAGCCCAAATGGCCAGTCGACCGTTAGGTCCGTCTTGCACGAACGTGGGATTAAAGGCGGGCTCGGAAATCTCATGGACGTGGGTAAGTTCACTCCCATTCATGATGGAAGATCATGGCCCCATTATAGGTGGTTGTTATCTCCCCAACGTCTTTGAGAGGACCCCGAACCTCTATAAATAGGGAGAAGGGGTTCCCATCTTCAAGGTATGCGATCTAAGACATAGAACTCTATCTTCATTCTTTACTACTCTATATACGGGCTTGCGTCGTCAATCTCGAGACGAACCTCCGTGGGTCGATCTCAGCTACGCCAAGTTCCCTATCTTCCTTAATTTCCATACTAACTTAAGTATCGGAGGGGATTTGGGTCGGAACCCAGATCTGACCCCACTAACGACTCTCTGTGGTGCAGATCGACGATCACCATCCAGTGCCGAAGGTTGACGCTGTGTCGTCAACCCCAAACGACCAACCCAACGGCTGCTCCTAGGTCGATCAAAGGTCATTTCACCCACAGCTACCATCAGCCGACCCTGGTTCCACCAACCAAGGGTCCCACTCTAGACGCTGACAAGGCTCCAGCTCAGCGCTTCGAGTCTCCGTCATCTTGACAACTGTACCAGTCAATTTTGGCCTAACAGTTTGGTGCAGTCTGTGGGAAATCGTTAACTAGATTTTCACCCCAAAGCTATTCAGAAGCTATGGCAGCTGGACCCAGCAACGCCGGACCAGTTAAAGGTCCGAAGGAGAAGCCAAGAGTAAACAATGTCTTGTTAGAGGACGCCGCGGACTCCACAACCCCCCGTCTCGACCAACGGAGGAGGCAAATGAGCCCGGGGTAACTCGTAGAGAATTCAACCAATTCACTGCGCAGGTGGATATGAGCTTAGGCACGTTGGCAGCTTTGGTACGCCAGAACACAGGGAGCCCATCCCCTGCAAAGGAGCTGCCACCGCCACCAAATCCGTACCTGACGCCAACGCGGGGCTCATCGTACCTCTGGGGTCTGGGGGACCCAAGGGCAGAGATTAACCTCGACGGTTTGACCCTCCCGACCCGCCAATACAATGGAGCAGGGGTCGAAGATCAAGCTTTTGTACTCCAGTGGGAGCCCACCCACTCCAATTACCGGGCGGCGACCCGCAACATCTTGGATCAGGTAATATATGGAGCTCCTCCTGGTTATAACCCACTAAACCTTGCAAGAGGATTCGTGAGAGGGGAGGAGATCCTGAATCGATCACCCGGGGCTAACTTCTCGCAAACTGAAGTGGGAGGATCTGTGTTGGTCCAGTCTGCCATTCGAAAGACTCCCCTGAAGGAGAATATCCTCTCCGCTCCTTTTTTCCCCCAAATTCAAGCTCCCGGCCCTACCAACTTATGATGGCAGGGGCGACATATGGTCACACATTCAAAAGTACTTGAATGTCATGCTGCTCCACGGGGCCGACGAGCCATACCTTTGTAGGGCTTTCAATGCCACCCTGATCAAAAGGGTAAAAAGCTGGTACAAAGGGCTGACCGGCTGTTGCATCGACTCATTCGACGAGCTAGTGGAAATATTCTGCAAGCAATTCGTCGCCGGGCGATGACCCAAGAAGAGGTCGTCCCCACCTCTTCTCGCTTAAACAAAACAAGAACGAGTCAATCCGAGCCTTCGTCTCTAGGTTCAACGACGAGAGACTCGATGTAGAAGAGACGTCGGACGTGACCATCATAGCGGCGCTCACCTAGGCGGTGAAGAACAAGCACCTGAGGAGGGCTCTTCACCAGTTTGTGAAAATACTCAATATAACAGATCTGTTCACTTCCTCCGAGGAAGCAGAAGAGACAGACGGATCCATTGTAAAGAGCACCCCCTCTCATCGCGGAGACATGAGGAGAGAGAAATCAAACTTGGGAACCCCCCGCCAGGAATCCTGAGACAAGGGCATAGGGAGAGGAGCCCTCGAAGCAAGGAGTGTCCTACCTACGCTAAGCCGGTCGTCCCTAAGACAGAAGTCCTTGCCTACTGTCACGCCCCGCTTCCTTAAAACGGAGGCGAGATGTGAGAAGGTCCGCTCAAACGTGGAGCTGTGAAGCTACACGCCTGATAAGCATCAATAAATCATATGCAAGTCCATGTAACCACGAACAGAACAAGATAATAACATAAGGAGATACAAAAATAAAATCCCAAATCTCAGCAATGTCCAAACATTAAAATTAAGTTCAACATCCAGAAAAGCCACCAGGCTAAAAGAAAGAGTCCAGGCCCAAAACATGGCCAACAAAGCCAACACGGCACAAAGTATTGGTGCTACGCACCGACAACTAAAGCAGTCTAAACAACAACACAAACAGTCTCTACGACTGATCTCCAGTGTCCTCAAACTCCTCGATGAACGCGGGCTCTGATACAGCGTCAGCGAACACCACGCCCTCAGCAGCAACCTCAGGCTTAGGATCTAACATGTGTCACCCAAAAGAGTAAAAGAGGCACATGTCAGCAAGTCTAAACGACTTGGACAAGGAAACTGAAAGGAATGTAAACTAACAACCTAGCAGTTATAGTATGCATGACATGGCAGTTATGGTATGAGTGCACAAGTAAGACATGGTGTAACAATAAGTGCAAGATAACAATTAGCATGGCATGTCAAGAGTAGCCAAGCTACTAACAATCTCAATATTCTCACTAGTCACGATTCAAGTTATTTGTAGATGTTTATGCCTTACAGCTGAACTGTTGGACATTCACACTGAGTGGCCGCTTAACACTACCCCAGAACCCAGAGTTTATGTAACGACTGGTTTTTGTATGATTGGATTATCAGTGTGTTTTGCTTGTGATGGTGGGTTCTCTCCTTGTGTGGTTTCCATTTCCATAGTTCTCGCTTTCATTCATCTCGTTGAGATTTCCTAGCTTTCGTTTTCATTCCTTTTGATGTCATCTTCTAGCTTCTTCCTTAGAATCATTGAACTCGGAGTAAGTCACTCGTGACGAGCTTCATATCGATCATATCTTAGCGATAGGTTGATCCTAGAAACCTTAGAATTCATCCCGGACCTTCGCGCTCCATTTCGAGACTTTTCGTGCACGTTAGTTGGTTCAAGAAGATCAACCGACCGACTAGTTTCCAAACTAGTCGGTCAGGAAATCAACTGGAACCGACTAGTTCATTCAATCAATTATTCTGGAGTTACTGTTTACTCTTAGTCGGTCTAAGAACAACCATCGACTGACTAGATGTTAAACTAGTCGGTCAGGAATCCTTCTCAGACCGACTAACTCTCATTTCCATGATCTCTCTCAGAATTCAGCATTTAGTCGGTCAATGAACACTCACCGGCCGACTAGTTCTCAAGCTAGTCGGTTGACAAGCCTTCACCGATCGACTAACTCATAGTCTAGTTTTCCTGAGCGAGCTACTGTTTACTCTTAGTCGGTCTGCGTTGATCAACCGACCGAATAGTTGCTAAGCTAGTCGATCACCAATCCTTCTTTGACCGACTAATCAGCCCAGGAAACCCTAGTTTTGCCCTAGCCGCCACACTTTTCTATAAATACACCCCACACGTTTTCTTCTTCTTCCTCATCACTCCAAACCCTAATTTCTCCCCCATTGAGCCCCCTTCTTCCCCAAACCATTGATCCTTCATCCCAAGCTCATCCATCATCATCCAAACCCTCATTTCACATATCCTACCTCTCCTCAACCACAAACCCTCATCAAATCCCCAAAAGCCTCATCCAAACCTATTTCTCCAGATTTTCCCCATTTCCAGATCTGAGCCGGATCGTTCTTCCATCGCCGTAGTTCTCGGCGTCGTTCCTCCGCTTCTTCACGGGTAGTATTCTTCCTTTAATAATCTCATAACCCACACTTGATATTTGTGAAACCCTAATAAAATGGATCATTAGAAATCGTAGGGTTCGATTGTGAATACGGATTAGGTACCATTCTAATGTTGTTTTTCCATGACAGTGATCCATTCCCGTAGATAACAATTTGTGTGATGTGCCTTCATTGATCGTTCTCCTCGGTGCCAGGCAAGTGAAACTTGCCTCTCTTGATTTGGGCCATGTCTTAGGCCATTACCTTGATTTAGCATAAAAGAGACTAGACGATGAAAGGATAGCCGTCTAGACGCCATTGACCTAGCTTGACAACGAAGCTTGGTCTGTCACCCTCATCATGCTTGTATGTCACGTTTAATTTCAATTAACGGTATGCGTATTAACTGTTCATGTCATCCATGCATCTTTAACTGCCATGTTTAATTTAAATAAACGGTACGCGAATATTTTTCATGCCATTGCATTTTGCCTGTCATGTCTAATTTCAATAAACGGTACGCGAATATCTGTTCATGCCATTGCATTTTGCCTGTCATGTCTAATTTCAATAAATGGTACGCGAATATCTGTTCATGTCATTGCATTTTGCCTGTCACGTTTAATTTCTATTAACGGTACGCGAATATCTGCTCATGTCATTGCACACTTGAATACTCATCGTGATTGCGTAGCATCGCTACATACTAGTGCTACTTGTTCCGGCTAGGTGCACCCATACGCCATACTTGTTAAATACGCTTTCTGGCTCGTGTTCCAGAAGACGAGCTCAACACAGCCTACGGGCAATAGGGCACTCGTTGAGTGATCCCTTGTACTTGATGCGTGAACACAGCCTGCGGGCAATAGGGCACTCTCTGAGTGATCCCTTGTACATGACTATAGCCTGCGGGCAATAGGGCATCCATGTGTGGGTGATCCCTTGTACTTGTACTTGTTACTTGACAATACATGTCACAACTACCACTTGTTACTTGACATGTTCATTTGACGTGATTTACTTGATGTGATTTACTTGATTTGTACTTGTCCGTGTTTAAACTTGCAAAACTTGTTATCCATGCCATACTTGCTACGTGCTACTTGTACTTCCCTTTACTTGTCACTTCCATGCTATATTTGCCATGTCATGCATCATACTATAACTGCTAGGTTGCTAGTTTACCTTTCTTTTCGTTTCCTTGCACAAGTCTTTTTAGACTTGCTGACATGTGCCCCTCTCTCTTTTGGGTGTAACATGTTAGACTCAGAGCCAGAGCTTGTTGCAGAGGACGTTGTGTTTGCTGTGGAGGAGTCTTGTGGACACCGGTGACTTTGTTGAGTTTCCTTTATGTTTTAGGATTCCTGTTAGTTGTCAGTGCGTGGCACCTTTGTTTTGTATGTTATATTTTGTAGGCCATGTTGGGCCTTAGACTCTTTTTCCTTTAGCCTGGTGGCTTTTCTGTGATATTGTAATTTGTTTATGGACATTTGGAGATTCAATAAAATGTCGTCTCATTTCCTTATTATCATCGTTGTTTCGTTTCTCTTTGCAAGGACCTGCCATAATAAGTGTTTTTTACGCTTATCAGACTTGGAGCTTCACAGCTTCAAGTTTGTGCGGACCTTCTCACGTCTCGCCTCCACATTTTTGGGAAGCTGGGCGTGACAGGTTTTATTGGTGGCCCATGCAGGTCCATTTGCAAATGTGAACTATCGGAACAATGATAATAATTATGGAATGTCCATTAAATAAATTAGAACATCCAATTTATAAGCCTTGAGTCTAGTAGTTTTCCTATGTCACTAGGTGGTAGGAAGACTTAGTTAGACGTCCGTGCTTTCTAGTTAGAGGCCCCTGATTGTTAGTTAGACTCCCCGCTAGGAGTTAATTTGGTCGTCGTAGGAGTTACCTTAGTGGTTCCTGTCTAGCTTTGACTAGGGTAGACTTCTAGAATTCTTTGGTCTCTCGCTTGGGTTCATCGATTTCGGACCAAGCTGAACTCATTTCATTGCTGTCTAGCCCTTAGGGAAGTCTTAGCGCTTATTTCCATAATCATTAGTTGGTTGACCGTAGGAGTTTCCGTAGATTTTCCTAAGTCATAACCAAGGCGTATTTATGTTTTGATCATCCGACCAAATCCCTTGCCTCGATTCCCATGACCACCACGTTTCGATAATCGTTGATCCTTCGAAGGTCCCCATTCGCAAGGCTTAATTTCTTTTAAAGTTATTTTTCGATTTCCCTTATTAAAGTTTTCGTTAAGTTTAAATTTTGTTTTAAACCCGCTACGTATATACTTAAAATTTCTCACTTTTCGATTGAGTCAAATTCCTTGTAGATTTCGGAGTCTAATGGTTGTAATTATAATTGCTAACTCGTAACCATTTTCTTGTCTATATTTTCACATTTCGGTTTAAAGACTCCAATACTATTTTGGAAAATTCGATACACCATTTTCTAACTATGAGATCCATTTTAATCGCATAGCATACATACTTTAAAATCTTTTCCAAGCTAAATGGAATTTCAATTTTTATATGTATACTTATATCTCATACTCTTTCGTTGACTTAAATTAATTTTTGAAATTCGAAAGTTTTGACGAGATTTTGATTACTGTTTTATAATGTTTTACAGCCTATACCTTTCATACCTATTTGAATATCTTGTCCCTTTTCATAAATCGATTTAATTCTGAGCCGCAATTCTATTTTCCAAATTCGATTTATGAATTTTCCTTTCTTATTTATGCTATTCAAATGACTCGTCGCGCTCCCTTAATATACTTTTCAAGTCACAGATGATTTCAGCTTTCAACAAATCAAAGTTATGTTCAAACATTTTCCCGACTACAGATTTTTAGAAAATTACGTTTCCGTAACCACTTCCCTTGTCCTCAATTCACATGACCACCTCATTACACGTATCCTTGATCTTTCAAATGTTTTCCGTTGCAAATCTTGATTCTTCCAAAGTTATTTTCGAATGCTTTCCTTATTTGAAGTTTCACTCAATTTAAATTTTGTTCTAAACTTCTTTAAATATGTTTCCCTAAATTTCGATGGAGTTAAAAGTCGTTCTTGAATTTTGAAGACTTTTGGTCGTAATTTTAAAATTACTATCTTGTACTATTTTTTCTAACAATGTATCTTTCGCATTTCGATTTTTAAACTTTATTACTATCCTGATGGTTCGATATACCGTCCTTTTTCCTAACTACAAAAATTTATTTTAACCACTTATCTTACATACCTTTAGGGGTATTTTTACAAACTGAATGGACTTCAACTAAATTTTGTATATATCAATTATAGGTTCGTCGTACCCGTACTTCAAAAGTTTTTATACCAACACGTTCTTTTGGCGAATCCTTATTTCCCTAAAAGTATCTTCGATCTTCTTCTTTCGTTAAGTTTAAATTTGTTCGAAATACTTTTGATATATGTAAGGTTTCATGCTCCTTCGACGACTTAAATTATTTATGTTTTTAAATATCGAAACTTGTGTTGAGATTTTTAGATTAGAAGTTTATAATATTTTCAGCATATACTTTAGTATCGATATAAATGTCTTGTCCCTTTTCATATACCAATTTCATTCTGAACCGTATTTCTATTTTCCTAACTCGATTCATAATTTCTTTTCTTACTTGTGCCTTTAGAATTTTATTCGAAAACACCTCGTGCTTACTCTTAATAAACTTTTCCAGTCCCTTTGGACTTCGGCTTTTAGCAAGTCGATTTTATGCTCAACATTTTCCATATTTCAGATTTTTGTAAAAAAATTACTATTTCGAAATCATTCCTGACTTAGACCCTTCATAAAACGGTTTAAAAGTTTTAATACTAACTTGATGAGTTTAACTATCCTTTTCTCTTTCAATACTACTAAGATATTATCTTTCCATTCACCATACACATTTTTAAGATAATTTCTAAAATATGACTTCAATTATTTTATATATCGGTACCACGTTCGTTTTGCTCGTACATTAAGATCTTGTATAAATCAATTTTTGTTGGCAAATCCGGATTTCTCTAAAAGTATTTTCGATATGGTTTATTTGGGATTTCTCTTCAGTTTTAAGATTTGGAAAACCTTTAGCATGCGCTTAAATTCTCCACACTATACTTGATCTGATTTCAATCTTCAAATCTCAAAACTTTTCCAAAATTTTTAGATTGCTGCCGCATAACATTTCTGACCTATGTTTTAATGTTCGAGTAAATGATTTCCTTTTTCCTCATGATGATTTTATATAAGCCAATAAACCACTTTTCCTCTTATTACGTATATTCGTCTCAAACTCGTTTTCAAACAACTTGTTTATCGACCTCTAAATAATTTTATACAAACGAGGACTCTGACTTTTTGAAGTACAACGGTCTTCGAATTCACGTATTTTAACTTATGTTGTTTACACTACCTTCTTTACGTATTCCTTAAGGGTATCATTGCTTCATCTTTCCACCTAAACATTCACAGTCTTACCCTGATTCCCCTAACCAAATTTGGCTCCTTATCTTCGTCCTAGCTGAACCCATGTTTTTCGATCTTTCTATTCGTCATGATCTAGGTTCGGTTCCTTCCTATTGTCTAGCCCATAGAGGTTGTCGTTGCCTGTGTCAACCTTGTTATAGTTTGGTGGGCCCATTAGTTAAGTGGTTATGTCGTCGTAGTGTTGATTTCGTGGTGTGTATTTAGTGGTATGGGTGTTGGCATTTGTATGTTGTGTATAGGTAATTTTTTGCTTGAGTATGATGTGATATACGTATGATAACAGAATGATAATTTTGATTGGTACTACTTGTTTTATGAGATGTCATATGCGTGTATATCAGGAGGTATGCCCGACTATTGCATCTCTTAAACTTGTATGTAGTTGATGTGTTGATATGGTAATTATAAATGGATGGATATGGTGTGAAAATATGTGATACGTGGATGTGTATGCCTTGGAGTGGTATTGGTATGTGTATGGATACTGTGTTACGCATATAAATGTCCTGCTATGATTTGAGTCTCACTCAAGCTTGAGTGGGTATACTCTATGTACTTTGGTATAATTGTATGTGGTGGTGAATAGTGATGGATGATGTATGTATGGTATTTGAGTTGTTTGTGCTTGGTTGTGTTACACACACGATTGTGGGTGGCTATACCAATATATAGTTATAGGACTATATGTGGGGTGAAATTATGGTGAAATATTTGCATGTATTTGAATGACAAAAAAATGTGAAATTATTTTCAAATAAGAGAGGCTTGCTTATTTTCTTATAGTAAGTAATAAGTGCTTATTGTTGTATAAATATATTGACTATATATATGTGATTGAAATACGTGTATGAAATTGATTGACTATAATAAGTATGAGTGTACTATGTGCGTGAAAATATGTGTGTAGTGGTAGTAATATTTGATTTCTAGTGCATGTATATATAAGCACTCGAAATGAAAGTACTTGGTTGAATTTATGATGTGATATTGGTTGAGAGTAGTTACCCGAGCGACTATATATATGTTAGAAAGTCCGAGGACGGACTTTATTCTAAGGTGGGTAGGATGTAACGACTGGTTTTTGTATGATTGGATTATCAGTGTGTTTTGCTTGTGATGGTGGGTTCTCTCCTTGTGTGGTTTCCATTTCCATAGTTCTCGCTTTCATTCATCTCGTTGAGATTTCCTAGCTTTCGTTTTCATTCCTTTTGATGTCATCTTCTAGCTTCTTCCTTAGAATCATTGAACTCGGAGTAAGTCACTCGTGACGAGCTTCATATCGATCATATGTTAGCGATAGGTTGATCCTAGAAACCTTAGAATTCATCCCGGACCTTCGCGCTCCATTTCGAGACTTTCCGTGCATGTTAGTTGGTTCAAGAAGATCAACCAACCGACTAGTTTCCAAACGAGTCGGTCAGGAAATCAACTGGAACCGATTAGTTCATTCAATCAATTATTCTGGAGTTACTGTTTACTCTTAGTCGGTCTAAGAACAACCATCGACCGACTAGATGCTAAACTAGTCGGTCAGAAATCCTTCTCAGACCGACTAACTCTCATTTCCATGATCTCTCTCAGAATTCAGCCTTTAGTCGGTCAATGAACACTCACCGACCGACTAGTTCTCAAGCTAGTCGGTTGACAAGTCTTCACCGACCGACTAACTCATAGTCCAGTTTTCCTGAGCGAGATACTGTTTACTCTTAGTCGGTCTGCGTTGATCAACCGACCGACTAGTTCCCAAGCTAGTCGGCCACCAATCCTTCTTTGACCGACTAATCAGCCCAGGAAACCCTAGTTTTGCCCTAGCCGCCACACTTTTCTATAAATAAGCCCCAAACGTTTTCTTCTTCTTCCTCATCACCCCAAACCCTAATTTCTCCCCCATTGAGCCCCCATCTTCCCCAAACCATTGATCCTTCATCCCAAGCTCATCCATCATCATCCAAACCCTCATTTCACATATCCTACCTCTCCTCAACCACAAACCCTCATCAAATCCCCAAAAGCCTCATCCAAACCCATTTCTCCAGATTTTCCCCATTTCCAGATCTGAGCCGGATCGTTCTTCCGTCGCCGTAGTTCTCGGCGTCGTTCCTCCGCTTCTTCACGGGTAGTATTCTTCCTTTAATAATCTCATAACCCACACTTGATATTTGTGAAACCCTAATAAAATGGATAATTAGAAATCGTAGGGTTCGATTGTGAATACGGATTAGTTACCATTCTAATGTTGTTTTTCCATGACAGTGATCCATTCCCGTAGATAACAATTTGTGTGATGTGCCTTCGTTGATCGTTCTCCTCGGTGCCAGGCAAGTGAAACTTGCCTCTCTTGATTTGGGCCATGTCTTAGGCCATTACCTTGCTTTAGCGTAAAAGAGACTAGACGGTGAAAGGATAGCCGTCTAGACGCCATTGACCTAGCTTGACAACGAAGCTTGGTCCGTCACCCTCATCATGCTTGTATGTCACGTTTAATTTCAATTAACGGTACGCGTATTAACTGTTCATGTCATCCATGCATCTTTAACTGCCATGTTTAATTTACATAAACGGTACGCGAATATTGTTCATGCCATTGCATTTTGCCTATCATGTCTAATTTCAATAAACGGTACGTGAATATCTGTTCATGCCATTGCATTTTGCCTGTCATGTCTAATTTCAATAAACGGTACACGAATATCTGTTCAAGTCATTGCATTTTGCCTGTCACGTTTAATTTCTATTAACGGTACGCGAATATCTGCTCATGTCATTGCATACTTGAATACTCATTGTGATTGCGTAGCATCGCTACATACTAGTGCTACTTGTTTCGGCTAGGTGCACCCCTACGCCATACTTGTTAAATACACTTTCTGGCTCGTGTTCCAGAAGACGAGCTCAACACAGCCTGCGGGCAATAGGGCACTCGTTGAGTGATCCCTTGTACTTGATGCGTGAACACAGCCTGCGGGCAATAGGGCACTCTCTGAGTGATCCCTTGTACATGACTACAACCTGCGGGCAATAGGGCATCCATGTGTGGGTGATCCCTTGTACTTGTACTTGTTACTTGACAATACATGTCACAACTACCACTTGTTACTTGACGTGTTCATTTGACGTGATTTACTTGACGTGATTTACTTGACTTGTACTTGTCCGTGTTTAAACTTGCAAAACTTGTTATCCATGCCATACTTGCTACGTGCTACTTGTACTTCCCTTTATTTGTCACTTCCATGCTATATTTGCCATGTCATGCATCATACTATAACTGCTAGGTTGCTAGTTTACCTTTCTTTCCGTTTCCTTGCACAAGTCTTTTTAGACTTGCTGACATGTGCCCCTCTCTCTTTTGGGTGTCATATGTTAGACTCAGAGCCAGAGCTTGTTGCAGAGGACGTTGTGTTTGCTGTGGAGGAGTCTTGTGGACACCGGTGACTTTGTTGAGTTTCCTTTATGTTTTAGGATTCCTGTTAGTTGTCGGTGCGTGTCACCTTTGTTTTGTATGTTATATTTTGTAGGCCATGTTGGGCTTTAGACTCTTTTTCCTTTAGCCTGGTGGCTTTTCTGTGATATTGTAATTTGTTTATGGACATTTGGAGATTCAATAAAATGTCGTCTCATTTCCTTATTATCATCGTTGTTTCGTTTCTCTTTGCAAGGACCTGCCATAATAAGTGTTTTTTTACGCTTATCAGACTTGGAGCTTCACAGCTTCAAGTTTGTGCGGACCTTCTCACGTCTCGCCTCCACATTTTTGGGAAGCTGGGCATGACAGTTTACGCCTTACAACTGAAGTTGCTGATCTGACAGACTCCCAGTTGAATGGCCGCTTAACCCTTACCCCTCCCACATGTAAACGAGCCAGGGTCCATGTACACGATGCTCAGTAAATGAGCCAGGGTTGCCCCGCACAAGAGCTCGTTTTCTGGTTCACAATCCATAAGTATTTTTTGGCATAGGGTTGTGCCTGCTAAAAGCAGGTGCCTAGCCTCAATCAATTCACTAGGTGTAGCGTGTGCTACGCAATCATGGGAACATTTGATACATGCAACGTCATGGCAATAAACAGTTAATTTTGCGTACGGATAATCGAATTTAAACATGACATACAGTATGAATGCAACATGATAAAAAATGACGGATCTAGCTTCGTTGTCAAGCTAGATCAAGGGCGTCTAAGCAACTATCATTTCATTGCCTAGTCTCTTTTACGCCTACAACAAGCAAATGGCCTAAAGTATGGCCTAAAACCCTAAGTGGCAAGTTTCACTTGCCTGATACCGACGATGACGATCAACGGTAAAACGTCACACAATGTTAAACTACGGAGGTGGGATCGCTGCTATGGCAAAACAATATTAGAACAACATCCAACCTAGTTTTATTAGGGTTTAACAAGAATCACAATGCTGGTTATGAGAATATTAAAGGATCGATTCACTACCGTATTGGAGTGGAAGAACGATGCCGAGCAAGCACGGCAACGGAAGAACGATCCGGAGAACTACGGCTTAGATCTGGAAATGGGGAGAAAATATGGAGAAATGGGATTTTGTGGGGTTTTAGGGGTTGGAGGCGGCCTAGAGGAGATGGCCGGCACAAATGGAGAGGGTAAGGGCTCTGGGAATGAAGGAGAAGGGCTAGGGGAAGGTTGGGGAAGATCAGAGGTCAAGGGGGAAAGGAAATGGCCAAAAGAAGTGAAAGAAAGAAAAGAAAATGATTGGGGTATAAATAGGAAAAGTTGCGGCGGCTGGGCGAAACCTAGGGTTTCGGGGTCGATTAGTCGGTCAAAGAAGGGTTGTTGACCGACTAGTTTAAGAATTAGTCGGTCGGTCAACCATTTGTGACCGACTAACACCAAACAGTAACTCAGGTCGTCAAAATGGTCAATGAATTAGTCGGTTAAAGAACAATGGCTGACCGAATAGTTTGCAACCTAGTCGGTCGAAAAACGTTCTTAGACCGACTAACGATAAACAGTAACTTAGGTGAAATTAATCAAAGGAACTAGTCGGTCTGAGAGCAAGTTCTGACCGACTAGTTTCACATCTAGTCGGTCGGTGGTTGTTCTTAGACCGACTAAGAGTAAACAGTATCTTCTGAATTTTTGATTTAATGAACTACTCGGTTTGGGAAGAGTTCCTGACCGACTAGATTGGAATCTAGTCGGTTGGTTCCCCTTCTCGAACCAACTAAAGTGCACAAAAAGTCTCGAATCGAAGCGCGAAGCTCCGGGAAGATTCATACGGCTTCTAAGATCAACCTATCTCTAAGATATGAGCGATATGAAGCTCGTCACGAATGACTTGCTCCAAACTCAACGATCTAAGGAAGAAGCTAGAAAATCACAACGAAACGAACGAAAACGAAATCTACGGAGACGGAACCACACGTAAGGAGAAAATCCACCGAAACATATATATAATATAGATAATCCAATTACATGAAAACCAGTCGTTACATCCTCCCCAACTTAAGAAATATTCCGTCCTCAGAATTTCCAACACTCACGTGTCCGGGAACAAAAGTGGGTAGCGCTCTCGCATCTCATCCTCTCTCTCCCAAGTAGACTCTCCTGGCGAGCCGTGTCACCACATCACACTCACTAGATTGACAACCTTGTTCCGGAGTGACTTCTGACGCATGTCCAAAATCTGCACTGGCTGCTGGTCATACGTCATATCAGGGCGAACGGTAATCTCCGAGAAATCCACAGCATGAGACGGATCACTGATGTATCGACGAAGCTGTGACACATGGAAAACATTGTGAACTCCTTCCAAAGATGGCGGCAAGGCTAAGCGGTAGGCTACCTCGCCAACTCTCTCCAGGATGTCAAACGGTCCAATGTATCGCTGATCGCTCCGGGACGTAACCCTAAAGAACGGTTGTATTTTTACCGCAAGTGCACGGTGTAGCAGCGAGCGGGATATCGAACACAGGGAGGACGAATGACCGTGCTTGTTCCAATCAACCTGGCTATTCAAGAAGAAAGATTTGCCTTTGGCGATCCTGTCACAATCGTCAGACAAAGTGCGGAAATATCAAATCAAATAAAGAACGTCTAGGGAATGGGGAATCCCCGCTACTCACCGTATCTCATAAATGTGGGTCGTCGGTATCAAAATTGCTAGATTGAGATTTTGGATGGACTAGTTGCAACTGAATGTAGAACCAAGCTCACGCTCTCGCGCTGTTGCCGGTCTATAGCTATCCTAGGTTTGGGTCCAATCTCTTGCAAACCCTAGCCTAGGAAAGCTAGCATTAGGATCAACATCATCGTCCAATCGTGCACCGAGCCCAATCTCTTGCTAACTCGGCTCGCGATCTAGATTGGGATAGTTCCTACCCGTCCAATCTCTTGCAAACGGGTATTGGCACGGAATTGCAACCGGAAACCCTAGTATCGGTCCAATCTCTTGCAAACCGATACTACGGAAATTCGATTCCAACCCAATTCGGATTTCTAGGGGTTCCTATCGAATCGGGATCCAATCTCTTGCAAATCCCGATCGGTATGAACTCCTAGCTAACCGTAGTAAATTGATCCCAATCTAATCCCTAGATATCAATTCTAGCAAAATTTCTATTAATTCATCACAAATATGAAGTTGGGCTTGTAGGATTCATCCCCACGCCCCAAGACATGGCGACTACTCACAATTCATAGCAAGATCACAAAAATAATCAATGAAATAAGCAATAGAATTCATCACAATATTGAGATATGCAATAAAAATAGAATTTTTGGGGAAGAGAAAGACAAACCAATGGAGTTATTCAATTAATCCAACAAAAATCAAACTTTGCCTCCTCTCCAATCTAAAGAATAAAACTAAAAAGCTAATCTAAAAAGCTGCTAAAAATCTAAGGAGAAGTTCTCCAAAATTAGGGTAAAAACAGGGGTTAAATACCCCCCAAAATCGTCCAAAAACTGTGACCAAAATACCCCATGCGCAGCCTGTTTTCCGCAATTTTCGCTACAGGCAGCGCGTCGCACTCGGCCGAGTGACAAAAGTCGCTCAGCCGAGTGAGAAACCCTGTAATTTTCCAGTAAGTCGGGGCCTTCAGGGGTCTCTACTTCGGGGGCGGCTCAGCCGAGTGAGTTGTCGTCACTCGGCCGATGGCTTCATTGTACTCGGGCGGACGGGATTATCCACTCGGCCGGGTGGGTCTTCTGAAGCTCAGGCAGCCGAAAAACAGTAACTTGGAGATTTTTGAAGGGCTTCGTCTGGGCGCCACTCGGGCGGACGTGGTCTCTTCACTCGGCCGATGTGGTCTCCGTCGCTCGGCCGAGTGCACATAGGAATCGTGTCTGATCTGGTCGGCCGAGCGGTGTCTCGCTGGTCGGCCGAGTGGGACACTAAACATGCCCAATCTGCTTATTTTGGCCTCCTCGTCGCTTCTGCGACGTCCGTTCTTCTTCCGCTCCTCTCCAACAGCAAAATACCCCTCGGGGAGGTCGTCGGTGAACCTCTGGAGTAAGCGCATCTCGAGATCACTCCAAATCGCGCCAAATCACCTGAAATGTGACAAAAACGACAAATCGTGAAAAGCATCGCAATATCGTCGATATATCGTGAAAAACATGATTTGGGCGATCTAAATGGCATGCAAAAATGCGGGAAAAAGGTGTAAAATAAGGAGTGATCAAAATCCCCCAAGCTTGCCTCTTACTCGTCCTCGAGGAAGATAAGTAAAAGGCGAACCCGGTGGAATTGGAAAACGAAAACGGCGAAAAATGAAAAATGAAAAACGGAGAAGAATGGAAAACGAAATGAAAATAAAGAAGAGAGAAAGAAGCGAAGAGGTAAGCTACTAGATCATTTTCTCAGGACGGGGGTTTCACTTACTCATATAGCATGCACCGAATGAAAAACACATGTCAAAAGATTTTATTTTGATATCATAGTATAATAGTGCAAATAGAAATAGAAAACCCACGAACAACGATATAATCATGAAAAACGGAATAATTTTAAAATTAACATCGTCTGAATCATTTAAATCGGTATACAAATCACAGATCACACACTTTTCTGGATCATTTAAAGCGGTATGAAATGAACGCTAGGCTTAGATTTCTGGATTTCGTAAAGCTAGAAATAATCTCACCGAGTATAGAATATTACTTAGCCTAGGTTGTCGTGCAACGTCAAGTAGTCACACTCTCACACATCAATGGATCCCCTCCCCCAAGCTTATCTATAAGCGTGATGGCATAAAAAATATTCACATCCCCATTTTTATATAGCTCCAAAAGTAATAAAGAAGAAAGAAGAAAGAAAGAAAGTGAGATGTGATCTTTTATTGAGGATTTTTCATCTTTTCTCTTTTTTTTTGTTTTTTTTGTTTTTTTTGATATAGCATATATACACAACGATCCCAACTCAAAGAGAGATAATGATATACAAGAATGTTTTTCTCTCTTTTATTTTTTTTTTATTTTTTTTATTTTAGAGAATAAGAGATTTGGAGCTAGGAATTAGTAGCGGGGGAAATGCCATAAAATAGAATCGCTAAGGGGAGATTCACCAATGATTTTAAAAGTAGAGAAATGATGTTCAGATTTGTGGAGAAAGAAATAGATATAACTCTCGGTTCACTCTATAAGACATGCACGACAACTTCAGCAGGGTAATCTAATCTACTCAGTTTCGATCACAAAAAAGCTAACTAATCCAGATTTATCATAGCTAACATCATTCGATCATCCTGAAGTGAAGTGTACAATTCATGCATATAGAAGTGATATAGGAAAAAGAAATCAGTACTCCAGATATAAGCATTCAATGCGTGAATCTTGGTGTGTTTTCTGTGATAGCATACATATGAATATTCAGACTCAGCTAATAATAAAATTTCATCCATTTTCATGTGGCAAAAGTGTGGGTTACTATCTCTAGATGCAAGGCAAGTCATAGCATATGATATCAGAAATAAAGTCTAAGACATGACAAATATAGCATGCATATAGAGTAAGCTAAATCCAACGTCATCATCATCATAGAAAAGTCATCTCTAGCATGAGATGAAAAAGAAATAAAGATAAAGGGAAAATAGAACTATTTACAATGCGGCACACAGAAAAAATAAGAAAAACGTGATGCATGGCAAAATGAAAGAAAAATGATGAAAAATAAGTGCAAAAGAAAAAAATGGTGTGAAAAACTAAAAATAAAGGTGGCAAATCGAAAAAGAACGTGAGAACTCACTCCCCCAAGCTAAATGGCACAGTGTCCTCAATGTGCAAAGTGTGGCACACCGAGAGACAAGAAATGTGAGGGGCAAGTGAGGATGCATGTATGAAAAAAAAGGAAAATAAAAAGATAAAAATAAAGAAATGAAAAATATGATGCGGACATGATGCATGCAAAGATAGGAGTGATACAGATATTTATGTGGCACCAAAACTCTCCCTCTCTCCCAAAAGATATATAAGGATACGATCAAAATGAGTCTGTCTAAAATAAGCAAGGGGAGGGGGGTGGACAAAACTGCATCAGGACCCAGCAGAAACGGGCAGCACAACGGCAAAAAGAAACGATGGCATCAATGGTGCCTAAGATGGTGGTGCTGCACCATCTCCGTCCTGAGGCGGAGGTCGTGGTGGTGGATGGATAGGCTGCTGAGCGGGGGTGGGTGTGGAAGTGGTAGCAGGCTGAGTGTGTGTGGAAGTGTGGGTGGGAACCTGCTGGGTGGGTGGGGGTATGCGCGGGAGACGCTCCAGAACCTGGGTAAGACAGTAGTGAATCTGTGGGAGCAGGTCGAAGCGGCCAGCCATCGCAGAGACGGTGGAGGACATGGTCCTAAGGTCGCCTCTGAGACCACTCACCGCCCCCTCTAGAGCACGAATGCTCTGAAGTACAATGTCAGGGGGAGGTGGTGCAGAGGGACGCACCGGGCGGGGCTGTGCAGGGCGTGGCTGGCGTACTCGGGTCGCGTATGTGACTGGCTCAGCGGGGAAGGGAACGAAAGGTGCTGCACTCGCAAATGTGGGCCTGGCCTCAGTACGAGGCCGGTGCACAGACTGGTGAGAAGTGGAGGCAGCAGCAGCGAAAGAAGAGTGCAAAAGTGGCAGCGAGGCGGCCAGAGAGGTCGGTGGCACAGAAGTGTGGACAGACGCCACGACACTCTCGAAAAATACAGCAGAGGTGGAGACAGAGGTGACTATCGCTGGGGTGGAAGTGTGTGGTCCAAAAGGTGCAACCCCAGCGGAGACCATGCTAGCCATGGTCTCCACGACCGCGGCAAAAGAGGGCTCTCCACTCTCAACAAAGGTCGGTGGGCGCTCGGGGAGTGCGGAGCAAAGAGGCTCGACGGGCAGAGGGCCGGTGGTGGCGGTGGGAGTGGTGGTGACAGCCTCGGAAGCAGTGGGGGTGGTCTCAGCTAAGGTACTCCCGACACTGACAGAGGTGTCAGGAGCAGCGGAAACATCAGGTATGGGCTGAGGGGCCACAGGGTCAACAGGCTCGGCGGCAGGCTCGGCAGGGGCAACAGGGTCTATAGGGGCAGTGTGGGCCTGCTCGGCCTCCTCGGCCTCGAGCACGTAAGCAGCAGGGATGAGAACATCCATCGCAGGGAGCCAGTCAACGTGGGCTGGTGAAATCTGAGTCCCAGCAGGGCTCGGGAGAATCATGTAATCGGCACCGTAAGGGCCGTGCAACCAGACCCAGTGACGCTCACCATGCGGACGAAGCATCTTCATCCGGGCCATAACATCGATCGACAAAGAAGTGGGGCCCGATACTCGTCGCAGGTCGTCAGGGAAGTCCTCGCCGGTCATAAGAGCAAGCAAGGTGATCAGGCCGCCGCAGCATATCGGTGAGCGAGCGCCCACCGATACAATGATGCGGTCTAAAAACCATGCCGCGATATCGATCACGACGGCGGGGACAAGCTCATCGCCATCCCTAGATAGAGCTCTGGGACGTGTCATCGCGTAGAGCATGTAGAGCTCTGGCGTAGACATCGTGCCCGGCTCATATCTAGCCAAAAAGGTCGTCGCCATAAGGCGTTGAGCAATACGGAGGCAGGGATGGACAATGGCCGAGGCCTTGGCCCTACTAGGGTCAAAGGCAGCGTGAAGACCCGTAATCCGGGCCCAGAAGGCACCGGCGTCGAAGGAAGGTGGGGGGATATGGGTGGGGCCGTAACCGCGATCGGCTCCGGGGACAGCGGGCCACGAGAAAAAAGCTCTCATCATATCGAGAGTGACCTGGCACTCCCGGTCCATGAACCGAAACGAGCATCCCTCGTCGGTCCGGGCGATCGAACTAAGAACCTCAAGTGTCGGGCGGATAAACGTATCCGCCGACACCTGAAAGAAATCTCGCCAGCCCACGTTGTCGTACAACGTGAGCATCCCCTCTAGTACCCCCAGGCGTCCTAGGTCAGCAAGGTGTGCAAACCTGGAGGGTACGATCGAGCGCTGGGAGATACGCTCGAAGACGGCGCGGTGTGCGTCGTCTCGGAACGTAATCCCGAGCGGCCCGACCAGTGGAGCCGGTGGTGGTGGCTGTGGAGCGGCAGGGAGAGGCTGTGCGGGCTGTGCGGGCGCTGCAGGCTGTGCGGGGTGTGCGGGGCCTGCAGGCTGTGCTGGGTGGACGGCTTGTGTGGGAGAAGAAGGAGGAGAGCCTTCTACCTCATGGGAGGGGCCGGCATCATCTGACCGCTTCCGCTTGGCGGAAGGTCTCCTCGTCCGCGGTCGTGTCCGGGGCGACATATCGGCCCCGAGCGCGCGCCGAAAAAGTGTAAAAAATGCGGCGTGTGCAAAATAAAGGAAAGAGTGTACCCCGACACCCCGCGAGTGCTAAGCAATGGAAGCGTGCGAAGACAGCGCCTCCGCGAAGCCCGAATCAGTCCCAAGAAGCTCCCCTGGGCTCCCCTAAGCTCCCAAAAACAACCTGCGCGTGAAATGGAGATATCAGCGGGTAATATTCAAAACGTATGGAGCATTAGGGGTATAACAGATAAATATAGAAATTGATTTGGGTTAGGGGTTCGTTAAGCACATGGATCCTCGAAAAATACACAAAAAGAGGCGAAAAAGGCGAAATAGGGGGTACCGGAGGCGATCGGAGCGGCGGCCGCCGGCGGCGACTCGGGCGAGGCGTCGGCGGGTGCTCGGCCGGCGGTGGCGGGCCGAGCGGCGGTGTGAGGTGGCCGGTCGGGTGAGTGGGGGCGCGGGTGAGGGGAATCGGGCAAGGGGAGCTGAAGAGTCGGGGCGCGATTGGGTTTTGCGTTTCGAAAATCGCGCCCCCCCCTCGGCCCTTATATAATAAAAGTTACGACTCGGCGAGTGACGTGGTCACTCGGCCGAGCGAGGTCAATGGAAATTTCCTCATCGCCTACGCTTCGGCCGAGTGGCCTTACCAGCCTCGGCCGAGTGGAGTAAGTCCATTCGGCCGAGTGGCTCAAGCTACTCGGCATGACTCGCCCTAGGAGGGTATCCGTTTTACTCGGCCGAGTGGAAATATATACTCGGCCGAGTAGCAGTTATATTGAAATCAGGAAAATAAACAGAGAGTTGGGTACAGCAGACTTCCCTCGTTCGTGAGCGGCTCGGCCGGACGAACTTGTTTACTCGGTCGAGTGACTAGTATGCTCAGCCGAGTGAGCCTTGTGTTCTGCTGTTTGTCTTCGTTTGGGCTCTAAACTCCGCCTTTCTTCCTCCAGTCGATTCCATCTTCCTCCTAAGCATCGAGCGCCTTCTTGGGGCGCTCCTCGTCGTCGCGCTCATCCTCCTCATGATGGATCTACCTATCTCCTCTCCTGTCAAGAAAAATAGGACCTGTTATCACAAAATTTTTGGGCGAACGACTCAAAACACTAAAAATTTCTAAAACGAAAATAAAGAAAAAGTAAAAATAAAGCAAAAATCGTCGGGTTGCCTCCCGACAAGCGCTCGTTTAAGGTCGTGAGCTCGACCCCCTATAATTTTCAATCAATGTGGGATGTTTGGTGCATATGAGATGCACCCATCAAACTTTCCAGGGAGCGCGCTTGGATTTGGACGTGGTGGCGTGTTCTCCCTCGGTGGTCTCCCATCTCGAATAGTGTTGGGGGAGGCTCCCCCAAGCTAGCATTTGATCCGGTCAATGGCTTCACCGGTGATGCCGATTTCCGTACCGGCGGAGCTTTCTTTGGAGACTTTAATTTCGAGAGCTTACAGAGCTCTCGAATCCTTGTGACATCAGCGTCGCCTTCATCATTTTCAGCGGAGAGGTCGGGGGAATCATCTTTCTTCTCATTTTGGCCTAAATCCGGGCCTTCCTCGAAATCTTCATCGAATAAAGCGCCAATAGAGTGGGGGATCGCCTCCTCAATTACCTCATCAAGGAGGTCCATGTAATCAAGCTCCTCGTGGTAAGGCATGTGCTTCATAGCCTTAGGAATGTGAAGCTCCACCTCGATGTTGCCGACGTTTAAAGTTAGTGTACCTTCACGCACGTCGACGATGACTCCGGCGGTGGCGAGGAATGGGCGTCCAAGTATCAACGAAGTATCTCCCTCCTCCTTAACGTCCATGATCACGAAGTCACATGGCAAGCATATTCCCCCCGGGACTTGTAGCGGGATGTCTTCGGCGATCCCCACCGGCCTTGTTATCCGTCCATCGGCTAATTGAATGCGCATGTCGGTGGGTTTCAACTTTGTCCCGGTGTTTAGCCTTAAGAACATGGAGAGAGGCATGAGGCTCACACTAGCCCCTAGATCAACCAACGCCTTTTAAAGAGGAACGCCGCCCAAGGTGCAAGGAATCCGAAAACTCCCCGGATCTTTAAATTTCACCGGCTCCTTCTCTCTCTTGGTGAACCAAGAGCCCTCCTCGGCTAGCATGATCTTCTCCTTCCTCTTTCTCCCCGAAATCAAGTCCTTTAAGAATTTAGCATATGTGGGGATCTCCACGATGGCGTCGAGGAAGGGAATATTGAGGCTAACTCATCTTAGATACTCGAGAAACTTCGCTAGCCTTTTCTCCATTTTCGCTCTAGCGAGCCTTTGGGGGAATGGGACCGGTGGCATGAAGCGCCTCTCCTCGATCAATTGCTCCGCTCTAGATTTCTCATTTTCTTGTGGCTCCTTCTCCTTATCAACTTCAACTACCGGCTCAATCGGCTCCAAACTTTCCTCCATGGGCTCCTCGGTAGGAATCATGGTGGGGGTGGTATCCTTTCCGCCTCTAGTGGTAACGGTAACTACGGCATTGATGTGGCCGGTGTTGCCCCGTGGGTTTTGCTCGGGTTGCGCCGGCAATCGTTGAGTGTTCCGATTGAGCAACGCCAATTGCTCCGATATTTGAGCCACAACGGTATTAAGAGAGTCTTGCCCCGCCTTCAAGCTAGCATTGACCTTATTTTGCTCGACCATAAACGCCTCCACCCTAGCTTCGAAGTCGGATCGTTGTTGAGCTTGTGGAGGGTTTTGATTTTGATTCCTCCATCCTTGATTGTATCCGGGCGGCCTATATGGTGGAACTTGTTGCTTCGGTTGAAAATTTTGTTGAGTAGGCCCCCTCGGTGGATAGTGTTGTTGTTGGGGTGGTAGTGGTGGTCGAGCTTGTTGAGGTGGCGATTGTGGCGGGTTCAAAGCTCCTTCATTGTTGGCGTAAGAGAATCCGGGATGATTTCTTGCGGCCGGATTGGCCCAATATCCTTGGTTCCCCGCGACATATTGTACTTGCTCCAAGGCTCCTTCTCCTTGCTCTCCTCCCACGTACATGGCTTGAGATTGGTCTTGCCAATCACACATTTGGTTGGTCGGTGCGGAGGTGGAAGGGGCTCCTTGGGGCTCCGTGATTAACTTCTCCAATCTCTCCACTACCTTGTGGAGAGAATCAAACTTGCTTGTAAGCTCCGCTACGGCCTTCGCTTCATAGATACTAGTCGGCTTTAAGGAGGACGTAGAGTGTCCTCGCTCATCGCCCCATTGTTGATTGTTTGAGGCCATCTCCTCAATTAGGGCCGTAGCTTCATCGGGAGTCTTTGACAAGATGGCACCATTCGCCGCGGCATCAATAATTTGTGTGGTCCCCGGTTGGAGACCATTGTAGAAGCTATGCACTAGCTCCCAATCTTCTATACTATGGTGTGGGCATTGATGCTGCAGATCCTTAAAACGCTCCCAAGCCTCATAGAGAGTCTCTTGGGGTCCTTGCTTGAAGGACATAAGAGCGCTCCGAATCTTCACCGTCTTGGAGGGCGGATAGAACTTGTCAATGAATGCACTCGCCAACTCGTCCCAAGTGGTGAAGACACCCTCAGCTTGCGTCCTCAACCAGTACAGTGACTTGTCCTTTAGCGTGAAAGGGAAGAGACACAGTCTGATGGCATCGATGGAGACCCCCGGCATCTGGAATGTGGCGCACTTCGACAAGAACAATTGGATGTGGTAGTGGGGATTTTCATGGGCATTCCCATGAAATGGATCCTGCTGCATCAGAACCACTAGTCCAGTCTTTAGCTCGAAGTTCTTGTCAGCCGCCAACTCCGGCATGGCAATGGATGAGGTAGTAGAAGAGGTCTTAGGCCGAAGCCTATCTCGAATAGAAATTATCCTCGCCATCCTTGCCGCCAATTGTTCAGCAGTTTCCGGGTTGGTCATAAACCGCCCTTCCGGATTTTGTCTCCTTTCCGCTCTAAGTCTCCGCGCGGTACGTTCGATCTCTGGATCAAACAATATAGCTTCAGGGTCCGCCGTAGACCTCGTGTACATGCACAGAGAAAACATAGTTTCAAAGAGATGATTAGTACCGTGGAAGGGTTAGGTAAAAATAAAAAAATGGAAACAATAATGATAATAATAAAAAATAAAAAAGGAAGTAGCTAGGGGTGGTAAGATCAAACGCAATCGCCTCCCCGGCAACGGCGCCAAAAACTTGATCGCTCCGGGACGTAACCCTAAAGAACGATTGTAGTTTTACCGCAAGTGCACGGTGTAGCAGCGAGCGGGATATCGAACACAGGGAGGACGAATGACCGTGCTTGTTCCAATCAACCTGGCTATTCAAGAAGAAAGATTTGCCTTTGGCGATCCTGTCACAATCGTCAGACAAAGTGCGGAAATATCAAATCAAATAAAGAACGTCTAGGGAATGGGGAATCCCCGCTACTCACCGTATCTCATAAATGTGGGTCGTCGGTATCAAAATTGCTAGATTGAGATTTTGGATGGACTAGTTGCAACTGAATGTAGAACCAAGCTCACGCTCTCGCGCTGTTGCCGGTCTATAGCTATCCTAGGTTTGGGTCCAATCTCTTGCAAACCCTAGCCTAGGAAAGCTAGCATTAGGATCAACATCATCGTCTAATCGTGCACCGAGCCCAATCTCTTGCAAACCCGGCTTGCGATCTAGATTGGGATAGTTCCTACCCGTCCAATCTCTTGCAAACGGGTATTGGCACGGAATGGCAACCGGAAACCCTAGTATCGGTCCAATCTCTTGCAAACCGATACTACGGAAATTCGATTCCAACCCAATTCGGATTTCTAGGGTTTCCTATCGAATCGGGATCCAATCTCTTGCAAATCCCGATCGGTATGAACTCCTAGCTAACCGTAGTAAATTGATCCCAATCTAATCCCTAGATATCAATTCTAGCAAAATTTCTATTAATTCATCACAAATATGAAGTTGGGCTTGTAGGATTCATCCCCACGCCCCAAGACGTGGCGACTACTCACAATTCATAGCAAGATCACAAAAATAATCAATGAAATAAGCAATAGAATTCATCACAATATTGAGATATGCAATAAAAATAGAATTTTTGGGGAAGAGAAAGACAAACCAATGTAGTTATTCAATTAATCCAACAAAAATCAAACTTTGCCTCCTCTCCAATCTAAAGAATAAAACTAAAAAGCTAATCTAAAAAGCTGCTAAAAATCTAAGGAGAAGCTCTCCAAAACTAGGGTAAAAACAGGGGTTAAATACCCCCCAAAATCGTCCAAAAACTGTGACCAAAATACCCCTGCGCAGCCTGTTTTCCGTAATTTTCGCTACAGGCAGCGCGTCGCACTCGGCCGAGTGACAAAAGTCGCTCGGCCAAGTGAGAAACCCTGTAATTTTCCAGTAAGTCGGGGCCTTCAGGGGTCTCTTCTTCAGGGGCGGCTCGGCCAAGTGAGTTGTCGTCACTCGGCCGATGGCTTCATTGTACTCGGGCGGACGGGATTATCCACTCGGTCGGATGGGTCTTCTGAAGCTCAGGCAGCCGAAAAACAGTAACTTGGAGATTTTTGAAGGGCTTCGTCTGGGCGCCACTCGGGCGGATGTGGTCTCTTCACTCGGCCGATGTGGTCTCCGTCGCTCGGCCGAGTGCACATATGAATCGTGTCTGATCTGGTCGGCCGAGCGGTGTCTCGCTGGTCAGCCGAGTGGGTCCTCCACTCGGCCGAGTGGGACACTAAACATGCCCAATCTGCTTATTTTGGCCTCCTCGTCGCTCCTGCGACGTCCGTTCTTCTTCCGCTCCTCTCCAACAGCAAAATACCCCTCGGGGAGGTCGTCGGTGAACCTCTGGAGTAAGCGCATCTCGAGATCACTCCAAATCGCGCCAAATCACCTGAAATACGACAAAAACGACAAATCGTGAAAAGCATCGCAATATCGTCGATATATCGTGAAAAACATGATTTGGGCGATCTAAATGGCATGCAAAAATGCGGGAAAAAGGTGTAAAAATAAGGAGTGATCAATCGCGGGCTCAACTTCCCTCGCTTCCCAAAGCGAATCACTCCACGATTCGGGAAAATCTTCAAGAACACATGGTCGCCAGGCTGAAACTCCAAAGGACGGCGTTTAGCATCCGCCCAATGCTTAAAACGGTCTTGAGCAATCCTCAACCTCTCTCAAATGTTCCTGATAACATCCATGGCCTCCACAATCATTTTAGGTCCCAATAGCTCCCGATCACCAACGTCATCCCAACTCAATGGCGATCGACATTTCCTCCCATACAGTGCGGTGAAAGGTGCCATGCCAATACGCGCCTGGAAGCTGTTGTTGTAAGAGAACTCCACCAGATGTAGATGGTCCTCCCACGAACCCTTGAAATCCAACATGCACGCCCTCAGCATGTCCTCCAAGATCTGAATCGTCCTCTCGGACTGGCCATCCGTCTGCGGATGGTACGCCGTGCTGAAACTCAGACGCGTACCCAAACTCTTCTACAAACTCTGCCAGAACTGAGATGTGAACCTCGTGTCTCTGTCCGACACGATACTCACAGGGACTCCGTGAAGTCATACGATCTCCTGCACGATTCATGTTACATCACTATCTAAACTAGAAAAAGGAAATAGAAACGGAGAGTAAAAGAATTTACCACCATGTATCTCCTCGCTAGCGCCTCAGTGGACTGTCCTACTCGGAATGGAATAAAGTGCGCGGATTTGGTCAATCGATCTACGATCACCCAAATCGCGTCATTCTGCTTCGGACTCCGAGGTAGTCCAGTCACAAAGTACATAGTGATGTGTTGCCACTTCCACTCTGGAATCGGAAGCGGTTGTAGCAACCCTGCCGTACGCTGATGCTCCGCCATCACTTGCTGGCAAACCAAGCACTTGGCTACACTCCGAGCCACACTCCTCTTCATACCAAGCCACCAAAAGTTTAGGCGAAGATCCTTGTACATCTTGGTACCACCAGGATGTACAGAATACGGCGAACTGTGTGCCTCCACCAACAACTCCTCCCTGATATCCCCAGCTGGCACACACACCCTAGCTCCATACCTCAGCGAGCCATCCTCATGAATCAAGAAGTCAGTCCGCAGACTTGCTTCCACCTGCTCCCGAATCTTCACCAACTTCGGGTCTCCAGCCTGACCAGCCTTGATCCGATCCACGATCGTCGACTGTATCCGCATACACATCAACAAAGAAGCTCCTCCAAGAGGAACGATCTCAACACCAGACTCGCAAAAATCCTGCTGCAATCTCCACTGCGAAGTCAACAACACCACCGCTGGAAGCCTGCTCAGCTTATCAGGAACCACGTTCACCTTGCCAGGGTGATACTGCAAATCGATCTCATAATCCGCCATGAGTTCCAACCATCGACGTTGTCGCATGTTGAGCTCCTTCTGAGTAAAAATATACTTCAAACTTTTGTGATCGGTGAAGATGTTCACTTTCTCACTCAGCAGGAAGTGCCTCCAAATCTTGAGCGCAAACACGACAGCAGCCAACTCCAAGTCGTGCGTCGGGTAATTCTTCTCATGAGTCTTGAGCTGACACGAAGCATATGCCACAACATGCCCGTGCTGATGCAAAACACAACCGAGACCCTTGCCAGAGGCATCGCAAAAGATCTCAAATCCTCCACTGCGATCAGGCACAATAAGAATAGGGGCAGTCGTCAATCTCTCCCTCAGAACACCGAAGGCATTCTCACAATCATCCGACCAAACTAAAGGTACATCCTTTCGCGTCAATCTGGTCATCGGCTCAGCAATACGGGAAAAGTCCTTAATGAAGCGCCAATAGTAACCAGCAAGCCCAAGGAAACTCCGGATCTCAGATGCTGACTGCGGAACAGGCCACTCTCTGATGGCCTTAATCTTCTCGGGATCCACTGAAATTCCATCGCCTGACACCACATGCCCCAGAAAAGCAACTCTGTCCAGCCAAAACTCGCACTTCGAAAACTTAGCATACAAACGATGCTTCCTCAAAATCTCCAACACTGTCCTCAAGTGCGATGCATGCTCCTCCTCCGACTTTGAATAGATCAGAATCTCGTCAATAAAGATAACGACAAACTTGTCTAAAAAGTCGTAGAAAATCAGATTCATCAGATTCATGAAAACTGCGGGTGCATTGGTTACACCGAAAGGCATAACCACAAACTCGTAGTGTCCATACTTCGTCCTGAATGCTGTCTTCGGAACATCTTCCTTCTTCACCCTCAGCTGATGATAAGCACTCCTCAGATCCAACATCGAAAACACCCTCAAACCTCCAAGCTGATCAAAAATATCATCGATACGAGGCAACGGGTATTTATTCTTGATGGTCACCGCATTCAGCTCCCGATAGTCTACGCACATGCGACGCGAACCATCCTTCTTCTTCACCAGCAGCACCGGTGCTCCCCACGGAGACACACTAGGATTAATATAACCCTTCTGCAAAAGCTCATCCAGCTGCTTCCGTAATTCCTCCAACTCAACGGGTGCCATACGATAAGGCACTTTCGAAATCGGCTGCGCTCCCGGAATAAGATCAATCGAAAATTTGAGAGCTCGATCGGGTGGCAATCCAGACATCTCCTCGGGGAAGACATCATCGAAGTCCCGCACTACCGCTGGCCTCTCCAGCTCCATCTGCATAGCCACAATCTCCACCGGTCTGGCCCGAAATCGGACAGGGCTAAGCGAATTGCTACCCTGGCTGAACTCGAATACCGGATGTCCGGGGATCTCGAACACAACCTTCTTCCTCCGACAGTCGATCGTAACATAGAAGCTCGCAAGCCAATCCATCCCAAGGACCACATCATAGTTGATGATGTCGTGGACAATGAAATCAGCGTAAAGCTCATGTCCACAAACCACCTATGGGCAAGAATTGCAACCACGATGCACCGAGATCACGCCATTCCCTGTAACGATATTCCAACTCTTGGAAAGAGGGTACGTCGACAAGGAATGCTTCTCCACGAAGCTCCGAGAAATAATGCACATTGATGCACCAGAGTCAAAGAGGACTCGTGCAGGAAATGTGCAAACCAGAATCACACCTACAAACAGCCTAACAATCAAGCCCTAGTCTAGCAAACAATCATGTACAAGCAAACAACATAATCTAACAAACAAAACTAACTAAGAAGGACAGCTAGATTGAGGATTACCTGCGATAACCTCATCCACTGCCTCGCTCTCCACAGCGGTCATCAGAAAAGCCTGCCTCCTTGGCGGAAAAGCCTGCTGAAAGGCCTGCCTCTGTGGGACAAGAGCTGCTCCACGTCCAGCAGGAACAGGCGCTCTCTACTGCAATGGCTGTGCTGCAACAGGTGCTCTCCAAGGCTGCTGAACACCATCCGGCGCTCTCCGCATCTGATTCGCATGCCAACAATCCTTCGCAGCATAAGAAGCATCACCACAAACCAAACACTGACCCAGAAATCTTCTACACTGATCATTGATGTGGCCAGTCTTACCGCAGAAATGGCAGGTCTTCAGATTAGGCCCTCTTGGCCTCTTGAATTGCACGGGCTGGTTAGGCTTGAAACCAGGCCTAACCACCGCTCTGGCCTGCTCCATAGGCCTCTTCCCAGCTCCAGCAACATGTCCTCTCCTCTGGTTCAGGTTCAGCTCCTGCCTCCTCGCAGCTACCAGAACCTTCAGATAAGAGTCCAGATCAGAGGAAGACACAAAACTCTGAAGCTCCAAAGCAAGTCCCTGCAGGAACCTCTGAGCCCTCTCATCTGCATCCTGCACCATCTTCGGTACGAACCGACTCAGCCTGGTGAACTCTTGGTGGTACTGGTCCACCGTCAAGCTCCCTTGCTTCAGCTCAATAAAACACTGCAGCATCTCCTTCCTGGTAGCCTACGTGAAGAACTCTTCATCAAATCTGGACTTAAAGGTAGCCCAAGCTATCGGCTCCACCAGCATCCTCTCTTCCGCATCCCACCAGTTCCGGGCATTATCCTTGAGCTGCCTCTTCGCCAAATCAACCCATCCAGCCGGGCTGATCTTCGCCATCTTCAAATTATCCTCTATGTTCCAAATCCACTCATCGACAGCTAGAGGACCCTCAGACCCATCAAAATAAGCGGGTCCCAGCTCTCGAAACTGCTTCGCTCCTGGCTCGGAACGATGGGCCTCCGGAATAGCCCAAGCAGCTCGAACAACTGGAGCATTCTGGACTTGCAGAAGCACGCCCTGCTGCACCTGCATCATCTGAAGCATCATCCGCATCATCTCCCCATTGGTGGGTTCCCGCTCAGGCTCCTCGTCATGAGGGGGCACACCACCACCACGGGTATTTCGCCTTCCTGCCATCTAATGACGCAGAAAACGAAACAAATTAGACTCATAGCTTATGACTCGGATGTCGAACTTAGTTTATTGGACATTCTAATATTATTATTGTTATTCCGATAATCGCAGTTACAGAAGAAAGACCTGCATGGGCCACCAACAAAACCTGTCACGCCCCGATTCCCTAAAATGGAGGCGAGACGTGAGAAGGTCCGCTCAAACGTGGAGCGGTGAAGCTACACGCCTGATAAGCGTCAATAAATCATATGCAGGTCCCTGTAACCACGAACAGAACAAGATAATAACATAAGGAGATACAGAAATAAAATCCCAAATCTCAGCAATGTCCAAACATTAAAATTAAGTTCAAAATCCAGAAAAGCCACCAGGCTAAAAGAAAGAGTCTAGGCCCAAAACATGGGCAACAAAGCCAACATGGCTTAAAGTATTGGTGCTATGCACCGATAACTAAGCAGTCTAAACAACAACACAAACAGTCTCTACGACTGATCGCCCGTGTCCTCAAACTCCTCGATGAACGCGGGCTCTGACACAGTGTCAGCGAACACCACGCCCTCAGCAGCAACCTCAGGCTCAGGATCTAACATATGTCACCCAAAAGAGTAAAAGGGGCACATGTCAGCAAGTCTAAAAGACTTGGGTAAGGAAACTGAAAGGAAGGTAAACTAACAACCTAGCAGTTATAGTATGCATGACATGGAAGTTATGGTATGAGTGCACAAGTAAGACATAGTGTAACAATAAGTGCAAGAGAACAATTATCATGGCATGTCAAGAGTAGCCAAGCTACTAACAATCTCAATCTTCTCACTAGTCACGATTCAAGTTATTTGTAGATGTTTATGCCTTACAGCTGAACTGTTGGACATTCACACTGAGTGGCCGCTTAACACTACCCCAGAACTCAGAGTTTACGCCTTACAACTGAAGTTGCTGATCGGGCAGACTCCCAGTTGAATGGCCACTTAACCCTTACCCCTCCCACATGTAAACGAGACAGGGTCCATGTACACGATGCTCAGTAAATGAGCCAGGGTTGCCCCGCACAAGAGCTCGTTTTCTGGTTCACAATCCATAAGTATTTTTTGGCGTAGGGTTGTGCCCGCTAAAAGCAGGTGCCTAGCCTCAATCAATTCACTAGGTGTAGCGTGTGCTACACAATCATGGGAACATTTGATACATGCAATGTCATGGCAATAAACAGTTAATTTTGCGTACCGATAATCGAATTTAAACATGACATACAGTATGAATGCAATATGATAAAAATGACGGATCTAGCTTCGTTGTCAAGCTAGATCAAGGGCGTCTAAGCAACTATCATTTCATTGCCTAGTCTCTTTTACGCCTACAACAAGCAAATGGCCTAAAGCATGGCCTAAAACCCTAAGTGGCAAGTTTCACTTGCCTGATACCGACGATGACGATCAACGGTAAAACGTCACACAATGTTAAACTACGGAGGTGGGATCGCTGCTATGGCAAAACAATATTAGAACAACATCCAACCTACTTTTATTAGGGTTTAACAAGAATCACAATGCGGGTTATGAGAATATTAAAGGATCGATTCACTACCGTATTGGAGCGGAAGAACGATGCCGAGCAAGCACGGCAACGGAAGAACGATCCGGAGAACTACGGCTCAGATCTGGAAATGGGGAGAAAATCTGGGGAAATGGGATTTTGTGGGGTTTCGGGGGTTGAAGGCGGCCTAGAGGAGATGGCCGGTGCAAATGGAGAGGGTGAGGGCTCCGGGAATGAAGGAGAAGGGCTAGGGGAAAGTTGGGGAAGATCAGAGGTCAAGGGGGAAAGGAAATGGCCAAGAGAAGTGAAAGAAAGAAAAGAAAACGATTGTGGTATAAATAGGAAAAGTTGCGGCGGCTAGGCGAAACCTAGGGTTTCGAGGTCGATTAGTCGGTCAAAGAAGGGTTGTTGACCGACTAGTTTAAGAACTAGTCGGTCGGTCGACCAACTGTGACCGACTAACACCAAACAGTAACTCAGGTCGTCAAAATGGTCAATGAATTAGTCGGTTAAAGAACAATGGCTGACCGACTAGTTTGCAACCTAGTCGGTCGAAAAACGTTCTTAGACCGACTAACGATAAACAGTAACTTAGGTGAAATTAATCAAAGGAACTAGTCGGTCTGAGAGCAAGTTCTGACCGACTAGTTTCACATCTAGTCGGTCGGTGGTTGTTCTTAGATCGACTAAGAGTAAACAGTAACTTCTGAATTTTTGATTTAATGAACTACTCGGTTTGGGAAGAGTTCCTGACCGACTAGATTGGAATCTAGTCGGTTGGTTCCCCTTCTCGAAACAACTAAAGTGCACAAAAAGTCTCGAATCGAAGCGCGAAGCTTCGGGAAGATTCATACGGCTTCTAAGATCAACCTATCTCTAAGATATGAGTGATATGAAGCTCGTCACGAATGACTTGCTCCAAACTCAACGATCTAAGGAAGAAGCTAGAAAATCACAACGAAACGAACGAAAACGAAAGCTACGGAGACGGAACCACACGTAAGGAGAAAATCCACCGAAACATATATATAATATAGATAATCCAATTACATGAAAACCAGTCGTTACATCCTCCCCAACTTAAGAAATATTCCGTCCTCGGAATTTCCAACACTCACGTGTCCGGGAACAAAAGTGGGTAGCGCTCTCGCATCTCATCCTCTCTCTCCCAAGTAGACTCTCCTGGCGAGCCGTGTAGCCACATTACCCTCACAAGATTGACAACCTTGTTTCGGAGTGACTTCTGACGCCTGTCCAAAATCTGCACTGGCTGCTGGTCATACGTCATATCAGGGTGAACGGTAATCTCCGAGAAATCCACAGCATGAGACGGATCACTGATGTATCGACGAAGCTGTGACACATGGAAAACATTGTGAACTCCTTCCAAAGATGGCGGCAAGGCTAAGCGGTAGGCTACCTCGCCAACTCTCTCCAGGATGTCAAACGGTCCAATGTATCGCGGGCTCAACTTCCCTCGCTTCCCAAAGCAAATCACTCCACGATTCGGGGAAATCTTCAAGAACACATGGTCGCCAGGCTGAAACTCCAAAGGACGGCGTTTAGCATCCGCCCAATGCTTAAAATGGTCCGGAGCAATCCTCAACCTCTCCCGAATGTTCCTGACAACATCCACGGTCTCCACAATCATCTCAGTTCCCAACAGCTCCCAATCACCAACGTCATCCCAACTCAATGGCGATTGACATTTCCTCCCATACAGCGCGGTGAAAGGCGCCATGCCAATACTCGCCTAGAAGCTGTTGGTGTAAGAGAACTCCACCAGATGTAGATGGTCCTCCCACGAACCTTGAAATCCAACATGCACACCCTCAGCATGTCCTCCAAGATCTGAATCGTCCTCTCGGACTGGCCATCCGTCTGCGGATGGTACGCCGTGCTGAAACTCAGACACGTACCCAAACTCTTCTGCAAACTCTGCCAAAACTGAGATGTGAACCTCGTGTCTCTGTCCGACACGATACTCACAGGGACTCCGTGAAGTTGTACGATCTCTTGCACGATTCACGTTACATCACTATCTAAACTAGGAAAAGGAAATAGAAACGGAGAGTAAAAGAATTTACCTCCATGTATCTCCTCGCTAGCGCCTTAGTAGACTGTCCTACTCGGAATGTAATAAAGTCCGAGGATTTGGTCGATCGATCTACGATCACCCAAATCGCATCATTCTGCTTCGGACTCCGAGGTAGTCCAGTCACATAGTCCATAGTGATGTGTTGCCACTTCCACTCTGGAATCGGAAGCGGTTGTAGCAACCCTGCCGTACGCTGATGCTCCGCCATCACTTGCTGGCAAACCAAGCACTTGGCTACACTCCGAGCCACACTCCTCTTCATACCATGCCACCAAAAGTTCAGGCGAAGATCCTTGTACATCTTGGTACCACCAGGATGTACAGAATACGGCGAACTGTGTGCCTCCACCAACAACTCCTCCCTGATATCCCCAGCTGGCACACACACCCTAGCTCCATACCTCAGCGAGCCATCCTCATGAATCAAGAAGTCAGTCCGCAGACTGGCTTCCACCTGCTCCCGAATCTTCACCAACTTCGGGTCTCCAGACTGACCAACCTTGATCCGATCCACGATCGTCGACTGTATCCATATACTCATCAACGAAGACGCTCCTCCAAGAGGAACGATCTCAACACTAGACTCGCAAAAATCCTGCTGCAATCTCCACTGCGAAGTCAACAACATCACCGCTGGAAGCCTGCTCAGCTTATCAGGAACCACGTTCACCTTGCCAGGGTGATACTGCAAATCGATCTCATAATCCGTCATGAGTTCCAACCATCGACGTTGTCGCATGTTGAGCTCCTTCTGAGTAAAAATATACTTCAAGCTTTTGTGATCGGTGAAGATGTTCACTTTCTCACTCAGCAGGAAGTGCCTCCAAATCTTGAGCGCAAACACGACAGCAGCCAACTCCAAGTCGTTCGTCGGGTAATTCTTCTCATGAGTCTTGAGCTGACACGAAGCATATGCCACAACATGCCCGTGCTGATGCAACACACAACCGAGACCCTTGCCAGAGGCATCGCAAAAGATCTCAAATCCTCCACTGCGATCAGGCACAACAAGAATAGGGGCAGTCGTCAATCTCTCCCTCAGAACACCGAAGGCATTCTCACAATCACCCGACCAAACAAAAGGTACATCCTTTCCCGTCAATCTGGTCATCGGCTTAGCAATACGGGAAAAGTCCTTAATGAAGCACCGATAGTAACCAGCAAGCCCAAGGAAACTCCGGATCTCAGATGCTGACTGCGGAACATGCCACTCTCTGATGGCCTTAATCTTCTCGGGATCCACTGAAATTCCATCGCCTGACACCACATGCCCCAGAAAAGCAACTCTGTCCAGCCAAAACTCGCACTTCGAAAACTTAGCATATAAACGATGCTTCCTCAAAATCTCCAACACTGTTCTCAAGTGCGATGCATGCTCCTCCTCTAACTTTGAATAGATCAGAATGTCGTCAATAAAGATAACGACAAACTTGTCTAAAAAGTCATAGAAAATCAGATTCATCAGATTCATGAAAATTGTGGGTGCATTGGTTACACCAAAAGGCATAACCACAAACTCGTAGTGTCCATACTTCGTCCTGAATGCTGTCTTCGGAACATCTTCCTTCTTCACCCTCAGCTGATGATAACCACTCCTCAGATCCAACATCGAAAACACCCTCAAACCTCCAAGCTGATCAAAAATATCATCGATGCGAGGCAACTGGTATTTATTCTTGATGGTCATCGCATTCAGCTCCCGATAGTCCACGTACATGCGACGCGAACCATCCTTCTTCTTCACCAGTAGCACCGGTGCTCCCCACGGAGACACACTAGGATTGATATAACCCTTCTGTAAAAGCTCATCCAGCTGCTTCCGCAATTCCTCCAACTCAGCGGGCGCCATACGATAAGGCGCTTTCGAAATAGGCTGCGCTCCCGGAATAAGATCAATCGAAAATTCGAGAGCTCGATCGGGTGGCAATCCAGACATCTCCTCGGGGAAGACATCAACGAAGTCCCGCACTACCGCTGGCCTCTCCAGCTCCATCTGCATAGCCACAATATCCACCGGTCTGTCCCGAAATCGGACAGGGCCAAGCGAACTGCTACCCCGGCTGAACTCGAATACTGGATGTCCGGGGATCTCGAACACCACCTTCTTCCTCCGACAGTCGATCGTAGCATAGAAGCTCGCAAGCCAATCCATCCCAAGGACCGCATCATAGTTGATGATGTCGTGGACAATGAAATCAGCGTAAAGCTCATGTCCACAAACCACCAACGGGCAAGAATTGCAACCACGATGCACCAAGATCACGCCATTCCCTGTAACGATGTTCCAACTCTTGGAAAGAGGGGACGTCGACAAGGAATGCTTCTCCACGAAGCTCCGAGAAATAATGCACATCGATGCACCAGAGTCAAAGAGGACTCGTGCAGGAAATGTGCAAACCAGAATCACACCTACAAACAACCTAACAATCAAGCCCTAGTCTAGCAAACAATCATGTACAAGCAAACAACATAATCTAACAAACAAAACTAACTAAGAAGGACAGCTAGATTGAGGATTACCTGCGATAACCTCATCCACTGCCTCGCTTTCCATAGCGGTCATCAGAAAAGCCTGCCTCCTTGGCGGAAAAGCCTGCTGAAAGGCCTGCCTCTGCGGGACAAGAGCTGCTCCACGTCCAGCAGGAACATGCGCTCTCTACTACAATGGCTGTGCTGCAACAGGTGCTCTCCAAGGTTGCTGAACACCATCCGGCGCTCTCCGCATCTGATTCGCATGCCGACAATCCTTCGCGGCATGAGAAGCATCACCACAAACCAAACACTGACCCAAAAATCTTCTACACTGATCCTTGATGTGGCCAGTCTTGCCGCAGAAATGGCAGGTCTTCAGATTAGGCCCTCCTGGCCTCTTGAACTGCACGGGCTGGTTAGGCTTGAAACCAGGCCTAACCACCGCTCTGGCCTGCTCCATAGGTCTCTTCCCAGCTCCAGCAACATGTCCTCTCCTCTGGTTTAGGTTCAGCTCCTGCCTCCTCGCAGCTACCAGAACCTTCTGATAAGAGTCCAGATCAGAGGAAGACACAAAACTCTGAAGCTCCAAAGCAAGTCCCTGCAGGAACCTCTGAGCCCTCTCATCAGCATCCTGCACCATCTTTGGTGCGAACCGACTCAGCCTGGTGAACTCTTGGTGGTACTGGTCCACCGTCAAGCTCCCTTGCTTCAGCTCAATAAAACACTGCAACATCTCCTTCCTGGCAGCCTTCGTGAAGAACTCTTCATCAAACCGGGACTTAAAGGTAGCCCAAGCTATCGGCTCCACCAGCATCTTCTCCTCCGCACCCCACCAGTTCCGGGCATTATCCTTGGCTGCCTCTTCGCCAAATCAACCCATCCAGCCGGGCTGATCTTCGCCATCTTCAAATTATCCTCTATGTTCTGAATCCACTCATCGGCAGCTAGAGGACCCTCAGACCCATCAAAATAAGCGGGACCCAGCTCCCGAAACTGCTTCGTTCCTGGCTCGGAACGAGGGGCCTCCGGAATAGCCCGAGCAGCTCGAACAACTGGAGCATTCTGGACTTGTAGGAGCACGCCCTGCTGTACCTGCATCATCTGAAGCATCATCCGCATCATCTCCCCATTGGTGGGTTCCCGCTCAGGCTCCTCGTCATGAGGGGGCACACCACCACCACGGGTATTTCGCCTTCCTGCCATCTAATGACGCAGAAAACGAAATAAATTAGACTCATAGCTTATGACTCGGATGTCAAACTTAGTTTATTGGACATTCTAATATTATTATCGTTATTCCGATAATCGCAGTTACAGAAGAAAGACCTGCATGGGCCACGAACAAAACCTGTCACGCCCCGCTTCCCTAGAATGGAGGCGAGACGTGAGAAGGTCCGCTCAAACGTGGAGCTGTGAAGCAACACGCCTAATAATCGTCAATAAATCATATGCAGGTCCCTGTAACCACGAACAGAACAAGATAATAACATAAGGAGATACAGAAATAAAATCCCAAATCTCAGCAATGTCCAAACATTAAAATTAAGTTCAACATCCAGAAAAGCCACCAGGCTAAAAGAAAGAGTCTAGGCCCAAAACATGGGCAACAAAGCCAACATGGCTTAAAGTATTGGTGCTATGCACCGATAACTAAGCAGTCTAAACAACAACACAAACAGTCTCTACGACTGATCGCCCGTGTCCTCAAACTCCTCGATGAACGCGGGCTCTGACACAGTGTCAGCGAACACCACGCCCTCAGCAGCAACCTCAGGCTCAGGATCTAACATGTGTCACCCAAAAGAGTAAAAGGGGCACATATCAGCAAGTCTAAAAGACTTGGGCAAGGAAACTGAAAGGAAGGTAAACTAACAACCTAGCAGTTATAGTATGCATGACATGGCAGTTATGGTATGAGTGCACAAGTAAGACATGGTGTAAAAATAAGTGCAAGAGAACAATTATCATGGCATGTCAAGAGTAGCCAAGCTACTAACAATCTCAATCTTCTCACTAGTCACGATTCAAGTTATTTGTAGATGTTTACGCCTTACAGCTGAACTGTTGGACATTCACACTGAGTGGCCGCTTAACACTACTCCAGAACTCAGAGTTTACGCCTTACAACTGAAGTTGCTGATCGGGCAGACTCCCAGTTAAATGGCCGCTTAACCCTTACCCCTCCCACATGTAAACGAGCCAGGGTCCCTGTACACGATGCTCAGTAAATGAGCCAGGGTTTCCCCGCACAAGAGCTCGTTTTCTGGTTCACAATCCATAAGTATTTTTTGGCGTAGGGTTGTGCCCGCTAAAAGCAGGTGCCTAGCCTCAATCAATTCACTAGGTGTAGAGTGTGCTACACAATCATGGGAACATTTGATACATGCAATGTCATGGCAATAAACAGTTAATTTTGCGTACCGATAATCGAATTTAAACATGAAATACCGTATGAATGCAATATGATAAAAATGACGGATCTAGCTTCGTTGTCAAGCTAGATCAAGGGCGTCTAAGCAACTATCATTTCATTGCCTAGTCTCTTTTACGCCTACAATAAGCAAATGGCCTAAAGCATGGCCTAAAACCCTAAGTGGCAAGTTTCACTTGCCTGATACCGACGATGACGATCAACGGTAAAACGTCACACAATGTTAAACTACGGAGTTGGGATTGCTGCCATGGCAAAACAATATTAGAACAACATCCAACCTAGTTTTATTAGGGTTTAACAAGAATCACAATGCGGGTTATGAGAATATTAAAGGATCGATTCACTACCTATTGGAGCGGAAGAACGATGCCGAGCAAGCACGGCAACGGAAGAACGATCTGGAGAACTACGGCTCAGATCTGGAAATGGGGAGAAAATATGGAGAAATGGGATTTTGTGGGGTTTCAGGGGTTGGAGGCGGCCTAGAGGAGATGGCCAGCGCAAATGGAGAGGGTGAGGGCTCCGGGAATGAAGGAGAAGGGCTAGGGGAAGGTTGGGGAAGATCAGAGGTCAAGGGGGAAAGGAAATGGCCAAGGGAAGTGAAAGAAAGAAAAGAAAACGATTGGGGTATAAATAGGAAAAGTTGCGGCGGCTGGGCGAAACCTAGGGTTTCGGGGTCGATTAGTCGGTCAAAGAAGGGTTGTTGACCGACTAGTTTAAGAACTAGTCGGTCGGTCGACCAACTGTGACCGACTAACACCAAACAGTAACTCAGGTCGTCAAAATGGTCAATGAATTAGTCGGTTAAAGAACAATGGCTGACCGACTAGTTTGCAACCTAGTCGGTCGAAAAACGTTCTTAGACCGACTAACGATAAACCGTAACTTAGGTGAAATTAATCAAAGGAACTAGTCGGTCTGAGAGCAAGTTCTGACCGACTAGTTTCACATCTAGTCGATCGGTGGTTGTTCTTAGACCGACTAAGAGTAAACAGTAACTTCTGAATTTTTGATTTAATGAACTAGTCGGTTTGGGAAGAGTTCCTGACCGACTAGATTGGAATCTAGTCGGTTGGTTCCCCTTCTCGAACCAACTTTAGTGCACAAAAAGTCTCGAATCGAAGCGCGAAGCTCCGGGAAGATTCATACGGCTTCTAAGATCAACCTATCTCTAAGATATGAGCGATATGAAGTGTTGGATATGGAAGACATTTGTACACCCTTGTGGGGGATGTACGAGGGATTACGGACCTCGAACGTCGCGTACACGAAGTCGTGTGCAAAGGGAATCTGTTCCCTTGCAGAGAGGATCTCTGGATGAGCGAGAAAGTCGCATTATATATGCATAAGTGCATGCGACATATGGCTAATAAAGGGGGAATATCTTAAGCTTATGTTGTACCATGCATATGGTACAACTTAAGCTTATAATGTGCCATGTATCATGGTACACCTTAATTAAGTTGTTCCAAAGGAACAACTTACCCTAAAATAACTACCTTGGGGGCTATAAATAAGACCCAAGAGTAGCCAGTTTCCTTACACCATTTGCATGAAATTCATGCATGCATCTTCTTCATAGCGAAGATCTGCAGAAATATTTCCTCTCCCTCCATCCAAGTTCTTAATCTAAAATAGAGATTTAGATTGTGGATTAGTAGCCTTACTCCATTCATGAGAAGACTCGATCCGTCATGGCGAATCCGAAGGCAAAGTTCCGAGACTACCGCTCCGCATACGCTAGCGTAAGTCTCCACTTTAGTTATCGATCCTAACTCTGTTTTGGGAAGGATCCTTCATTGGTATCAGAGCCATATGGGTTCGCCCCGGTCAATCCACCGCCCCGTCGAAACTACGAACGAGTCGTTGTCTTTTTCACGAATGGGTCTCCTACTATTACGGATATAGTAGGAACGCTTCGTGACAGAGAGAACGCAGCGGTTGTTCTTTTCACGTTAGGGTCTCCTATCATTACGGATATGATAGGAACTCTCCGTGACGGGAAGAACCGACCGTTCACGTAGTACGTTATTCATTTTTGGCACACGGCCATTAGGAAATAACTAATTTCTCGACGAACGGGTGCTTCATCGACGAACGGGTGCTTCATCGAGGAAGATGATGGAAGTTATTTCCATCGGGTAAGAGGAAAATTTGGTGCATGTGCACCATGGCCAAATGGGCTATGAAGGCCATGCACCCCCTCTCCCCATGCGGAGGGGGTTGGCTACGGCCAATAACCACCGGCGACCACCCCATCAAGGGGGAGGAATGAGTGCGGCAACCCCATTTAAAGGGGGTGGCCGGCCATGGCCAAAGGGGCCATGGCCGGCCAACGCCGAATGGCCTTGGCCATGACCGGCCATGTCCAAGCCATGGCCGGCCATGGCCAGGCCGGCAGTGGCCGGCCAAGGCCAGGCCGGCAGTGGCCGGCCTTGGCCAAGCCCTGCCGGCCAGGCCGGCCCTGGCAGTGGCCAGGGCCGGCCCTTGGCCGGCCTACCGGCCCTGGCAGAGGCCAGGGCCAGGCCGGCCCTGGCAGAGGCCAGGGCCGGTGCCCTGGCCTCAGGCCAGGGCCTGGCCGAGGCCAGGGCAGGAGCCATGGCCCCGGCCAGCGGCCTGCCGGCCCTGGCAGAGGCCAGGGCCGGCGCCCTGGCCTCAGGCCAGGGCCTGGCCGAGGCCAGGGCAGGAGCCCTGGCCCCGACCAGCGGCCAGGCCGCCCTGGCAGAGGCCAGGGCAGCGCCCTGGCCTCAGGTCAGGGCCTGGCCGAGGCCAGGACAGGAGCCCTGGCCGGCCCTGGCCGAGGCCAGGGCCTGGCCGGCCCTGGCCGAGGGGGCCAGGGCCCCTGGCCGGCCAGGGCAGAGGCCCTGGCCGGCCCTTGGCCAAGCCCCGGCTAGGGCAGAGGCCCTGGCCGGGAGAATTTGCATTTCGAAAATTGGTCGACCAATTTTGTGTTTTTGGTCGACCAATCTAGCAAAAGGCGAGGGTCGACTGCAAATTTGTCAACTGACCCATACGGGGTGACAAAGGGCATTGGTCAAACTCGAATGTGTCGATTAGCCCATACGGGGCTAACCACAGTGCCGACTAGTTCATACGGGACTAACGTTTTAATGAAGTTTTTCATTGGGCTCTACTCCTTGAAGATTAGCCATAGTGCTCTACTTCATGTGAGATTAGCCATGTCATTGTGCTCTACTCTACGGAGATTAGCCAATGTACTTATAACGTTGTGCTCTACTCTACGGAGATTAGCCAACGTGCTTTCAAATTTTGACAAAGATGTTTTTCAAATAGGTTATGTCCCGTCCTTAAATCGGGATAGCGCAATTTAGAATTCCAAGTCCTACCACGATCCGGCCATGGTTATCTAACCCATGGGTGTGTAGAACAGGTCTCGTGGCTTGGCAATTGTTGCGCTAAAATTCTTTGCGCAAACTCTCACCTATTCTATTTTGAAAGATATGTTTTTCAAAGTAATTTTCCGCTGCTAATACCATACGGGTATTATTTCTGATTTCTTTTTACTTAAGATAAGTAAGAGGGATACTTTGAAAGTTACTTCTAGATGGTAGTTGGGAACGTAGTGAACTTCTCGATTCTAGAGTAACATTTCAACGCATCCAAGGAACTTATCAAGTGTTTAAAGAATCGAAACTTTATGCATAGAATTTTGATCGTGTTTTTCATTCTCTTTGCAGTTTTTTGAATCGAATATGTCTACCGCTTCTAAGAACATTGTCGCAGAGCTTAACAAAGGTGAAAAGCTCAACGGCGACAATTATAAACTTCGGTCAATTAAAATCCAATATGTTTTGGAGGAGCAAGATGTGCTCGAAACACTCCAAAACATAATGGAAGAACCTGAGTTGGGCAATACGGCCCAACACAAGAGGGACCGGGAAGCTTATGATGTTTGGACTCGAAAGAACAAAATAGCACGTATTACGTTACTGTCCGCAATGGACAATGACATAATGCGTCTATTTCGGGAATTCGACCTAGCCAAAGACATATGGTCTGAGCTAGAGATAAAGTTTGGTGGAACTTCGGTTACCAAACTCCTCTCCTTAAACATTCAATTTGATTCGTACAAGATGCGGCGAGATCATTCTATGAAAAAGCATCTCCGCCACATGGCGAATCTTATATCTGAATTAAAGGATGCGGGTGTTACGCTGTCTGACGAACAGCAGATCCAAGCAGTCATTCGTTCACTCCCAGATAGCTGGGATAACATGAAAATGCATCTCACTCATAATGAGTGCATTAAAACTTTAAGCGATGTATCGAAACACCTCGAACTCGAGGAAGAGCGGATTCAAGCCGCAAAACCAAGTGCAGAAGTGCACGTGGCCGCTAGTTCCTCACATGGAGGAAATAAGCGGAAGAATAAACGCTTAAGGTTTGTGAACGAATGAAAGCAAGAACCGGAAACCTCAAAGAAGACAAAGAACAAAAAGTGGCAAAAGAATGTGCACTCAAAGAAGAAAAACTTGAAGAAGATCAAGTGCTTTAAGTGCAACAAGTACGGTCACTTCGCCCGTTCATGTACGGATGGAAGTGATAAGGTAACTTGTAGGGCTAGTTACATATGTGTTTCTAGTTCCATGTTTCTTGCTGAATCTAACTATTTTTGGTTGATTGATTCAGGGGCCACAGACCACGTAGCGAAGGACAGAAGGTTCTTCGTAGAGTATCGAAAGATAACTCAAGGAACAAAGTGGATATACGTCGGCAACAACACACGTGTTGAAGTCAAAGGCGTCGGAACATGCAAGCTAGTTCTCGACAACGGCCGGACTTTATTATTACACGACGTACTCTTTGCTCCAGATATTAGAAGGAATATCGTTTCCGTGGTCATGTTAATGTCTTTAGATTATGAGTGGAGGTTCTATAAACAATATGTTGACCTTGTTTGTAATAATTCTTTGATTGGTTCTGGTAATGTTTGTAATGGATTAATTGTTTTAAATACAATGTATGATGATTCTTCTTCCATTAATGAAAGTTTCCATTTGACAAATGCTTCTAACTCTGAGTCTGAGATCATTTGTTGGCATGCAAGACTTGGTCATATTGGACCAACTAGAATGGATAGACTTGCCAAAAGTGGCTTGCTATCTAATGTTTCAAAAGTTGAAATGTCAACTTGCGAACATTGTCTTGTAGGGAAAACTTGTCGCAAGCCGTTTGGAACTGGCACAAGGGCCGAAGTTCCATTACAGCTTATCCATTCGGACATTTGCGGTCCAATGAATGTTAAGACAAGACGCGGGAAGTCCTATTTCATCACATTCATTGATGACTTCACCCGTTTCGGACATATCTATTTGATATCCCACAAAAGTGAAGCTTTGGCTTGCTTTAAAAACTATATGAGTTTAGTGGAGAATCAATTAGATCGCAAGTTTAAGGTTTTGCGAACCGATAGGGGCGGTGAATATCAATCAATAAGTTTTAAGGAACTTTGTGATGAAAAAGGCATAGTACATCAGGTAACTATGCCTTACACTCCGCAACAAAACGGTGTTACGGAAAGAAGGAATAGGACATTGATGGAAATGGTCCGATCAATGATGTCTCAGGCAAATTTGCCTATCACCTTTTGGGGTGACGCATTATTGACGGCAGCATTCATCTTAAACCGTGTACCCTCGAAGTCGGTAAGTTCTACTCCTTATGAGTTGTGGAACAATAGAACTCCAGACTTAAACATTCTAAAACCTTGGGGTTGTGCCTCTTACGCACATTTATCCTCTCACAAATATGGCAAACTTGGGCCACGTGGGAGGAAGTGTATCTTCATCTGATACGCTGAAAACTCCAAAGGATATGTTTTCGTCGGTCAAGAGGACAATGGGGGTCTAATAGAATTCGAATCGAGGGATGTTGTCTTCTTGGAAAAAGAGTTTCCAAAACAGGGTGAGATAAGTCAAGACTTATCCTTGTTTGAGACTTGGGATCAAGAAGGATCGGAACGTTCGAGTGGGAGAATTCTTGGTGAAGAAGAAAATACGTTTCGAACTTCACCAATGGATGATACGAACGATACCAATCCTATTCTGAGTGGGAGTGATGTTATTCCAAGTGGGAGTGATGTCATTCCAAGTGGGAGTGATCAAACTCAAACAAGACGTAGTAATCGAACGAGGCTAACACCTCTGAGATTTGAGGATGAATTTCCTCAAACATTCATGACATTACTACAAGATGATGACGAACCTGCAAATTTCAAACAGGCCGTCACATGCCCTGCTAAAGATAAATGGATATCGGTAATGGAAGAAGAACTTCAATCCATGAAAACAAACCAAGTCTGGGACTTGGTTAAATTACCTAAGGGACGTAGAGCCATTGGGAACAAGTGGGTTCTCAAAATCAAGCATAAGGCTGATGGCTCCATCGAGAAATATAAAGCTCGCCTTGTTGCGAAAGGTTTCACGCAACAGGAAGGAATAGACTACGAAGAGACTTTCTCTCCTGTCGTGCGTTTTACCTCCATTCGCTTAATTCTGGCAATGGTGGCTTGTTTGGACCTCGAATTACATCAGATGGATGTAAAGACTGCTTTTCTTAACGGAGAACTAGATGAGGAGATCTACATGGAACAACCAAACGGGTTCATACAAGAAGAAAACAAACATAAGGTTTGTAAACTTCGTAAATCCATATATGGTCTTAAACAATCCTCAAGGCAGTGGTATATGCGCTTTCAAGAAGTCGTTTTGTCGTATGGTTTCTCCATGCTCGACGAAGACAACTGCGTATATATTAAGAGGATTAAAAACAAGTATGTAATTATGTCTCTTTATGTAGATGACATACTTATAGCCGGAAATGATAAGCGTCTTATCTTGGATATCAAAGCTTGGCTTTCATCCGTCTTTGAGATGAAAGACATGGGTGAAGCTGCATATATTCTTGGGGTTAAGATCTCAAGGAATCGTTCCAAGAAACTTCTTTCTCTCTCTCAAGAGACATATATAAAGAAAGTTTTAGAACGGTTTAATATGTAGGACTGCAAGCCAATTGATACTCCAATAAGCAAAGGCGAGGGTCTATGTTTGGAGATGTGTCCCAAAGATCCAAAAGAAAAGAAAGCTATGGAAAAAGTTCCATACTCCAGTGCTGTCGGGAGTCTGATGTACGCCATGATGTGTACCAGACCGGACATTTGCTATGCTGTTGGTATGGTAAGCCGTTACCAATCCAACCCAGGACAAGCACACTGGAAAGCGGTGAAGAGGATATTAAGATACCTCAAAGGGACTGCGGACTATGCGTTATGCTATCAAGGCAATACCTTGAGACTCGAAGGCTATACCGATGCTGATTGGGCGGGTGATCTCGACGAGCGAAGATCTACCTCAGGCTTTGTTTACTTGCTCGGGAATGGTGCAATATCCTGGAGCAGCAAGAAGCAAACCTGCATCGCCTTATCAACCATGGAAGCCGAATTCGTAGCATTCAGCATGGCGGTCCAAGAAGCTGTTTGGCTTAGGAAATTCTTAGACAGTCTGACGAATGCCTCTGACTCGAACACTGTTCCTATATACAGTGATAGTCAAGCTTCGATTGCCTATGTCAAAGATCCTAAATTTCATTGTAAGACCAAACACATTGACATTCGATTCAAGTTTGCGAAGGATTATGACAAACGGAAGGAAGTAGACATAGGATACATATCCACGCATGAGATGATAGCGGATCCCCTTACTAAGGCGATCCCCAGAGATGTGTTTTTCAAACACTTATCATCTATGGAAATGCGTAGGTGCTGAGCTGTATCATGTAATATTTCCCATGTCTATAGAAGATCAAAATTTAATTTGCATACAAGTTTCTTACAAATGATTTTATGTACATTTGTGTTTGAGTCTCAGCTATTTTATTGTGTGTATGTCGGACAGATTAAGGTTGGCTCTCTCACATGAGCAACCGCCTTATCTTATCAGATGGATAAGATAGAGATGAGACTAGTTTAAAGTCAAAATCATTAGACAAATGATTTAGAGTCATGACTTAAACAAGATAGTCGAATAAAAGATCTGCATCATACAGATGCTTACAAAAGATCTGAGATCTGTATCACAAGGATATAAAGATCTCATTGGATTTTTTAAATCCTATCTGTCTTATGCAGGATGAGAGTCCGTGAATATTTCACGAGTAGTAAGGGGACTCAAAAAGATAGGCACCGTGGTGTCTGATCTTTCATCCGTACAACATCATTAAGACATACTCTCCCTGGGAAAGGAGTGATGTTGTAGTATGTGTTCATACCACGTATGCATTTCGACCACTGAGTTAGTAGCAATAGTGTTTGCTATTATGTGAGACTCAAAGGCCATACGGGTCTTAACTCTTACCCTCAAGGACTCCAATTGGTTCCTTTAGATTTGACGAGATGATCGCTATCTTAGCGTGTTGCTAATGGGCTATGGTAATTCGGCTCGGTGGGGCACGTTAGAAAAGCGAATCAAGTCAAGATCAGAAGGTTCGCAAGAAGAGGAAGATTGATTTCATATTCGCATTTGGACTTTAATGATTCAAAGCTGGCCAGCCAATTGTAATCCAGATGGGATTAAATTGTTGAATATAAAGTATAAGAAATGTGAAGAAATAATCTAGGGTAAAGCATGCGTTGAACTACTCAACTTTGCACCTTCGAGGTCGTTGTGTATCTCTAACAAGTGCACAACAACAGACTCTACGCGCATGACGGTCGCACGGTCTATTTCTCGGTATGATAGATGAAAGAACTAAGGGAAAGACGTTCTCTTACAATCCCCTCAAGTGTGAGTGGGAGATGTTGGATATGGAAGACATTTGTACACCCTTGTGGGGGATGTACGAGGGATTACGGACCTCGAACGTCGCGTACACGAAGTCGTGTGCAAAGGGAATCTGTTCCCTTGCGGAGAGGATCTCTGGATGAGCGGGAAAGTCGCATTATATATGCATAAGTGCATGCGACATATGGCTAATAAAGGGGGAATATCTTAAGCTTATGTTGTACCATGCATATGGTACAACTTAAGCTTATAATGTGCCATGTATCATGGTACACCTTAATTAAGTTGTTCCAAAGGAACAACTTACCCTAAAATAACTACCTTGGGGGCTATAAATAAGACCCAAGGGTAGCCATTTTCCTTACACCATTTGCATGAAATTCATGCATGCATCTTCTTCATAGCGAAGCTCTGCAGAAATATTTCCTCTCCCTCCATCCAAGTTCTTAATCTAAAATAAAGATTTAGATTGTGGATTAGTAGCCTTACTCCGTTCGTGAGAAGACTCGATCCGTCGTGGCGAATCCGAAGGCAAAGTTCCGAGACTACCGCTCCGCATACGCTAGCGTAAGTCTCCACTTTAGTTATCGATCCTAACTCTGTTTTGGGAAGGATCCTTCATGAAGCTCGTCACGAATGACTTGCTCCAAACTCAACGATCTAAGGAAGAAGCTAGAAAATCACAACGAAACGAACGAAACGAAAGCTACGGAGACGAAACCACACGTAAGGAGAAATTCCACCGAAACATATATATAATATAGATAATCCAATTACATGAAAACCAGTCGTTACACCTATGCCCCGAAATAAGAGCTGATATAGGACGCTGCAAAGAAAGGCTAATACGAGAAGAGGGACGATCTCAAATTCTATAAATATCACAATGACTATGGGCACGACACAAACGATTGTTGGACCCTCAAGAAGGAGATCGACACCCTACTCAAACGGGGACACCCCAAAGGCCCGACCAGTGATCCATCTAGCAAGAAAGGATCTTCGAAGCAAAAGGGCAAGATGACGGGATCGCCCGTCACCAAAGTGGTCGACTAATGAACCATCTAGAACCTCTGGTGAATAATACGACAATTAACGACACTAGCTCTGACATCAAGTGGAAACACCTTTATGCCTTTACCGTTTTTATTTAATAAAGCATGTTTCCTTTATCAAACAAAGGTTTACTTCTTTGAGCCTTCGTAAAGTTTGTAGAGGTCACCCAACAAAAAAAATCCTCTCGAAAAAGGACCCGATACTCAAGAGATGATGGTGAAAACTGAACTTACAATGGTACAAATGGTCGTCAGCCGTAAGTCGAAGGGGCCACCCCTTCATCACTGAACGACTCTCGAATGAGCGTCAGCCATAAGTCGAAGGGGCCACCCCTTCGTTACTGAACGACTCTCCTAAACAGCAGTCAGTCGCAAGTCGAAGGGGCCACCCCTTCGCTATTGAATGACTCTCGAATGAGCGTAAGCCGTAAGTCGAAGGGGACACCCCTTCTCCACTGAACGACGGTCCTAAATGGTCATCAGCTGTAAGTCGAAGGGGCCACCCCTTCGCCATTGAACGACTCTCGAACGAGCGTCAGCTGTAAGTTGAAGGGGCCACCCCTTCGCCGCTAAACGACTCTCCTAAACGGTCGTCAGCCAAAAGTCGAAGGGGCCACCCCTTCGCTACTGAACGATGCTCGAACGAGCGTCAGCTGTAAGTCGAAGGGGCCACCCCTTCGCCACTGAACGACTCTCGAATGAGCACCATCTGTAAGTCGAAGGGGCCATCCCTTTGCCACTGAACGACTCTCCTAAACGGTCGTCAGCCGTAAGTCGAAGGGGCCACCCCTTCACCACTGAACAACTCTCCTAAACGGTCATCAGCCGTAAGTCGAAGGGGCCACCCCTTCGCCACTGAATGACTCTCCTAAACGATCGTCAGCCGTAAGTCAAAGGGGCCACCCTTTGCCACTGAACGACTCTCCTAAACGGTCGTCAGCCGTAAGCCGAAGGGGCCCCCCCTTCGCCACTGAATGACTCTTGAACGAGCGTCAACTGTAAGTCAAAGGGGCCACCCTGCGCCACTGAACGGCTCTCCTAAATAGTCGTCAGCCATACATCGAAAGGGCCACACCTTTGCTACCGAACGACTCGGGTCCCCATATCATCAGACAATGAGTCAAGCGGATCACACCTCCCCCAGGAAAATGGTGGTCAAATTCTAAATGTGGTTTGATGGTCTACCCTCGAAGCAATGCCTAACCCATCGAAAGGGGCCATCAGGCATTGAGACCACCACGGGGAGTGAGTGACAACAAACAAGGAGAGGCAACGACATACAAGAATACACAAGCCAATTCTCTTGTCACTCTTCATTGCAAAATGTTGTTATCATTTACATCATCCCCCCTATACATTCAAAATTCTATTCGTCCGTGGGAGCTGCCTCATCCACGCCTTGGCTTGACTCATCATCGTCATGGCTCGACTCATCCTTGCCATGGTCTGTAAAAACCACCGAGATATTGTCGATCTCTGAGGATAGGTCAGGAAATCGATTCTTCATCTCCAATCGGCATCGCTCGTAGCCCTGCTCATATAGCATGTCAAAGTCGGGAAAAGTGTCTGTGAATTCGCAGATCGCCTTCTCCGAAATGACGTCAGCTTCAGCTCTCTCCTCCAGCCGGCATTCTCTGCTTTTTCTCTTAAGGCAATCTGTTCCACCTCCCTCCTACGAGGCTCGCTGAGCTCCCGTTCGAGTTTCTCAACAATCAACGACCTCGTCTTAGAGAAGCGTCAGACTTTTTCCAGCTCAACCTGGGACTCCCCACCCTTGACCTGATGGCCTCCAAAGTGACACCGTAATCGGCCACCTCCGAAGCTTGACGGTGCAACGCCATGGTCGCCACAAGAGCCTATATACAATGATCGATGATCAGCCTGTACGCAGATGATAACATCGATAGAGGTCCAAATGATCATTACCTGGACGCTTGCGTGGACGGCTATTGACGCAAGCTGCTCGTAGTCGACCCTTTCCATGTCCGCTCTGTCCTGTGGAAGTGTCACATTCTTACCGATGCAGGAAGCGGCCCCACAATCAAGAAGGGCAGAATCCCCAAGCCTCAATGGGAATCTCGCCCTAACAAGCTCCTCCTCAACACAGTCGAATGGGACCTGAGAAGATCGACCCTCCAACAATATCGGTCAGTACTCCCCAGGGATGTCTCCTGGCAACCTTACGGAAGGAGACAGACCCCCCCAAGTCCAGGAGTCCTGGTGCACACGGCGATCCGGCAGAACCTGAGTCTCCATCGAACCTTCCTCGTGGGGTGCATCACCCCCGGGTCGAGATGTCTGCTTCGCGGTGGCGTTCGACCCAGACAGCTCCGAGTCGCTGAGGAGAAGAACACTCTGCATTTTCCGACCTATCTCTCGTTCAACCACCTCAAACTCGGAGGAGGTTTCTTTCTTCTTCTTCTTCTGATGAGGGCAAGCCTCCTGGGCGATCCCCTCAACGATCATGGGCCAATCTACGGCTGGCTGGGTCGAAGACCTTGATACGGTCGGGGCCCGAGGCGACAACATCCTCACCTCCGACTCTCTGGTGGAAGCCTCGATCTTATCCTTCAGTACTGGATCTACCTGGTAATCCGTGTTGATCATGCCTGCTAGAGCAACAAACAAGTTAGTCCGAGTGACGAAGGTCGAACAGTTGGCAAGCACGGTCGAACCAACCTTTCATCCACACGGTCCGACGCAACACTTCGTCTGACCATAGCCACTTAACCAACCTCATCTCCTCTGGCAGACCCTTCAGAGTGTCAGTGGCTTTCTTCTCTTCAACGGTCAGCGGCTTATCCTCGGTAGGCCCCAAATCGAGGGCACCCCAACCGGTGCAGAAGCTTTCATCTCCCTGGAAAACCACAAACTCAAACTCGTCCTTCCACTTGGGGTTGGAGGTGGGGAGATCTTCCATTGGCTTCCTTCCCCGACGAGCCATTATCGTGTACCACCCTGGGGTCTTAAGAGGAGGAATCCAAAAGAAATGGTTGAACAAACGCATGGATGGCTCGATTCCCTTCGTCATACACAGAACTATGAAGGCCATCAACATGCCAATACCATTCGGCATCAGCTGGCAGAGGGAAATGTTCAAGGTACACAGGAAGTACCGTTGGAAAGGAGGCATGGGAAATCGAAGGCCCCGTTCTAAATTTTTGACGTAGACCCCCACTTCCCAGTCGCCGGGACAATGAGCCCTCTCGTCCCTCCTGGGCAGTCTGATCTGATAGTCGAGGCGAACATACTTCCTCAGAAGCGTGTCGATTTGGACAGCCTTAACCTTGGTCTTCAAATCTGCCAGCAAGCCTGGATCCATGACCCCTTCCTGGTTCTTCTGGATGGTGGTGACCACATTCTTTTCGGAGGCAGATGACAAAGCCATTGCTTTTGAGAGAAGGAGAATCCGAATCAAGCGAATGAAGAAGGTATCCTCGCACTCCTCCACTGGAACCGTCATATATGTGCGAAGTGGCAACCGTATGATGGAGCACGTATCGAAGATCAAAGGACCGGGGTGTCTTGGATTTCAAATCGACAAATATATCGAATCGACGAGGTGGGCGTTTTGGCACCCAGAACTCGAGTGCTATTTTCTCGACTGCCGCGCCCTATTAAATGCGATGTAACATTGCTTGACCTCAGCAGATGGATCCTTCAAGGTCATGCGATGAGGGCGATTGTTGAGTCATTGGGCCGGCACTCGAGGAAACTCGGTCGTCTAATAGCCAAGGCCCACAGGGCCCACCAGAGATGTCCGATATCGACTCAGTCAAAGCCCAAATGGCCAGCCGACCGTTAGGTCTATCTCGCACGAACGTGGGATTAAAAGTGGGCTCGAAAATATCCGGGACGTGGGTAACGTTCACTCCCATTCATGATGGAAGATCATGGCCCCATTATAGGTGGTCGTTATCTCCCCAACGTCTCTGAGAGGACCCCGAACCTATATAAACAGGGAGAAGGGGTCCCATCTTCAAGGTACGAGATCTAAGACATAGAACTCTATCTTCATACTTTACCTCTCTACATACGGGCTTGCGTCGTCAGTCTCAAGACGAACCTCCGTCAGTCGATCTCAGCTACGCCAAGTTCCCTCTCTTCCTTAAGTTCCATACTAACTTAAGCATCAGAGGGGATTTGGGTCAGAATCCAGATCCGACCCTCCTAACGACTCTCTGTGGTGCAGATGGACGATCTCCATCCAATGCCGAAGGTCGATGCCGTGTCGTCAACCCCAAATGACCGACCCAGCGACCGCTCCTAGGTCGATTGAAGGTCATTTCATCTCCAACTACCATCAACCGACCCTCGTTCCACCAACCAGGGGTCCCACTCTAGACGCTGACAAGGCTCTAGCTCAGCGCTTCGAGTCTTCGTCAGCTTGATAACTATACTGGTCAATTTTGACCTTAACATCATATTATGATTGAAAGAGATCTTCCATATGATTATTTCAAATCCTATTCAAGTTAAGATTCCATCCAATCTCCTTATTCTAAGGGATTCTAATTGATCCCCTCTTCATATATATAAACCCACATCCAAAGGAGAGAGAATAAGCAAATAAGATCGGCCCTAGACTTATTTCTCTTCATCTTGGCCGAATTTATCCTCCAAGCTTCAAAGAGATCATCAAATTCGCAAGAAGAAGAAGGAGCTCGACAGACAACGCTAAAAAGTGCATAACTCTCTCCACAGAGCTCGGATTAACGAGCTGTTTATGCCAGGATGATCACAACTCAGTGCCCTATAATGGTGATGTTTTTCTGATTTTAATATCTGTATTAAATTAGTGGTATTTATTTTAGCATGAGTTGTATTCTGTATAGCTTCATATATTTCATCATCTCCTAGGCCAAATTTCTTCATCATCTTCAAGCCTTGATGCAAGCATAAGGAACCATCCATCATCAAGCTACATATCCAAGTATAAGCCATCTCTAACCTAGAGGAGCAAGCAACCAAGGCCACCATCTTTGAAGAAGCAAAGTCCAAGAGATCAAATTATAAGCCCTATGACGCAGTTCAAAGATCTGAGAATTCCTCTCTACAAGAACATCCAAATCGGTCCTTTCTTATATTTCAGTCGAAGAGGACAAGCTCACGATTCCAACGAGTATTTATTTGGATTTTTCTGAGCTCGGGTCGATTTACTACAATTTCTGGAAGATGGGGCAGAAACAACGCACAAACTGCTGCCGATTCTACAGAACAGAGAATTGATTTACGCATACACCAGATTCGAGCAGATTTATGCATCGAAATTCGGAGGGCTATATCTTGAGATTCAGACATCGGATTGAGACACCGTTTGTGCCAGCGTGAAGCTGACAACGCGCTGATCGACAGAGATGATGACACGGACACGAACTAAACTTTTCTGAACTCTTTACTCTTTATATTCGTGTAGTAGTGTATCGATTTTTGTAGGGAAAACTTTACCATATTTGTGATACTTTTGGGGTCTTGTCTAGTGTGGAACTAGACAAGAGAGACTTGACTAGTTGGGGCTAGTCAAGTGAGAGCTTATACGAGGATTAGTTTTGTTTAGCACCAGTGAAGTGCAGGTACTGAGAACCAGGGGAGTGTAGAGTGGGTTCTCTAGCTACAAGTTGTACTCGGAGCACCGGTGGAGTGCGGTACGGAGAACCACGTGAGTGTAGATAGGTGCTCTAGCTACAGGTTGTACCAGGAACATTATTAATCTAGTATTTGCTTTCGGCGCTGGACGTAGGTCGTGGGGACGACCGAACCAGGGTAAATCTGCTGCGTACTCTGTGATTGATTATATTTACTCTGCATATGCTATAACTGCCTGTGATTGCTCGTGGGTTGCACGAGAATTTTTATTAGGCTATTCACCCCCCTCTAGGCTTAGATCCAGATCCAACAAGTGGTATCAGAGCAGGTTAAAGGATCTAGTCTAGAAATCATGAATACCCAGACTTAGTTTTTGCTCATGGCATGCCTATTGATCGTCCTCCTTTATTTAGTGGACATGATTATATATACTGGAAGGCTAGGATGAAAACTTATTTACTATCCGTTGAAGTTGACACTTGGTACAATATTATTGAAAACAGACATACTATAATCCCAAAGCCTGAAAGTAATTTGGATGCTAGAAATGTGTGTGCTATAAACGCTAGAGCAATGAATATTTTATTGTGTGGAATAGATAGAAAAACATTTGATCTTATCTCATGTTGCTCTTCTGCGCAGGATATATGGAGGACTTTGGAGACAACCTATGGAAGCAAGCATCCTACGATAATCACATCTCTAGCGATGAAAAGAGCCTACAAAAGGGAAGAAAAGCTCCTTTAAATAAAAATGATGCTTATGTGCCTCAGAATATTAGTAAGAAAACTACTAAGAGTATGCTTTGTTTTAATTGCAGGAAGAAGGGACACATCATGAAGGATTGCCCATAAGAGAAGAATAATTTAGCAGAAAAGAAAGAAAAATCTCTAGCGTTAACGTGGGATGACGACAGCGAGGGCGAGAATCAAGAGGAGACTGCTCATTCCTCCCTTTGCCTAATGGAAAAACATGATGAGGTAAAAACTTGCACTAAAAGAACTGAACTTCTGAATATTTGTAAAGAAATGCAAGTTGTAATTGAGAGGCAACAATGTACTATTAATGATATGCAAGATGAAAACATAGAATCTACTATAGAAAAACGTGAATCCACATTAGAAGAGTTTAGAAATTCTAACAGTAAACTGTAACAAGAAAATTGCGACATGTTTAATGAAATAAATGAACTGAAAGAAAAACTTGTTGCATGTGATTCTACCATAAATTTGTTGAAAAAGGAAAAATCTAGGTTGCCTGAAAAAGCTGAATGTCTTATTTGTCCTACCTTGTTAAAAGAAATTAGCATGTATAAACAAAATTTGATTAAGCTAGAAACTGAAAGTGAATATGTGATTAGAGAGCTTAATGAAAAATTGTGCATGCTAAAAAATGAGCTTAAAGAAAAAATGTATGATTTTGAAAAGAAAGCTGAAACTGTGAAAAAGAATAAAGAGGACAATAAGAAAGTTTTTATTAATAAATGCACTTTGCTTGTGAATGATAATGCTTTCTTGAAATCCAAAGTCGCTAATCTAGAATTGTCATTAAATAAATTTTCCATGGGAAAACAATCGTTGGATATTATTCTTGAAAATCAACTTTATGTCAATAATGGACGTGGACTTGGATATAATTTGAAATATGCTGAAAAGTCTAATTATAAGAGATTTCATAATGTGCCAAGCAAAGTTAAAAATATTTATGCAAAGTACTTTACCTGTGGTAGTGTTGGTGATACTTCTCCTTATTGCAAATTTAGGAACACAGTATAAAGTTTAAGCAAGTGTGGGTTCCTAAAAATTTGATGACTAACATGAGTGGACCTTGTTAGATTCCAAGGTCACACATAACATCTACCGTGTAGGTAAGATGGAGATGGCGAGGAACTATGTATCGAACGTCTCATTATTTGGTTCCTTAGCCATACTACATTGCGAAGTTATGATTTTTCCTCCTTGAACATAATGCATACCTTTATAGTTTTTGCATGCTTGATTTTTTATTTTCATTTTGTGTGCTAGTTTGTTTGCTTTTAGTTTGTTTAGTTCTTTATAAAAGAAAAATAAAAAAAATTGGAAAAGACAAAAAGCAAAAAAATGGAACTTATCTTTTCTTTTGAATCATTTAAGTGATATTAATGAATGATAATCATATCCAAGAAGAAATTGATGTATTATTGTTATGGCTACATGCGCATGTTTGATTTTCTAAATAGTCATGACATGTTCAATGATTAGAATAATTTGATTTCTACGCCTACACTTTCACTTCCACGAATATTAAATATTGTTGTACATTTGGAGACATCTTTTATGAAGTATTGGAAAGTGAATGTAGGATGAAAAATAACTGAAAATCTAAGAGATATGATGTGTCTTGCCATGGATAAAAATTGAGCAAAAAATAATTGAATATGAAAAATTGAAAAAGAATGAAAATAGCTCTGTATGAAAAATGGATACAATCCTTGGCAAGTACACTACCCACGAGTATCCAACATATGCTTTAGGGGTAATCTTTAGCGTTGGTGTTATACTCGTCAAGCAATGCCACCCCCACATCTAAGAGTACTTATAGGCTACGTTTTTGGGTGTGGTACCTTGAACTCATTTTTAATGAGATGTGGAAAATCAATCCTAGATGATTTCATGTTTAATGGAAAATGTGGATTGGTTTTGGTTGAATTTCTTAAAAGTTCTCCTTATGTGCTTCAATGTTTAATCATCACACTTACATGAAGGTGTTGAAGTCTATGTTATAATTCTCATTGAATTTGAGGTGCTTATTCTATGAATGTCTACAACAAGTGCTGGTTGTAATTTATGATACTCTTTAGTTTGCACGTGGTATGAAATTTGACTTCATGTATACACTTTTGATGATAACAAAAGGAGGAGAATGAATTGAGAAGATTTGGTGTGTGAATTAATGCTTATATGTTGCATATATGAATATTGGTTTAATGGGGAGCATGAATAAAGGGGGAGCATGCATACATGTTTGAATGCTTGAAACATTATTGTTGCATGCTTGTATGTTACACATTGTTACGCCTATTTGACCGAGACCCATAAAGCACGAGCCCAAGAGCCCGACTACTGGTCAAAAGCCCATCGGCGTCCTCAAAGCCCATTCGACAAAGGCCCTACAAGGGACCTTCTCGAACGTCGATCCGACCCGGCCCCAATAACCCGTTGGTCGCTCGCCCACTCCTGCAAAAACCACTCCCCCGGACGTGCGACCACTAAATAGCGATAATGGGGAGGTGCTGGCATGGCGGAGAGAGCGGCGGCGAGGGGGGACTGATGGGGCACGATCAATGGCGGGCGTGGGACGTGGGCCGGAGGCAATCAAGCGGGAGCTCTATAAAAGGGCCAGGAAGACGACGAAGAAAGGGACCGCATCTCAGGTAGCAAAACCTAAGGTATTCCATCAACGACCTCGTTCCCCCAATTCATCTCCTTCCTCCCCCGCTCGCGCCGAGAGACGCCGTTACGATCTCCTCACGAGTCAGACCGTCTCCGCCGGGCCCCCCTATCTCAGATCTCTATCTGACTTAGGCATCGGAGGGGATTTGGCCGGAACCAAGGTCCGGCCCCTTGACGAGCGTTCTCGTCTGCGCAGGTGGACAACAGATCAACGGGCCGAGGCTACCCCTCGCCCCTCTCCGACCACTCGATCAACCGGACAGTGAGGCTTCCCCTCACCGTCAGCCTGCTGTGGCCGAGCACGTCCTACCGAGGCCGAGCGTCCTAATCGGGTCCGAGACTCTCCCTCGCCACCCGTCGGCCGTGCAACTACCCGGGCGACTGAGGCTACCCCTCGTCCCCCTTCCAGCCGAGGCCGAGCACACCTGTCCGAGGCCGAGCGTCTCAACCAGGGCCGAGGCTTCCCCTCGCCCCTTCTGCACCGATTCGAAGCCCCCGAGGGACCCAAAGCGGGCCCCTTGACCACGTTGACCGGGTTCTCCACGGTCAACGCTTTGTAGTGAGAAAACACTCTGAAACATCTGGCGCCGTCTTTGGGAAACAAGACTGTCCCACGAAGAAGCAAACCACACCTACAATGGCGCGAGCCAACAATGGAAGGAAGCGCATGACCCCCATCCCGGAGGAGGGGAATGGCGCATCTAATGGCAACCCCGAGGACACGCACGTCGACGGCCACCCCGCCCACTCAACCGAAGAGACCGGCGGCTCAGAACTAGCCACACAGGGACAGCTCCGTGCCCTGGCTCAGGAGACCAACGCGAGCCTCCAGACGTTGGTCGCGATGGTACAGCAGCTTGTCGGCCCCGCGCCGTCCGACGGAGGCGCGTTGAACGATAGCCACCGATGGGCGGGGGTCCCCCGCACTTGCGGTCCCCGGTGGTCGACGACCACGGGACCCGGAAACCGAACGCAGAGCGTCGGTTCACGCGGTCCGGCTCCCGTCAGGTGAGGTCACGTGCCTCCTCGCCCTATCGTGAAAGAAGCCGAAGAGAGACCGAAGGGACGAACGGCGAATCGATGACGGCATCGTCCCGTCGATCACGGTCGTCCCACCGCAGGAGAAGCGAACGACACCACTCAAGAGACCGATCACGGCGGAGCAGGAGCTCCCGCAGGAGGAGTCGGGAGCATCGGGTCAGCCCGACCCCCAGCGTGGCGAAGGCTGCGGAGCCAGCCCCGCCGGCGCCGGTGCTACCTCCACCCCCGATCGAGCCGGAAGCAGGCGAATACCGCATCCCCGGAGGCATCCACGGGGACCGGTGTCCCTTATCACGGAGAATAACCGACGCCCGGGTCCCCTCTCGATTCAGGATCCCGGTGCTGGGAAAGTACGACGGAATAGGAGACCCGGCACACCACGTGATGGACTACGAGGGGGACATGGCCTTCCAGGGAGCTGACGATGACCTGCTTTACCGGGGCTTCTATTCTACTCTCAGGGGAGCGGCGAGGATCTGGTACCACAGCCTGCCCGGCCGCTCCATCGACAGTTTCGAGCAACTCGCCCAGTTGTTCTGCAAACAGTTCATGGCGGGGAGGCTGATCAAACCTGGTGCTGAACATCTGTTCAACATAGTGCAAGGCCCGGCCGAGCCACTCCGACAGTTCATGCGCCGCTTCAATGCGGAAAGGCTAAACGTGAACAACCCACCCGACCTGGTGGTCCAGACGGCTCTTAAGAAAGGGCTTCGCCACAGGGGCCTCAAGAAGTCCCTACACAACGACCCCCCGAAGGACCTCCCCGGGATCATGGCAAGGGCCGAACGCTTCATGCTGACCGAGGAGGCCTTGGCCGAGGATGCGGGAAAAACCGCTCGAGGGACCAAGCGTGGCGACGGTGGACGAGCTAGCCCCGAAGGGTACCGGACCGAGAAGAGGCAGAGGAACAAGCAGCGGGGAGAAAGCGCGAGGGACACCACCCCAGACGCCATTCTCACCCAAGTACAGAAGGAAGAGCGAGCTGATCGCCCCCCACCGAAGGCTAAAAGAGGCGGGAAGAACCGGGAGAAGTACTGTAAGTACCATAAGGACGATGGTCATGACACAGAAGATTGCTGGCATTTGAAGAAGGACATTGAAAAGCTGATGAGCCGAGGGCACGCCAGGAATCAGGCCGACGAGCCGGCCCACGGAGAAGGGACCTCCATGCAGCCGGACAAGGGGAAGAAGATCAACACCATCCAAGGCCCCCTCCGCATCATAGAGTGAGCAGGCAACGTCCCTCCCCCCGGTGGCAGCCTAGTATGAGGGAGTTATCTAGTTTTACATCCCTCTGTCTAGCTTCATTTCCTTTTTTCCATTTCCTCCAAATGTACCGGTCCGACAGGACTCTTGAGAGTACAAATGCATCCCTTTTGTTATCTTCATTTAAAACCCCGATGGAGTTGACATGACACCAATAGCATGAAAGGTTGGGGACCGCCGCCTCACTGAAGGAGGAAGAGGAGCTTTGCCCTCGCCGACCGACTCCAGCGCTCATAAGTCTGGGGGCAATTTCCCCAGCATGCACGGGCGCTGACCGGTCCTAAGCCGAGGAGCTTTGCCCTCGCCGACCGACTCCAGCGCTCATAAGTCTGGGGGCAATTCCCCCAGCAGGCACGGACGCCAACCGGTCCTAAGCCGAGGAGCTTTGCCCTCGCCGACCGACACCAGCGCTCATAAGTCTGGGGGCAATTCCCCCAGCAGGCACGGACGCCGACCGGTCCTAAGCCGAGGAGCTTTGCCCTCGCCGACCGACTCCAGTGCTCATAAGTCTGGGGGAAATTCCCCCAGCAGGCACGGACACCAACCGAGGAGCTTTGCCCTCGCCGACCGACTCCAGTGCTCATAAGTCTGGGGGCAATTCCCCCAGCAGGCACGGACGCCGACCGGTCCTAAGCCGAGGAGCTTTGCCCTCGCCGGCCGACACCAGCACTCATAAGTCTTGGGGCAATTCCCCCAGCAGACACGGACGCCGACCGGTCCTAAGCCGAGGAGCTCCGCCCTCGCTGACCGACTCCTGCGCCCCTAAGTCTGGGGAGAATCCCCCCAGCCGACGCCAGCTTCGTCCATTCCTAAGCCAAGAACAAGGCGACAACGCAAAGTACACAAGAAGTCCAAGTAAGTCGATTTCGTTTATAATAGCTAACCAGAGTACAAAAATGCGTCTTATTTACAGGGGATCAAGGTGAAGGAAACACCCTACAAACAATCTACTCACGACGAATGACAGAGTTCTTCGCCTACAGAAGCTAGATCGACACCGACAGAGCAAAATTGGTTGACAAAAGACCCGAAGTAGGTAGCCCAAGCTAGCAGCCATGCAACCAGCAATTATTGGCCATGGAGTCGATAACGAAGCCGAAGGAGATAGCGGGGGCCAGGGATCCATTTCAAGTAGACGGGCCCAAAGCGAAGCGAATGCTTAAAAATTTGAGGATAAGGCCGGGAGGGACGGCTTAGGGAGCCCGAGCTCGGGAGGACACATCGTCGGGCACTTCGCCCTGCTCGGAGCGAGGGGGATCGATCGACGGTGGGACTTGCCGAACACGCTCCGCACATTCCCGGAAAGAAGACTGGACGACTTCGACGATCCGAGGGGCGATGAGGTCTTCATACTTACCGAAGGCCTCCCTGAGAACCTCGAAGATCCTCTTCCCCAGGGTCTCGACGACGCCCTTCTCCACCTCCTCTGCAAGCCGCACCACCTGGCGCCGATCCGACAGTTCCCTCTGAAGCTCCTCCCTCTCCAGGCGGAACGACTCCGCCGCTTCCTCAGCCGACTGATGAGCATCCTCCAGCTTTCCCTGGAGGACACCCACTCGTCCCTCAAACTCGGCCACACGGAGGTTGAGACGCCGAGACTCCATCTGGGCCTCCGTCATAGCCACCTCAGCCGCCCCGGCCCGCTCCTAAGCCCTCATGGAGGACTCCTCCAGCTCCCTCAAGCGGACGGCTCGACACTGCAACTCCACAGCGAGCGCTGAACCCTGAAAAGACGAGACATGGGCTAAGAAGAGGATAAAGAGAAAGAGAGGATAGCAAGATAACCGAACCTGTTGAAGGATCTAGACCAAGGAATCCGACATCTTGTCAGCCGGAATCTTCTTGAGGAGGCTGCGGTCCCGGGGAGGGACGGAGACCTCGGCAACCTGCTGGGCCAGGGCTCGGTCAACAAACATCGAACTCCCAGGGACGACGATCGAAGCCAAGTCGCTCGCCAACAAGGCCCCGACCCCTGGTGATACGGGCGAAGACGCTGCGAGGGGGGTGGCTGGCAAAGCTATCGAAGGATCCCCGGCGGTCACCACGGGAAGAGCGGAACCTGCCGGACCGGAGGGATCCACGTCCTCCTTCCTCTTCTTTCCACCGTGGGGCTCCGAAGGCGCCGGAGGGGAACGCTTCCGCCTCGCACCATCCTCACCCCCCGGAAGGGGATCGCCAGAAGAAGAGGCGGGAGGCGCAGCCACCACCTTACCCACGGAAGGCTCGGCTCGGTGCACTTCCTCCTCAACGGTCCTCCGAGGCGCCCTTCCAGAGGTACTACCTCGGCTCCGAGAGGCTCCACGACGGATCAGCTCGTCGACGTCACGGACGAATTCACGGCCTGCCATCCCTGCAAAGGAAACCGAAATCAGGATGAGTCACAGGGCAGTCCGAGGAAGAAAAAGCGACCTACCCGGGGACCACAATATGGCCTTCAGGAGTAGGTCGTCCAACAAAAAGCAGATGGACTTCGATTCCAAAGGAAGAGCCGACAGCGTCGCGGCGGCTGTCTGGTCAGCGTCGGAAAGGGCTAACGGCGAGCAAGGCTGGACGGACGTGCCCCAGCTTGTCAGGATCTGGGCATCAGCCAAAAAGACCACAAAGACGTAATCCGAGCTCCAATCCCCCGACCAGCGGGGAAGCCCTATCAGACATTCCCTCCTTGAACGAGCACGGAGGTGCAGCCATGGCCCCGGCCCGACCACCTGGATCTGATAAAAGTGGAAAAGAAGGGGGAGAGACGGCTCCAGACCGCGGATGCAACAGAGCGTTACGAAGCCCGTCAGTACCGCGATCGAGCATGGGGTGAACTGACACAGGGACACCGTGAGATGTTCCATGACCTGGATGATAAAAGGATGGAGCGGGAAGCGAAGACCCAGGCGGAACATCTCGACGTAAGCGCTGACCTCATTGCTCCTCGGAAGGCAAATCCGCTCGTCGACAAATGGAACTCGAACCTCGTATGGGAAGCAGAGATATCTTTCCCGGATCTCCGCGGCCACCGAAGGAGGAGTCCTCGACTGAGTACGGAGGACGACCATGGGCACATTAAGCCGCACGGCAGCCGACGCAACATCGTCACGAGCGTAGTCTGGAAAAAGTTTCCCCTTCCCCTTATCTTGGAGAGAACGACTCCCGGCGGGGGAACCAGACTCCCCTAGCCGGGGTTCGCCCCGCCCGGACTCCGGGGGACCCCTCGTCCTTCGGCCAGAACCGCCTATCCTAATAGCAGCCATAGGATGAAAGCAAGAGAGGAATTACCTATTTTCAACCAGTTTGGAGAGGGCAAAGAAGCGAAGGCGACGGGGAACTCCGAGTTGTTGAAGGCTTTGAATACCGGGAGGAGCAAAGGAGAAGTGGAGATCAACACAACTGGGGATCTTATATGCCAGGGGAGAATTCGAAGCGCCTGACAAGAACGCGTGGTGAGGCTCGAAGAGTCGGCGGCGTTCCGAAATTGGCGCCAGTCGAAGTCCAATCGATCCGCCTCATCATGACCTGCATTTATGGCCTTGCCTCGATTGAAGCGCCGCTCGGAATCCCAGGAGACATAACGGGTGATCTGAGCGAGCCGAGGCTGATCGACCCCACCAATGGCGGCTCACGAACCCTTCAGCTTCTCGAACTTAAGGCGACTCCGCGAGCGGCGGGGACAAGCTTGCCGCTACACGTGACAGCATCTGAAGGCCGACGGCGCTTCGGGACCCGCGCCTTAAAAGTATCGAACGGGCCAACTCATGATGACGACTAATAAATGAGTCGGCATCGACTGGCGAGCTCGTCAAAAACGGCAGAGGTCACATCGGCCGAGCCGAACCGGCCGAGGCCGATCAACCCGACCGATGGGGGCAATTGTTACGCCTATTTGACCGAGACCCATAAAGCACGAGCCCAAGAGCCCGACTACTGGTCAAAAGCCCATCGGCGTCCTCAAAGCCCATTCAACAAAGGCCCTACAAGGGACCTTCTCGAACGTCGATCCGACCCGGCCCCAATAACCCGTTGGTCGCTCGCCCACTCCTGCGAAAACCACTCCCCCGGACGCGCGACCACTAAATAGCGATAATGGGGAGGTGCTGGCATGGCGGAGAGAGCGGCGGCGAGGGGGGACTGATGGGGCACGATCAATGGCGGGCGTGGGACGTGGGCCGGAGGCAATCAAGCGGGAGATCTATAAAAGGGCCAGGAAGACGACGAAGAAAGGGACCGCATCTCAGGTAGCAAAACCTAAGGTACTCCATCAACGACCTCGTTCCCCCAATTCATCTCCTTCCTCCCCCGCTCGCGCCGAGAGACGCCGTTACGATCTCCTCACGAGTCGGACCGTCTCCGCCGGGCCCCCCTATCTCAGATCTCTATCTGACTTAGGCATCGGAGGGGATTTGGCTGGAACCAAGGTCCGGCCCCCTGACGAGAGTTCTCGTCTGCGCAGGTGGACAACAGATCAACGGGCCGAGGCTACCCCTCGCCCCTCTCCGACCACTCGATCAACCGGACAGTGAGGCTTCCCCTCACCGTCAGCCTGCCGTGGCCGAGAACGTCCTACCGAGGCCGAGCGTCCTAATCGGGTTCGAGACTCTCCCTCGCCACCCGTCGGCCGTGCAACTACCCGGGCGACTGAGGCTACCCCTCGTCCCCCTTCCAGCCGAGGCCGAGCACACCTGTCCGAGGCCGAGCATCTCAACCAGGGCCGAGGCTTCCCCTCGCCCCTTCTGCACCGATTCAAAGCCCCCGAGGGACCCAAAGCGGGCCCCTTGACCACGTTGACCGGGTTCTCCACGGTCAACGCTTTGTAGTGAGAAAACACTCTGAAACTTACACATCATTGTCACACTTGTTGCATATTGCATACATCCTCCATTATCACACTTCACACACACACATGTCACGATGAGATCATTTGAATCGTTATTGCAAATCTTATATTAGTTTGTCATCATCAAAAAGGGGAGATTGTTGGATACAATGTGTAGTTGGATACATCGATCAATGAATTCGTGTTTGATGATAACAAATATGTGTGAACGATTTAATGTGTGTGCTAAGTGTTTTCAGGAATGTCACTCTCGCAAATACTCAAAGAGAGACCTAGTAAAAGTGATGGAGAATTTTCCATGTATTAGCAAAGTAGACTAAGTCAAAGATGGAGATAATGGCTACAAATATTGGACTAAGTCAAAGATGAGAAGATGAGGATGAAATCAATTCAAATCCATATTTGAATTGATTCAAATCAATTGGTGAATGAATCAGATCCTAAAGCCATACAAATTGAAGACTTGGTCAAAGATGGAGAGATAGGGAGAATCTCATGCAAATCAATATAAGAGATTAAATGAGATCTTAATTCAAATCCTATAGCCATCCATATTCAAACTCCAAATCCTATTGTGATTGAAAGAGATCTTCCATATGATTATTTCAAATCCTATTCAAGTTAGGATTCCATCCAATCTTCTTATTCTAAGGGATTCTAATGATTATAATTGATCCCCTCTTCATATATATATAAACCCACATCCAAAGGAGAGAGAACATGCAAACAAGGACGGCCTTAGACTCATTTCTTTTCATCTTGGCCGAATTTATCCTCCAAGCTTCAAAAAGATCATCAAATTCACAGGAAGAAGGAGCTCGACGGACGACATCAAAAAATGCATAACTCTCTCCACAGAGATCGGATGGACGAATCGTTTGTGCCAGGATGATCACAACTCAGTGCTCTACAACATGCTAATATTTTTCTGATTTTAATCTCTGTATTAAATCAGTGGTATTTATTTTAGCATGAGTTGTATTCTGAATTGCTTCATATATTTCATCATCTCCTAGGCCAACGTTCTTCATCATCTTCAAGCCTTGCCGCAAGCATAAGAAACCATCCATCATCAAGCTAGATATCCAAGTATAATCCATCTCCAACCTAGAGGAGCAAGCAACCAAGGCCACCATCTTTGAAGAAGCAAAGTCCAAGAGATCAAATTCCAAGCCCTATGACGCACTTCAAAGATCTGAGAATTCCTCTCCAAAAGAGCATCCAAATTCGTCCTTTCTTATTTTTTTAATCGAAGAGGACGTGCTCACGATTCCAACGAGTATTTATTCGGATTTTTCTGAGCTCGGGTCGATTTACTACAATTTCTGGAAGACGTGGCAGAAACATACTTTACGCACAGACTATTGCCGATTCTACAGAACATAGAATTGATTTATGCACAGATCAGATTCAGGCAGACTTGCGCATCGAACTTCGGAGGGCTATATCTTGAGATCCAGACATCGGATTGAGATACCGTTTGTGCCAGCATGAAGCTGATGACGCACTGATCGAATAGACGACGACACGGACACGAACTGAGCTTTTATGAACTCTTTACTATTTATATTCGTGTAGTAGTGTATCGATATCTGTAGGGAAAACTTTACCATATTTGTGATACTTTTGGGGTCTTGTCTAGTATGGTACTAAATAAGAGGGACTTGACTAGTTGGGACTAGTCAAGTGAGAGCTTATACTAGGATTAGTTTTGTTTAGCAACGGTGGAGTGCGGGTACTGAGAGCCAGGGGAGTGTAGAGTGGGGTCTCTAGCTACATGTTGTACCAGGAGCAACAGTGGAGTACGGTACGGAGAACCAGGTGAGTGTAGAGAGGTGCTCTAGCTACAGGTTGTACCAAGAACATTATTAATCTAGTTTTTGCTTTCGGGGCTGGAAGTAGGCCGTGGGGACGACCGAACCAGGGTAAATCTGTTGCGTACTCTGTGATTGATTATATTTACTCTACATCTGCTATAACTTCCAGTGATTGCTCGTGGGTTGCACGAGAATTTTTATTTGTCTATTCACACCCCTTCTAGGCTTAGATCCAGATCCAACACATGGATTAAGGACCAACTGCACAGCTTTGATGCAAGGCCGAAATGGTGCTTAAAAAGGATAATAACAACAAGTCGTCACATCACATGAGTCATGAATGCATTATACAAGGATAGAAGATATCGGTAAAAAATCACTCCATTAACGCTAGCTAATCCAAGCAACGAACCAATTTTGAAGAATGTCTTAGGTTGACACTTCTGTTTTCAATAAAAAGAAAAAAGAAAAATCCCATCTAAACCTGCTCACACTTCTGTTTTCAAGAAAAAGAAAAAAGAACCAAAAATTGATCTGACCAATGTTTGAAGTAATGAAATGGAATGAAATACCAAAAATGGTTGAAGTAATGAAATGGTTGAAGTAATGAAATACTAATGTTTGAAGTATGAAACTACTATATAATTGAAATAATGAAATGGTTTGTAGGAACTACTATATATGTAATGGTTTGTAGGAACTACTATATATGCAATGGAATGAAATACCAAAAATTAAGCTGGATTTTACCTAATCTCGGTATAATTAAAGTAATGATAATGTTTGAAGTCTGAAACTACTATATAATTGAAGTAATGAAATTTGCATAATTGTGGTTGTTCTCGACTAACGAATATTTCTATGATGTGGGAGCGTCAAAACCGCTAAAAGTTTTAACCGCATGAAAGCAAACCATTCTGTAACGACTGGTTTTCATGTAACTGAATTTATTATATTATAATATGTGTTTTGGTGGATTTTCTCCTTTTGTGTGGTTTTCGTCTCCGTAGCTTTCATTTTTGATCGTTTCGTCGTGTTTTCTCGTTTCTTCCTTAGGATCGTCGATTTAGAAGTATGTCATTCATGACGGGCTTCATGACGGTCGTATCTTACTATTAGATCAAGCCTAGGAGTCTTAGGAATCGATCCCGGAGCTCCGCGCTCCGTATCGGAACTTTTGGTGCTTATTAGCCGGTGTAAGAAGGGGCACCGACCGACTAGATGACGATCCAGTCGGTCGGCAATCCTTCTTGAACCGATTAGTTGGCTTTCTAAATTTCTCAGGAGTTACTGTTTATCGTTAGTCGGTCTAAGAATGTTGGTTGACCGACTATGTTGCAAACTAGTCGGTCGGCAATGCTTCTTTAACCGACTAACACATCATCTAAATTTTAGTATCAGTACTGTTCATTCTTAGTCGGTCTAAGTTCATCTTTCGACCGACTAGTTGTCAAACTAGTCGGTTAAGTTTTGTACTCAGACCGACTAATTCTTGGTTCTACTGTACAGTCGAGTTACTGTTTACTCTTAGTCGGTCTAAGAACGTTCATCGACCGACTAGATGTCAAACTAGTCGGTCAGTAGTTGTTCATCGACCGACTAAATCCAAATCCTATTTTCGTTCAGAAGTTACTGTTTACACTTAGTCGGTCTGCGTTGGTCGACCGACCGACTAGTTGCCAAACTAGTCGATCAGTGGTTGCTCTTTGACCGACTAATCTGTGTTAAAACCCTAATTTCTGGGCAGCCGCCAGCCCATCCTATTTAAACCCCTCCCAAACGTTTTCTTCTTCCTCCACTCGACCCAAAACCCTAGTTTCTCCCCCATTGAGCCCCCTTCTTCCCCAAACCCTTATTCCTTCATCCCAAGCCCAAAATCCATCATCCAAACCATCCCTCAACACATTCTACCCCTCATCTTCCCCAAAATCTCATCAAATCCCCAAAATCCCCCAAAAACCCTAGTTCTCCAAACTTCTCCATTCGTTTTCAGATCTGGTCCCTAGGTTCTCCGGAGTGTTTCTTCCGCCTCCTCACGGTAAGAAATCGATCTCTTGATGTTTTTATAACCTATTTGTATTTTTATGAAACCCTAATGAAATGAATGTTGTTTTGATGATTGTTTCCCCATAACAGCGATTTCCCCGTAGATTAGCATCCGCGAGACGAACCTTCGTGATCGTCATCCCCGGTGCTAGGCAAGTGAAACTTGCCACTTAGGGTTTAGGCCATGTTTTAGGCCATTTGCTTGTTGTAGGCGTAAAAGAGGCTAGGCGACGAAATGATACTCGCCTAGGCGCAAATTTAGGAACTAGCTTGACAACGAAGCTAGATCCGACATTTATCATGTTGCACAATTACCATGTCATGTTTAAATTCCATTAACGGTACGCAAATTAATTGTCATGACATTGCATTCTTTAAGTGATCCCGTGATTGCGTAGCATCGCTACAATACTTGTGTTTCCTGGCTCGTGACCAGAAGCGAGCATAATGAGTTGCTAACCCCAACGCTCGATATTGAATTGTGAACTAGGAAAACAAGCTCCCGTGCGGGGCAACCCTGGCTCACTTGCTGGGCTCATGTACAGGGACCCTGGCTTGTTTACGTGTGGGATGGGGTAAGAGTTAAGCGGTCATTCAACTGGGGGTCTGCCTGATCAGCAACTGCAGTTGTAAGGCGTAAACTCTGGGGTGGGGTAGTGTTTAGCGCCGATTAGCGTGAATGCTACACCATTCAGCTGAAGGGCGTAAACATCTACAAACAACAGTGAAACGTGAATAATGAATTGATTGATATTGTTAGTAGCTTGGCTACTCTTGTCTTGTCCCGATAATTGTTCTCTTGTACTTATTGTTCACCATGTCTTGCTTGTGCACTCATGTTATAACTGCCATGTCATGCATACTAAAACTGCTAGGTTGCTAGTTGCCTTACTTTCAGTTTCCTTGCCCGAGTCTTTTAGACTTGCTGACATGTGCCCCTCTACTCTTTTGGGTGACACATGTTAGATCCTGAGCCTGAGTACCTTGTTGAGGACGAGGTGTTTGCTGACGGCGAGCCCGAGCTTGTGCTTGACGGGGAGTACGTGGACACTGGGGACCAGTCCTAGTGTCTTCTTGTGTTTTCCTTTTGTTTAGACTGCTGTTTTGTTGTCGGTGCGTAGCACCTATACTTTGTGATGTTGTTGCTTTTGTTGGCCTTGTTCTGGGCCTTTAGACTCTTTCTTTTAGCCTGGTGGCTTTTCTGGATGTTGAACTTATTTTCATGATTGGACAATTTGTGAGATATGAGATTTTATTTCAGTCTCTCCTTGTGTTATTATTGTTGTTCCGTTGTGGTTACAGGGACCTGCTTATGTTTTATTGACGCTTATCGGGTTTGGGGCTTCACAGCTCCACTCTCGTGCGGACCTTTTCACGTCTCGCCTCCATTTTAGGGAAGCGGGGCGTGACAGGTTTTGTTGGTGGCCCATGCAGGTCCTTCTGTAACTGCGATTATCGGAATAGCGATAATAATATTAGAACGTCCAATAAACTAAGTTCGACGTCCGAGTCATAAGCTATGAGTCTAATCTGCTTCGTTTTCTGTGTCGCTACATGGCAGGAAGACGATTCACCCGTGGTGGGGGTAGTGGTGCGCTCCCTCATGATGAGGAGCCTGAGCGAGAACCCACCAATGGGGAGATGATGCGGATGATGCTCCAGATGATGCAAGTGCAGCAGGGCGTGCTCCTGCAAGTCCAGAATGCTCCACTTGCTCGAGCTGCCCGGGCTCTTCCGGATGCCCCTCGCTCTGAGCCGGGAGCGAAGCAATTTCGGGAGCTGGGTCCCGCATATTTTGATGGGTCTGAGGGTCCTCTGGCTGCCGATGAGTGGATTCGGAACATCGAGGACAATCTGAAGATGGCCAAGATCACCCTGGCTGGATGGGTTGATTTGGCGAAGAGGCAACTCAAGGATAATGCTCGGAACTGGTGGGATGCGGAAGAGAAGATGCTGGTGGAGCCGATAGCTTGGGCTACCTTTAAGTCCAGGTTTGATGAGGAATTCTTTCCGAAGGCTGCGAAGAAGGAGATGCTGCAGCGCTTCATTGATCTGAAGCAAGGGAGCTTGACGGTGGACCAGTACCACCAGGAGTTCACTAGGCTGAGCCGGTTCGCATCGAAGATGGTGCAGGATGCTGATGAGAGGGCTCAGAGGTTCCTGCAGGGACTTGCTTTGGAGCTCCAGAGTTTTTTGTCTTCCTCCGATCTGGACTCTTATCAGAAGGTTTTGGTCGCTGCCAGGAGGCAGGAGCTGAACCTGAGTCAGAGGAGAGGGCATGTTTCTGGTGCTGGGAAGAGGCCTATGGAGCAGGCCAGAGCGGTGGTTAGGCCTGGTTTTAAGCCTAATCAGCCAGCTCAGTTTAAGAGGCCAGGATGGCCTATTCTGAAGACTTGCCATTTCTGCGGCAAGCCTGGCCACATCAAGGAACAATGTCGGAAGTTTTTGGGCCAGTGTCTGGTTTGTGGTGATGCTTCCCATGTCGCGAAGGATTGTCGGCATGCGGGTCCGCTGCGGAGGGCACCCGTTGCAGCACAGCCGTTGCAGCAGCGAGCGTCTGTTCCTGCTGGACGTGGAGCAGCTCTTGTTCCACAGAGGCAGGCTTTCCAGTAGGCTGTTCCGCCGAGGAGGCAGGCTTTTCTGATGACCGCTGTGGAGAGAGAGGCTGTGGATGAGGTTATCGCAGGTAATCCTCAATCTAGCTGTTACTTTCCTAGCTGGTTTTGATTGTTAGATTGTGTTGTTTGCTTGAACATGATTATTTGTTAGACTAGGGTTTGATTGTTAATTGCTTGTTAGGTGTGGTTTTGGTTTGCACATTTCCTGCACGAGTCCTCTTTGACTCTGGTGCATCGATGTGCATCATTTCTCGGAGCTTCGTGGAGAGGCATTCCTTGTCGACGTCCCCTCTTCCCAAGAGTTGGAATATCGTTACAGGGAATGGCATGGTCTCGGTGCATCGTAGTTGCAATTCTTGCTCGTTGGTGGTCTGTGGACATGAGCTTTTCGCTGATTTCATTGTCCACTACATCATCAACTATGATGCAGTTCTTGGGATGGACTGGCTTACGAGCTTCTATGCTACGATCGACTGTCGGAGGAAGAAGGTGGTGTTCGAGATTCCCGGACATCCAGTATTTGAGTTCAGTCGTGGTAGCAGTTCGCTTGATCCTGTCAGATTTCGGGCCAGGCCGGTGGAGGTTGTGGCTATGCAGATGGAGCTGGAGTGGCCAGCTGTGGTGTGTGATTTTGGTGACGTCTTCCCCGAGGAGATGTCTGGTTTGCCACCTGATCGAGCTTTAGAATTTTCTATCGATCTTATTCCAGGTGCGCAGCCGATTTCAAAGGCGCCGTATCGTATGGCACCTGCAGAATTGGAAGAGTTGCGGAAGCAGTTGGATGAGCTCTTGCAGAAGGGTTATATCAATCCTAGTGTGTCTCTGTGGGGAGCACCGGTGCTGCTGGTGAAGAAGAAGGATGGTTCGCGTCGCATGTGCGTGGACTATCGGGAGTTGAATGCGGTGACCATTAAGAATAAATACCCGTTGCCTCGCATCGATGATATTTTTGATCAGCTTGGGGGTTCGAGGGTGTTTTCTAAATTGGATTTGAGGAGTGGTTACCATCAGTTGAAGGTGAAGAAGGGAGATGTTCACATTATTTGGTTCATTTCCAATGTATTTCATTTCCAGCAGTACAAAAACATTATTTGGTGCTCATAGTATTATGCCTTGCATTAAATGACAGCAAACAAAAAAAGCAACTCTTTTCACAAGACTACAAGGTATCCTTGATCAATCTTCGTTTAGTCCGAAAACACATTCAAATTGTAGTAACATGGGATTTTCTATCCCCATCTTCACTATTGAAATGGTAGTCATATGACACATTCTTATCTGATTTCTGGAATCTTACTTATCTGAAGGTGTGGATTTGATTCTTCTCGCCAAAATAGGAGTCTTACAGGTGCGGCTTTGTTTAATTGTAAGGCAGCAAGATCACTTCTTCTCGCTATCTGAAGGTGCAGATTTCTTGCTTGCCGAAGATCCTGAGCCTTGCTCATTTTTTGAAACCTTTGTGTGTATATGTTTCTTACAGTTGCGGATTTCTTACAGGTGAAGATCCTGATCCTTGATCAATTCTTCTCGCTGTCAATTCTTACAGGTGCGAATTCTCATATTTTTTGAAGGTGGGTTTTAGATCCTGAGCCGTGCCCAACATGATGTGTATAAAGTTTTATTTGTTATGTGTATGCGTGTATATGTTTATTGAAACATATATGATAATTGTATGTGTATGTGTTTATTTCCTAATTTATTTGATTATGAGACATATATGTTTCAATTATTAGCCATATTGAAATAAAAATGTTTAAATAGCTTACTGATTTCCTTTTTGTTAAATACATTTAAACTGGATTTGCATATTGGAATTTGCAGATTGTTGAACTGAAAAAAGGTTTTTTATATTTTAGTGTTCTGCTGGCAAATGAGTGCTTCTTTGTATATCACGTTGACATAAACTCTGAAAACAACATGAGCTCACTACTTACATAACCTCCTCAAAACTAAATCAGAATGTTTAACTGTGAAACATAATCAGAATGTTTAACTAGCATTAGTTTGCAATGTTTAACTAAATGTGTATAGAACCAATAATTGTTGGTCCTCTGTTGAAACATCTATATTACATTTGATGACTGTTTTTGAATTCTACGGCTGACTAGGACAAGCTGACTAGGATAGAAGGGTTGATAAAAGAATAGCTGGGATTTAATCTTGAGGAATGAATGGTTGAGATGAGAATTTGTGGAAAGTTTTGGAGGGAAAAACATTTCTTAAGTAGAAACTAACCCTTTGGAAACCCTTTGGAAACCAATTCTTAACACAAATGCTTTGGTACCCATAAAATGAATATAAACTTATGGTACCAAGCAATGAAGGGTCAACAGAAACTAACCCTTTGGAAACCAAGTCCAAGAGGACCGTGATTTCCCAATATAATCATCATTCAAAATAATATCATGAATATAAGATTGCACATACATATCCTTAGCATGATTACTAGTGTTCTTAGGACCCCAAATAGTGTATGATTTGGGTATCCTCTTCCTAGTGGTTGCATGCACAAAAGGTTGATCTCTACGTGGTGCATGTGACCTAGGAACATGAGATCTAGCAAGAGCATGAGGACATGTGTATGGAACATTGTGTTGTGCTAAAGCATGATGATGGGCATATGGTCCATGGTGTGTGTTGCATACATACGTAGATGAATATGCGATGTGTATGCATGAAGATGATCATGAGAATAAGCATGCATATGTGGATGTGATGTGTGATCATAAGCATGTGAAGGTGCATGAGCATGAATACGTGCATGAGAGTGTCTCAAATGAGTGTTTGCACGTGCTCGTGGGTGTGGAGCATAAAAACCATCATATGTGTGAACATGTGGAGTAGGAGGTGTGTTCCTACGTGGCATATTATTGGTGTACATAAATGCACGACCCTTCTTTGGAGGTCCACCCAAAGTGGGTTTCTTTGCAAAGGAGGGAGGAATAGGAGTGGTGGTTTCCTTAGTAGTAGAATTACACAAGTTGTTATAGACACCACTCGTGGATGCACCGGAGGATGGCCTCACAAAATCTATAGTTACTTCACTATAGGAGGTGCGTGCATTGGATTCACTTGCCTTAGAATAACCAAGGCCAACACGATGGTTTGTCGGTAGTTGATTCTTTCGCAAATCATCCAAATTGTCCTTTCCCTTATTGAATCTCTCAACAATGGAGGACATGAGCTCATATTTCTTCGAAATTGAAGAAATAGTGGCATTCAAGGTGGATGCATGTGTGGTGAGCTCGTGCACTTGGGTTTTGAGATCCTCATTCTCAATGCCCAAACTAGTGTTTTGAGATTGAAGATTTTCAATCTCAAGATCGTTACTATCCACAATGGAAACACGATCAAGTTGAGATTTGAGGACTCCACCTCATTTCTCAACATGCCATTTTGAGTAAGCCACCTTGCTTTCTCAATAGCGAGTGTCTTAACAATGGTGTCATTCTTAGAGGTGCTACATGTAGATGTGTTAGTGAGACTAGCAATCTTATCTTTAGCATCACAATATTTATGCGTAAGCTTTTGATATTTATCAATTAATTGTCTAAATGTAATTCCAAGATCTTCCATTGTTACCTCTTCATTGTCACTATCACTTCCACTTGAATCGCTTGATTCGACCCTAGAGTCACCCATAGTGGCATCCTCTCGTGCCATCAAACCCATGAGTGAATCCCTTTCATCATTGGAGGAAGAACACTCCGAGGTGGATTCTTCTTGCTTCGCTAGCATGTGCCATATTTGATATGCCGTTGTTGCCTTGGACACACACATACGAATATCATAAGTTAAAAAATCAAGCAAGATATTCGTTACCTCATCATGTTTCTTCACCAATTCTTTTTGCTCATTTGTCCACTTATGTACGGAAGTGGTAGGTGTGCGAAAGGGCTTCTCTACAAGCTTCCAATAATTCTCATCGATGGATTGAATATAGGCCTTCATCTTCACACAACAAATTTGATAGTTGGGTCCAATGAGATATGGTGGAAAAGGACTTCGTGTGATGTTGTTGTTGGTTGACATAGCTATTACCTCGCTTTGATACCAATTGTAGTGACCCTGAGCTATGAGGAATAAACACTAGAGGGGGGGTGAATAGTTTTTTATAGAATTATAAGGAATTTACGCCAAATAAAACCCTAATTAACCAACAAATACGGAATGAAAGAAGTGATCAACAACATAAGGAATAATGCAATGCTAACAAGCAAAGTACCCTGGTTCGGTGCCACCCAAGTCTCCCCGACTTGTTCCCGGTGCCCTAATCCAGCAACACCTGGATCCCCTCCGGATACTCTAGTAAAACCACTAGAGCTTTCCTTTAGCCCACTTGCGGAAATCCCACAAGTGCAATCGACCTACAATAGATGTCCGTGTATCCCACAGCCCGGGAACACGCAAATATCTTAATCCCACAACTAGGGACTAAGAACACTCTCATAAACAGAGAGCAAATTCTTAATCTTGACTCTCACAACTTGGGATCAAGCCAACCCTCTCACCAACCGAGAGTATACAACAATTAAGAAGTATAGAGAATGAAATGTAAATCTCTTACCACAAAATACTATGCCATGAGAAATACTTACCAATATAGGGCAAGAGTGGATTTTGAGGAAGAAGTTAGCACCAAACCCTAGCTCCACCAAGATGGACATCAATAGATGGCTAGGATGAAGTTGGTGACTTGGATTCAAGCTCTTAGCTTGAGTAGCTCACAATGAATGAGAATCTCTTTTGAGGAATTAGGGCTCAAAGATTAAGGGAGATATTCTTGTGAGATGAGAGAGCTTAGAAATGGAGTTGAATGGCTCTTATCTTAGATGTGAAAATGTCTCTAATTTCAGCCTTGAATTCCTGGTTTGAAGCAACTCAAACTTATATAGAGAAGAGACAAAACGGTCACAAAAAATCGTGGCATTAAATGCCCAACGGCTCTATTTTTGAAGCTGCTTAATCGGTATAAGAAGGATCACTGACCGATTAGTTTTGCAACTAGTCGATCGGTGAACCTTCTTGGACAGACTAGATGGTTGACAGAGAAGATGGTGAAATCCTGGGTAAGCACTAGTCGGTCTAAGAAGGATCACTGACTGATTAGTTTTGAAACTAGTCGGTCTAAGAAGGATCATCAACCGACTAGATTGACAATAATTCGGTCGGTGAACCTTCTTGGACCGACTAGATTGACTTTTAATCGATTAACCATCCTTCTTGAACCAACTAACTGGTCAACAGTACAAAGGCTGAATTAACAAGTATGGCTAGTCGGTCTAAGAAGGATTTCCAACCGACTAGATCGTCATCTAGTCGGTCGGTGAACCTTCTTGGACCGACTAAATGATCAACAGTGAATGGGCTGAGATTAGCAAGGATGTCTAGTCGGTTCAAGAAGGATTTCCAACCGATTAGATCGTCATCTAATTGGTTGGTTCTTCTACTTGAACTAACTAAGATGCATATGAAGCCATGAAAAGAAGCGAAAAGCTACGGGAAACTTTCTAATGGCTTCTAAGGAAATCCTAGAGATAAGATATGATAGTTATGAAGATTTCTAGGCAAGTACTACTCAAGGCTTAACATTCTACTAAACCGAAGCTAGAAGACAATATAAATAACATGACGAACCGTCTTCGAAGCTTCAACATGGAGAATCCGAATCCCTTGACTTCATGAATAACTCCTTGAGCTTCACCGAAGCTTCAGGCACAACGATCATGCGATCTGAGGAAGTCTTGGGACGTCGCTTGAGATGTACAAAGTAATTTAGCGACGATCTCCATAATTCTTCATGGTCTTGAGTCTTTTAGTTGAATGACTTGAATATCTCCAACGTCATAGTCTTCGAAGCTTTTGACTCATCCATTCCTATCTTCTCTTTGGATTGAATCTCCATTCAGTTGTTGATGCCATTGGCTTGAGGTTTTGAGGTAGCCTTTGAGTTCTTCAAGCCAATGCTTCACCTTTGTTGATCTACCAAGTCCTCTACTTGAATCAACACCTGTAGTCTCTTTTGATCTTCTTGAATCTAATTGGTGACTTTTTAGCTAACTACAAACACATGAGTTAATCACAATGATTTGTGTTTGATCATCATCAAAATAAAGGTGGAGAGTCCAATACTCAACATGCTACGCTGCCGTGGGCCCCCGACCACCGTCGGATTTCGCTTGCCTCGGCGCCTTTCACAGCAACAGCAGTAGTCGCCACCGCTACCACCGCCCGCAGCACCGCCCGCAACCCCTGACCACCGTAAGTCACCCCCTCTGGCCTCTGCACCGCTGTGGACAGCCCCTCTGTCCGTCCAAGCGTCGAAACAGCGAGCTTCTGCTGTTTCGTGTTCAAACGACGTTCCGACGCGTCGTTACGCCTCTCGTCACTCTCTCTCACTGTTGGATCATTCCGACAACCCCTACCTTGCCTAGAGGTGTTCCTCGATGTCACGATTAGCCCCAACGATGCTCAACGTCGTAGTCTTCGTGTACGTCGACCCCTTCGTCCCCGTTCGTTGTTACGGCTTCCCGTGAGTCGTAAAACTTCAACCGTCCACCTTGCTCACTGATTTGGATGCTCTTTGCTAATCTCGTCGTTGTTCAAGGATTGGCAAGCGTGGATTATATTTTGGAATCTGGATTAGGAGCGCTATCGTTATTCCAACCCCTGACGTCGCTACCCGACGTCAGTGTAGCTGTCGCATCATGCAAGGGTACTTTTCTGATCTCTTAGGACCCCCAACCGATGAATGCTAATCAAGATTAAAATCAATATTTTAATTGTTTAGTAAATCACTAATGAAGATAATCTAATCTGGGACTGTAGGTTGGTGAATCCGAGCACATAAGTAGATTGGACTGATGGAACGGTGTTTCCAAAACGGCTGATTGCAGGCAAGTGAAATTTGCCAACTTGTGTTTTAGGCTATCCCTCATTTTTAGTGTAAAAGAGACTAGGCGATGAAATGATAGTCGCCTAGATGCAAATTCAAGATCTAGCTTGACAACGAAGCTAGATATGACACCCTGCCATGCTATTCATACATTTTACCTGTCATGTTTAATTTCCATATCTGTATGCATTTTATTTGTACTCTGCCATGCCTGTCACGTTTAATTTCCATATCTGTACGCACTTTATTTGTACTCTTGCCTTGCCATGCATGTCATTCCATGCTTGAATGTTTGCTTTTGTAGCACACACTACTTGTACTTCCTTGTTGAGGCTATGCACCTGTGTTGCAGGCACAATCCTATGCCAAATACACTTCCTGGCTCGTGAACCAGAAGCGGGCTACATGTGTTGGTCAAAAGCCAGTGCCCGATTACACGTGGAGGGGGTAGGGTTAAGCGATCACTTGAGCTTAGGAGTTGGCCCGTACAACCGCTCCAGCCAAAAGGCGTAAACTCTGTGCACGACATGCTTACTTGTCTTGTAAATCCATGTGAATGTTTTAGTAACTTTACTACCCTTGCTTGTCATACTTGTTGCACTTTCTTACTTGTTGCATCCATGCCTTAAACTGCCATGTCATCGCATATTTTAGAACTGCTAGGTTGTTTCCCTTTCTTTTAGTTTCCTTGCACAAGTCTCTTGTAGATTTGCTGACATGCGCCCTCGTCTCTTTTGGGTGTCGCATGTTAGTTGCTAAGCCAGAGCCCGTTGCTGAGGACGAGGTGTTTGTTGACGTTGAGCCTGGGTCCACTGTTGACGTGGAGTACGAGGACACGACGACCAGTCGTAGAGACTTCTTCTTTGTTGCTTTCTACTTAGTTCTTGTTAGGTTGTCGGTGCGTAGCACCTTTTCTTTTCTGTACGTTTTTTGTTGGCCATGCTTGGGGCCTTTTTAGGCTCTTTTAAGCCTGGTGGCTTTTCTGTGATGTTGAACTTTATTTGTGGACATTCTGAGATTGGAATAATTTTATTATCTCTCTTTCGTTTATTATTATTTTTGTTCTGTTCACAATTGCAAGGACCTTTACTTGGTTATACCAGACGCTTTACAGACTGGAGCCTCACAGCTTCAAGTCTGAGCGGACTTTTCACGCCTCGCCTTCTGTTTATGGGAAGCGGGTCGTGACACTTTCAGCATATATTTCTTCCACTAAAGAGCTTGCGATGTCAGATCTGAGACGAACCTCCGTGGGTCGATCTAAGCTACTCCAAGCTCCCTCTCTTCCTTAAGTTTCCGTACTAACTTAAGCATCGGAGGGATTTGGGTCGGGAGCTAGATCCGACCCCCCTGACATTTCTTTGTAGTATAGATCATCGAGTCTCAGTCTCCTGTGAGGGTTGCTTCAGAGCTTCCCAACCTCGATCTATCGACATACACGCTGCTCGAGGGTCGATCAAGCACCGCATCCCAATCAACATCCATCAATCGACCCAGGTTCTTCCAACCTAGGGTCCCATTCAACTCGCTGATGAGGCTTCGACTCGGCACGAAGGGTCCACGTCAGCAACACAACTTTATCAGTCATTTTTGGCTTTTAACAGCGGTAGATCGAATGCATTTACAGATCGAATGATCTCTCCATCAATGAGGGGCGCACCTTCTCTTCGACGCACGTGTCAACAAGATGAGATAAAATTTCCCGTGCCGAATGTGCCCGCATCGAAGCTAAAGTTTTGTTCCTTTAAATTTTGGAGGGGGAAATAATTTTTGGGGGGAATAAAGATTTTGAGGGGGTATATTAAGTGAACCGTGTCCGAGGGCACATGTTATGACTAGAAAATACACACACACACACACACACACACACACACACACACACACACACACACACACATATACAAACATACATATTATGAGACATAAAGCGGGACCACCCCTCATCGATTACCCCCTTTGCAAATTGGGGATTTCCAGACTTATGTTTTTTTGTATATGGATTACACTTTTTATATATTATTTTTACCATAGGAGTAGCTAGGTTGGATGTAGTTAATAGTGGGTGACGGCGCTTGTGCCCTATCCCCACTCTCTCTTCAACCCATTTGGCTACCCTAGTGGATCAGTTTGTATAGTTGTGAGATGAATAAAGATACACACTTACTTGTCAAAAAAATAAATAAATAAATACATATATATACATACGTATACACACATACATACATTTACACACACACATACACACACACATACATACATATGTTGGATCCTGTGAATGGCAAACAACACTAGAAGGGGAGGGGTTGAATAGTGTTGTATAAGTTATGTTGCAGGGTAGAATCCGCTACAATGAATTTGTATTGATGTGGGGAACCAAGGGCACGATGGTTACAAGTTTATGGGGGGATGACGAGGCCAACTGAGGTCTGATGATGAGTTTAGGACGAGGATTTCGAGGTCGCCCGTCAGGAGGAGTTGGTCGCCTATTATTTGATTAAAGGAAACTCGATCGTTGGTGAAGGATGGCGCAGGTCGCTCATCCGGTGGAAGCAAGGGCGCACTTCCTATAAGAAGAGCAACTTGTCAGAAAGGCCGAGCCGGCTTTCAGCCTGCAGCCCCTCCGATGCCTAAGCCAGTGGATGACTGAGGAAGAGATGTCGGACACGAAGAGCGATATAAGAGGCAGATCAGCACTTGCATGGCGGACTAATGTAAAGACGTGAAGGTGTGGAGGGGATTAGATGTGTTAGGAATTTGTTACCAATTCATCCAACCAACCCTTTTCACACTTGGGGGTAAGGGGATATTTATAGGTTGCTGGAGTTGGTTGCTCTTGCTGAGCTAGCAGGGCCAGTGTGTCAGGAATCCGACCATTGGTGTCAGGGCCAAATGTATCAGGCGTGCTTTTGTCAGGTGATCAAAGCCGTAAATGTCAGGTGGCGCTTTTGTCAGGCTGTTTGGCGGCGAAACGGCTGGGCGTGCTTTTGGCAGATGGTCAGGCGCAAAGCGGCCATTGTGCTTTTGTCAGGATTTGTTTGTAATGAGACTGGCAGTGGCGTGTCATCTTCCTCTTTGGAAAAACTGGTAGGTGAGTGGCGTCTGGGCGAGCTTCCTATGGGGCGAACTACTCTGGGGGTGAGCTTCCTTGGACCTCGATGAGCTTTGGCGAACTAGGCGTCATTATGGAGATTCGGCGGGCTAAGACTTGGGTCTTAAATAAGTGGACCTAGATCATCTGGGCCGGTCTTGAGGTCGTAACAATTGCCCTCGTCATTCGAGCCCGACACGAAAAGTCCGGATAGGCTCGGATGACGCACTTCGTTCCAATGGATGACAGCTGTAGCATTAAATGCGAGTCGACCGCTGAATCTCCAAAGACATCATGATGATTTGGTAGCGGGGGGATATCAAAGCACCTACGCCACTCGGAACTCGACACGTGTCACGTATGGCCCTGTGGGAAAATCTGAAGCGACGTCTCCGCTTCTGATCTTGCCACGTGGCACACCTTCGACGGTTGAGATCGACCGACGCCCATTATAAAACAGGGAGATGGGGGAACGGTTGAGAACTTTTGCATTCGAATTCGAAAAGGTTTCTCTCATTCTCTTCTTTGCTTTGAGAATTCCTGCCGCCGATCATCTCTTCGTCGAAGCTCTAGTGATCTTCTTCCTTTCTAGGTACCTTCTTGATCTATCAATGGCTTCCACTTCTTCATCTTTCGATCCGAATGCTGAGGGAAGTTCTGGAGATCCTGGGATGAGAGAACGGGAGCTCGGATCGGGCTCCTGTAGGGTCAGGGGTACGGTTCCAGCGGGGGTTATGACTATCCAATGTAAAACAAACACCATCGATCTCCCCGAGATCTGCTCCAGCTACATTTGACCGCCTTGCGTGGTTCGCCTCCCTGAACCCCATGAGAGAGTTCACTCACTGAGGGACAATGAAGTCAGAGTCTACTATGTGACCTTCGAGCTCGGCCTGTGATTCCCGCTCAACCCCCAACTTTTGCACTTGCTGAACTTCCTCGAGCTTCCTCTCTCCCAACTAATGCCGGACTCCATCGGCTCAATGGTTGGCTTCGTCACCCTCTGTACTATCAGCAGGATAAGTCCGAGCGTATCGCTCTTCCAGCACTACTTTGGGGGTGAGGAAGAAGGGGTGTATTACAGTGTTCTTGCAAGGAGGGATCTGCCTCTCATCCTCAAGGCATCGAGCAAGGGGATAGAATCGAAGGATAGGTTTGTCTTTGTCTCGATGCCGACGAAATCAGTATTGAGGTCGAACTGGGGGACACTGAATCCCTTAGTGAATAAGGGGAAACCCTTGGAGGGGCAAGATCTGGAGATTGCCAAGGCTTTGAAGGAGATCCCCGAGGCGATCAGGAAGCATGCGAACTTGATCAAGGGCGATCAGTTCGCCCAAAATTTCTGGCCCGAAGGTATTATGATCTCGGTGACCTTCTCCATATATGCTCACCCTGATCTCTGTTCTCTTTGCAGGTGCAACCATGATCCTTATGTAGGAAGAGCTGATGAGGAGGGCTAGGGAGTTGGCGACCTCAGAGTCGGCGGCCAATGAGCCTTCTGCCCAGGAGAAGGGAAAAAAGGTGACGAGAAAGGAGCTGGTGAGGAAGCCGGGGCAGAAGAGGGGCCCCGGGGTGGTCATTGGGGGCGAGAAGGATGGGCGTGCCAAGAGGGCAAGGGAGATGCCTGCAGCAGGCATCCCTACCTCTACTGTCGGTGAGGTGGTGCCGAGCGGCTCTGTCGACCGTGGCACTGGTGTGGGAGAGATGACGCCCCGGAGCTTGGTGGCTGATGGTCCGCCCGCGGCGCGGGCCGGCCAGGTTCTGATAGAGTGCTGGCCATATGGATGTACTCCTTGGGAGCAGGGGGCACCATGGCATTCGAGATGCGAACCGATGCTCGCCCGCTTCAAGGTGATGAAGGCCGAAGTCCATGCCATCCCGAAGGAGGAGCTCTTCCAGACGAGCTATCCGGTGGGCAACATGGAGTTCGTGTTTGACGAAGCCGGCGTCGCGACTCGCCTGTCGGAGAACAGCCCGCTACCGAGCGATCAGGCGTCCCTCACCGAGGTTGGTATGGAGCGCCTCGGTGACACGACGATCTGGCACAGTATGCAGGTTTTTCGCTCTCCCTTCTTCATGCTGGCGATCTTCTTTCTTCCATGGGTACTTATGTTTCCTGTTTCTCCTACAAGCGGTCGCGGCGATTCTGTCCTTGCAGCGCCATACCACCATGAATCTATTCAAGGAGAATCACGAGAACAAGAGAGCTGACCTTGAGGGAGCCAATGGTAAGCTGCAGGCGTTGGAGGCCCAATTCAAAGAGGTCGCCAGGAGGCTACAAAGCAGGGAGGAACAGCTGGAGCAGCTCTAGGGATATTATACGGCCCAGAGGGCGGAGACCGAGAAGTGGGAGCAGCAGCTTGGGGTGGAGGAGAATCGGAGGGTCGCCATTCTGAACGAACACTCCGCGGAGATGGAGGCCAAGGGGATGGAGATTTCTGCGCTGAAGCGAGAGGTGGCAGCTATCACGACCCCATCCCTGGGATACCCAGAAAGACAAAGTACATGAAGAGAACTAAAAATGTATCTACAGGTCCACTACGCATTGCTGGGAATAGTACATATAGTATTCAACAAACAGCCAACCAACAACACAGAACGTCACAAAGTCACAGAGAAGTATTGAAAACCAAACACTGACAATTTCATATACATCTCAAACATCCCACTGCATCACTTCATATAGTACAAACATCTCTCATCCCAAAAGAAAAACCAAAGTGCACCACTAGTAGAAAACAGATTATTAGCCACAGATAAATAGCCACGGATTTAATCCGTGGTAGATCATAGAATAACTGCCACGGAATAGTCTGCGGCAGATTTTCTGTGGCTAATGGGACTATCAGCCACGGAACATTTGCCACGGCCCAAATCCGTAACAGATCAACATCATTTACCATGAACAGATCTGTGGATGATTATTTGTTTCCAGCGATCTCATTTGTCACAGATCTTACTGTGACAGATCCATGACAAATAGTCGAAATTTTTTGGCCCAAATCTAGGGCAGGCAAGCGCGTGCATTTCCCCCTCTTCCAATAATGTTTCCCCCATATCTTTTCATTGTCTCCCTCCCAATCCCTCCCTTTTGACCCCCTCTGTCTTGCGGTTAGGGTTTGTGGCTAAAAGCAACACGGGGGGGGGGGGGGGGGGGGGGGGGGGGGAGGGGGGATGAGCGCCGCCCCCTCGCCTTCACTCTCCTCCTCAATATAAGGAGGAGAGTGAAGGAGGAGGGGGCAGAGTCCCCTCCTCCCATTTGTTTTAAGTGGAGGGGGTGCTGCCCCATCCTCCCCCCAGGCATTCAATTTTCTACTGCCATTCTGAGGATGGATTCTCCTCTTGGTCTCTTCTTCCATACACTGGCGGTTCCTAAGAGCTTCACTGGTTTGGCGGTGGATCTCATCACCATTCTATTCGATTCGCAGCACCGCCGAAGTCTTCTCCCAGCAGAAGCTTCGTTGCTAATGCCGTATGAGATTTTGAACTCATCTTGTCCACATTTGGATTTTTAACAGTATTTTGATCAGCACCAACTGTTTGAGATAAAATCCTGTCTGTAAATTAGGGGGTTTATTGTTATTGACTTCTTTCCGAATTTATTGTCTATGATTTTCTGTGCAGAGCGAGCTTCCATTGGTTGGAAATACAGCACCAGATTTTGACGCTGAAGCAGTACTCGATCAGGAGTTCATCAAGGTATTAATGTTCTTCTTTTCCCATTGTATTTGAGTTGGAGTCTGTAGTTGTGAAAAGTTCATGGCCTATTTGCTAAATTTTAAACCAGTTGAAATGATTATCTTTGTTTTTGACATCTTTTGCATTCTGCAATGGGAGTTCCTATTTAATTTAAGTAATCAAAATATGTATGGCCATGGGATTTTAATTTGGGTTGTTGAAATCATACAATGCTGTCTCCAGCTATTTTGGGTTAACTTGTTGATTTTTTGGCTAAACATTAAAGCCTTTCCACCGGGGGGAGTGGTGCTGAATCCAGTACTTATGTCGCTTGTATTCATTCTTTCCTATACATGTAAAGAACCAGTACTTATACTCCAACAAAGAGCCCGGACCAGGGGGCTTGGACGTTATTCAGACTTGTGTGTTCTGGAACGACCAAGAGCCATCTCCTGGCCAAGCAAAAATAAAAAAAATCACAATTTTCAAAATTTTATGACGCGGGTTTTCTTTAAAAGTGAGCAATTTGTTATTATTTTCTTTTTGTTGTAGTATTATTTTGGTAGGAGATTTGACCTGGATCGCTTCATGAAGCTTATGAAGCAGTCTGGCATCTATGCTCACCTCCGCATTGTCCATTATGTTTCCGCTGAATGGAATTTTGGGTAAAAATCTCAACCTTTCAAAACTTTTTGTTTAAGACCCATTTAGTTTAATATGATATATTTTCTTATGTTTGATTCACATAGGTTTCCCAGTTTAGCTCAAGTATGTTCATGGTATCAGTTTCAGAACTGGTAATGGGCCTTTCAAGGTGAGAATTATCTTATCATCATCAATTTTGGTTTCGTTTATTTAATGTTTCAAGATTTTGTGAAACAGGCTGCAATGGCAAATTTCACTGCGAAGATCATATCGATGATGAAAGCTAAAGAACTGTATGAATCGCAAGACACCATATTATCCTCTTTCAGTTATAATAGCAGCCATTCCCAAACTTAATTGACATGCTTGTTTTGATTCGAGAATAAATTAGACTAATGTGGTCTTCAATCTGATGACATCTGTGTATGAGTATTTGGGCTTGATGCGGTACATTTGAAACTTGGATAATCATCTTATCTACAATTTCCCATTAGCTGTGGGGTATAAAAGTGTTTGTGCAGGCTTATCTAACACAATCTCATGGTGATTTGGGTCATATGTACTCTTGTTTTTAAACTAAATAGGAATAGGTAGGTAGACACACCGGGCCACCTAACAACATTGATGCAGGCAATAGGAAAAATGGGGGCCGGATGATGTTCTAAAGGTAAATTTTTTTGAATGATGGGATTATGCTGATTGGAGCTGTTCAACACTACATGTATTTTATGCTTGCTAATGTGAATTGGGTCTACATCAGTATAAAAGATATCAAGAATTTCTTGATGTTGTCTACTTTGATTGGGTGACTATATTATTTTCTGGACTAGAGCTACCTACTAAAGATTTTTAAAAATGTAGGGTGTCTAGTAGTTTCATATCATAGTTACCTTGAGAAGAAAACTCAGACATCAAATGAGGGCTATGTCTAATTACACTAAATCAGTTTATGATCAAGGCTCAAGCCGCTCAACAGAATTGCTTGGGTTAATTGGTCAGGACAGCAGTTTACAGTCTTCAACTTCATCGTGCAGGTCATCTGATGGAAATGTCCACAGATGATACGAGAAACAATATGGATGAAAATGATAGTGAGCGACAGGAGGAAGGACATATGCAATATGGGTATGTTCATTTTACTCTTTCTCATTGGTGAAATTTGGTACCTTTTATTTCCAAAGTGACACTGTCTGACACATCGGAGCTCATATCAAAAGAAAAGAGCTTGTTGTTAGGGTGTCAATGATTGTAAAAGGTGTAGTATATTAATAACTACCATTAAATTTGCTACCTGCCCTTTTCAGCTTTGTCTATAATTTTTATTGGAATTAGGCTTCTCCTTATGCTTGTGGTTCTTAAACCCAGTTCATGGCCTTGACATGTGTTCACATTATTTTCTTGTTGGTGCAAAGTCATGCTTATATTTTCCTGTCAGAATATCAGTTTCCTACATATATTGATACTTTTTCGTAATACTTTAAGAACAATTTTGATACTTTTGCATACCATTCTTAAGAAAGTAAATTCCGCATACCATTCTTAAGAAAGATCAGAATACTCTATGCCAAGTTGACAAATACGGCCACATCATATTCTATTGCATATGTCCTATGACATCAGAGCAAATTCTGTGTAGCAATGACATGTCCTTGGAAAACATGGCATGTCTCAGTCAAACCCGTATCCCTTAAGCAAGCAAATAAATTTTTACTTAACAATAACAAAACGTCGACAAGCATAAAAATTGTTTACGTCAAAATATCACCTAACACATTACAAGCATATTTGATATGATAATGGCAGTCATATTACATTCCTAAAAATAAAAAAATTCCAAGGAATATAGTAGTCAGCCCAGTGACTAGGCTAACACATGCAACATCTGAAAGAAAATTCTCTCTCTTGTAATTCACCTTCTATGAATCATTTTCTCTTTGGGGGTTTATTGCCAGCAACTACCACTGATGCCACATACTTGTCCCTTAATTTTACAGCCACCCACATTTGGACAACATCGTCATAGTTTCTCTGCAAATGCCTAGTATGTATGAGACTGGAACCGCCCAAGAAAAGCAATTGTGCATTAAAGTTAAATGCACTTCCTTATATAAAGATTGAGAAAAATTTATCAAGTTTCAGATTTGGATACGGTTATGCCTAAGTCATGAGTCGACCTTGTGAGGATTTCATGTTCAAATTCTAAATAAAAACCTGAAAATTGCCAAACTAATTGGGACGGGTTCTCATGTACCGTATCAATTTTAAATTTAAGTTTCATGAAGTATTTTTCAACAATTTGCAATGCAGTCCTTTCTTTCTGGTTTTAAGCTTAGCTACACATGCAATCATCTGTCATTAGTATTTGTTACTTTTTGGGAATATCCATACATGCCATATTTTAGTTCTCACATATTATTTTTGGGTATATGTGACCGTAGAACATAGCTTGTGGACATTACCATGATATCTTATCTTCAATAATGTAGGCAGTCTATATCCATTTGCTATTCAGAAGAATAAGAGCCACACAAAAAAACCAGTACAGTGTTTACTAAGAACATAAGCCCAATTATTTCTTTTCAATTTTTGTTTCATGAATCGCGTCCGTAAGGCGGATCCGGTGGAGGACCGGAGGGTGGAGATATGAGGTGAGAGTTTAATTGTTTTTACTTGGTGTTTGGGGAAGTGATGAGGGCCGAGGGGCTGTTTTGCTGAGATTGAGAGTTTACTTTGTATTGAAGGGGCCGAGGGGCCGTTATATTGATGTGTGGAAATTTTTTGTATTGAGGGGGGCTGAGGGGCCACTATGTTGATGCGTGGAAACTTTTTGTATTAAGTGGGCCACGGGGCCGTTATGTTGATTGGAAAACTTTTGTATGTGAAAAACTTTTCTATTGAGGTATGTTGATGTATGTGGAAAGTTTGTATTTATATAGTTTCATGGAATTTGTTGATGGATGAGAATTTTTTTAATTGGGATTTGTTGATATTGTTTATATATGGGAATTTTGATTGTACATCGATGTTTCTATCTTGTTGTTTATATATGGGATTTTTGATTGTAAATGAATTTTTAAAATTTTTGGTTTTTTTGAAAAAATAAATAAACACATTAGCCACGGACTGTTCGTGGCTAATACCGTCATGGAAACCTTTTCGTCACAGAGAATCCGTGGCAAATAAAACAATCTTGCCACGGCATATCCGTGGCTAATGCAGGTTTGCCACGGAAAAGTTTTCTCGAACAACATCCGTAGCGAATATATTTTTGCCACGGAATTTCCGTGGCAATAATTGGAACAATAGCCACGGAATTATCCGTGGCTAATACAGTTCACCAAGGAAATTTTTTTGAACGTTTCCGTAGCAAATAAACTTTTGTCACGGAATTTCCGTGGCAATAGTTGGAACAGTAGCCACGGAATATCCGTGGCTAATGAGGTTTACCACGGAAAGTTTTTTTGAACGTGTCCATGGCAAATATAGGTTTGCCCACGGTTTTTTCCGTGGCAATAGGGGGAACAATTGCCACGGAATTTCCGTGGCTATAGTTCCATGGCTAACTTTTCCACCACGGAATTTCTTTCCATTTGCCACGGATTTTTAGCATTTGCAATGCCACTTTCCCCCACGGAACAATAGCCATGGAATTTATAAAAATCTGTGGCTATTGGGTATTAGCCACTGATTTTGGGGTATTAGCCACGGATTTGTCCGTGGCTAATGTCCAATTTTCCAGTAGTGCACATAGCTCTCTTCTCACCCCTCACCATCCAACCTAAGCTCCAACTCTCAACACCAGAACTCCAGACTCAGCCTCCAGCTCTAACAGCCATCTCCAAGAACCACACCTGAAAAAGTCAATGTGGGCACGTCAACGCATGACCCAGTAGGAATGCCAACTCACTCTAGTATGCCATTATGAAAATGCAACTATTCTACATGCATTCATAGCAAGGTGCAAATGAAGTATGGAATGAGCTAAAGGGAACACATGTATGCCATAACGCATTGAATGCATAACATAACGAAAGTACAACAACAAAAGAGTGCAACAACTTAAGTAAAATAAACGCAAGCGACAAGAACTACAATAGGTGATGCATATAACAAAGGTATACAACCTGGAAGGGCTACAAGTAAAGAACGTACAAGTACGCAACATTTGATAATGCTACAAAAGTAATAAACGTTATGTGAAGCGTTTTGGACCCTAAGTAGTGGGTAGACCCTCTTGGGACTGGACCTCACCCCTAGTTGGGGTGGAACATGCAAACTCCCCGAGACAAGCTCTTACTAAAGGAGCCCTGTTTTTCCATTATTTCCCCTTCACATTTTCTCCAATTCTCCTCATTTCTGCCACTCCCTGCCACTCGGGCAAGAACAGGAGGGCCACCAATCACCACAACTGTCCAGACCCTCATGTTTTCCCCACAACTTAGTGTCCCCCAGTCCCCGTGTCACCCTCCTTTAAGAGGACTTAATCATTTATCAGCATTTCAATTAAAAATTAATGTGTAACAAAAGGAAATCACATATCCACCACCATTTCCACCTCCTCTCGTTCCAACACATATAACTTTACAACTTCACCATTGATTGGAACAATATAAAAGGCAATCCTTAGCCACCCTTTGTTGATTCCATTCTCTCTTTTTACATAGCCAACAACACATAAATCAACAAGGAACCAATTAAGTGCTTTCACATTCAACATGAAATGAATTAAGCCTGAGCCAACAAAACATATGCCAACATCCCTTAATCCAACATGAAATTAGTAAAACAAAAAGCAAGATGACATCTTGACTTCATGTAGGCATTCCAACAAATCATGGTGGCATAATGACAACTTCATTAAATCAATTGGTACAACATGGAACTAATGAAAAATTTCATACTAAACTTCATTTTAACATTCCCACAAACACTTGGTAGGCATGAACTACAACACATAGCAATTTAATCCAATTGAACAATAAGAGTCTATTAGCATGAAACTAATAGCATGAAACTAATAGCAACATGAGAGTTTCACCTCAACATTTCCACAAACACCTGAGGGGTATTATTAACATGGTTATTAACACACTATAATATCATTACCAAATAGCATCATAAAGCTTCATTTTAGTTAATGACAACATTCATTGATGATAGTAACAGAACTAACCATAACACATCGACTGAACCACTAGAAAACACTTCAGCTTGCTGGAAATTGCACAACAGTCAGGTAGAATAGCAGTTTACTCCATATTTTTGTATGGAACATAACAATGCCATGTAAATGAAAGTTGTAAGTACGATAGTTTTAGATTCACAGATAAAATTTCAGGAAAATATATTAAGTAAATGATTTATAGTGAATTATTTTTTGAAGTCTGCAAATTTGTTTTCCAGACAGATTTCAGAGTCTGTCTTGATGGCTGATTTTGAGCCTATTGCAGTCAGAATTTCGAAAATTAAGCACTGAGATGAAGTTGGAGGAAAACTTGTTAACTTTCCAAAAAGACTAAGAACAGTAAATTCCATAGAGTGTGCAGGTAATAAACTACGTTTTTCTAAACTGTGTCCAGTCTGCAAGAAACTCAGACATGCTGTAAAAATTGAATTTTAAAACTAACTTCCAGTTTGAATTTGGAAAATGTTGTGAATATGAAAGTTATTTTTCAAGCAATTTCATGTAGCCAATTAAGAGAAAAACATCACTAACGTTTCAGTTTAACAGCACAGATTTTCCAGCAACAACTAGGAACATGAAATCAAATAGCAAGCTATAGGGAGCTGGATTCCAACCTCAAGTTGTTTCATTTTCTTATCAAAATCCAAGCTTTACCTCCATCTAAAACTCTCCTTCAAGATCCCATCAAAAAAAGCTCCAAACTTGCATGAAAAACTCCCTATTCTTAGCTCCAATCAAACCCACTCACTAGCATATGGATTAGGGTTAAAAAGGATGATGAAAACATGTGTTTTTTCTTGAAAAAGTGGAGCAAAATGGAGGAGAGAGGAGGCAAAACGAAAATGATGAAGATGGGAGAGAGTGATGAGGTGTATGCTTAGAGATAGGGCTAATGAATACAAGAATTCTCCAAAGGATTCTACGCTCTTCTTTGACTTTTCAAGCACACCATCCATTTGTCCTCATCTCCATTCTTTTCCTTTTTTTCTTTAATCCTTAAAGCCCATGTAGGAAGCCCATGTAGGAAGGTAAGAGGAGCCCACCCTACAACACTTAGCTTATCTCCTTAAGTGCCCAACAACACTTGCTAATCACACCACCTCTAAAACACAAAAATCCAATATTACAACAATGCCATTATTCACAAAACCATAATAATAATAACAATATTATTATGAAAATATCCTCAGGAAAATAATGTTCATAATCTTCTTGAAAAATAATTTTCCATAAAAAGATCATAATAAAATAATATTAAAAGTACAACTTGCTAATTACACTACTACCATCATCATCAGCACACATCAACCACTAATACTCATTCTACCACACCATTAGCAACAATTAACATCCCTTAAGACATTCATATAGGTACTTACTCATTCACATAGGTAACTTACTATATACACCACATCAATTACTATAAACACATCTCAGTATATCCTAGTATACGAGTACTACAACTATGTACACATACATCAATAGGCATGCCCTCGGTGTACATGCACTAGGGTCATTACAGCAGCGCTGACTGGGATCGAGCGAGAGGTGGCGGCCCTGAGAAAGATCGATCTGGAGGTCGAGAAGGCTAGGGCCATCCGCCGATATCAGGAGGAAGAGTACCTCCCTATGATGAGGTCGATGAGGGCGGAGGGCATTGATGAAGGGATGCAGGCGGGGTTCAGGAGGGTGGAAGAACGGCTGGCGAAGCTGTACCCTTCCTTAAAGATAGATTTCACCAAGCTGATTGTGGCCTTCGACGACAACGAGGAGGAGGCCGGTGCTCCGGAGGGAGGCGATGCAGCCTAATCTTGGGAGTAGCTGTGTTTATAGGGTCGGTCTTGGGGCCTAGTGCCAGACCTATTATAGAAAAACTATGTAAATGTATTAATTTTGATTTTAATGAAATATACCTCAGGTGGCTCGCCTTGTTTATCTGTTGTGTTTGTGTTGTTTGTTCGTCGCTCTTTGCCTTGGTGTGTATGTCCCCAACCTTCTGCTTGGAAGTGGCTAAGGCACAGGAGAAGCCGAATGTTGTTGAGTCGGCATATTTTGAGGGCGAAGCTCGTAAGCTTGCCCCGGAGTTTGAGAAGTCTATCGAGGGCGAAACTCGTAAGTTTGCCTTGGAGTTGAGGGATGGAGAGGGTGCAAGCCGTCGCTCGTTCCTTGTCCCACACGGCGACACTATCGAGGGCGAAGCCATCAAGCTTGCCCCGGAGTTGAGGGAGTGGAGGGTGCGAGTTGTAGCTCGTTCCTTAACCCACCGGCGATCCTTTCGAGGGCGAAGCTCGTCACCCTGCCCTGGATTTAAGGGATGGGGAGGGTGCGAGCCGTCGCTCGTTCCTTATCCCACCCGGTGACACTATCGAGGGCGAAAGCGTCAAGCTTGCCCCGGAGTTAAGGGAGGGGAGGGAACGAGCTGTAGCTCGTTCCTTAACCCACCGATGATCCTTTCGAGGGTGAAGCTCGTCAGCCTGCCCCGGAGTTTGAAAATATTAGAGGAGAGCTGAAATTTCCACATGGAGATGGTAATATTTGAGAATATGCATAAAAACGATAGTTATATTTACAAAACTGTAGATAACATAGGAGTAAATGCTCATTGTTCCTATGAAAGGCTAGCTTGCCGCCTTCTCTGGTTGATTGTCGATGTCCTCCTGATAGTTGCTGAGTTCGACCAGGTGGGCTTGCTAGAGCGCCTTATGTTTGGTGGAGCCGACGTTGCAACTCCGAGACAATCTTTGGCTCACTCGAACCTATCCGAACCCTTACAAAGTCTGGAACGTAACCATCTGGTGCATGAGTGAGGGGAGAGCTTCGATGGCGGTCATGTACGACCGCCCGATGATGCCGTTGTACGCCGAGGCTATGTCGATGACAACGAACTGTGTCATCCGAGTGATGATCCTTGGCTCTGCCCCAAAGACATCGGCAGGGTGATGACTCCAACGATGAGAGCTGAGTGGCCGGTGAAGCCGACAATCGGTCCTGTGCATGGCCTCGGATCTGCCTGCCTTAGCCCCATCTTCCCAATCGTCAACATAAAAAGAATGTCATACGAGCTCCCGGTATCGATTAGGAGACGGCTGACTTAGGCCATTCCAATCTGGGCTTCGATGACGATGGCGTCATCATGTGGTAGTTCGACCCCTTCCAGGTCGTCGTCTGAGAATGAGATGGGGGCCGAGCTACTCTTCTCCGCTTCGCATCTTAGCCCATGCCCATCGTCATTACTTGCCGAGCATATGCCTTCCTTGTCGACAATGACGTGCCTCCCAAGGATGGCCCATCGCATATCACAATGCGTATGACCGCCCTAGGCTGGCGAGGAGCATTTTGCTCGGCGTTCTGGGGCTGGTTCGGTCGCTGTGCTCCTGAGGCGCTCTCTCCTTGCGTGCCTGTCTCCTCCCCTTAACGAAGCCCTGGAGATGGCCCTCATGGATCAGTCGCTCAATATCCCTCTTAATTGTATAACACTTGTCGGTATCATGACCGTGATCCTGGTGATAACGACAGTATTTTTGCTGATCCCTCGTGGTTGGGGCCGTCCTCCTTTCCTGTGGTGGGTCACAGAGAAGTCTGGCTCTCGTTGCTACGGCCATTACTTTTACCACAGGGGCAATGAGCTACGTGTATCAGGCCTGCTGCCACCCTTCGGGCCTGCTCAACACCGACGGCGACTCCCTGGGTGTGGCGAACCATCGTTCTGGTCCGATGCGGTCTTGAGGTCGGTGGCCTCCTTGCTCGTGCCTCTGGTTGTCGAGATGGTTGTGCCCTCGAGGGCAGTCATCTTGCCTCGATCGAACATCAGGCCACCGATCATTGCAGGATGCCCCCGCTAGGGCAGCCACTTTCTTCACTTCGAGAGCATCCTCGCTCAGCATGAACCTCTCTGCCCGGGCGAAGAGTGCATCCAGGTCGATGGGTAGATCTTGGAGGAGCGACTTAAGCAGGCTCTGATTGGTCAGCCCCTTCTTGAAGGCCGCCATGGCAAGCTCGTCTCCGCAGCTCACCATGCTAAGCCTGTCATCCTAGAAGCAAGGCAAGAACCTTCTGATCGTTTTCCTGTCCTTCTGGACTATCGAGAACAGATAGTCTGCTGGCTTCTTACTTCTGCGTCATGCCCTAAACTGCTGGCAGAACTTGTGAGATAGGTCGTCGTAGAATTCGACAGAGCGGGTGGGTAGGCCGCTGTACCACTCGAGTGTCAACTTCTTCAGAGTCATCTGGAAGCCTCGGCATAGAAGCAAATTGTTCGTGCCCTGTATCTCCATGGCCCCTCTATATTGTTATACATGCTCGAGGGGATCACCCGTGCCCTCATATAGTTCAAGCTGGGGAAGCTTGAATCTGTGAGGGATCGGGGCCGCGGTAACTAACGCGCCCGTAATCTACACCTAAGATCCACCTGGCGGTGTCACGATCGCCAGGCGTGATATGGCTCCTAGGCCACGACTACGGGTTCAATCCGCAAGCGGACGGTGTCAAGTTACAGTATATAAGATAGTCGAATCCCACAGGGACAGTGATAGTGTCCTTGGTAATCTCAGTCAATTTCTAAATCTAGAAGCAATGTAGCTGTCAGAGTAAAAGGGTTGGTTTGATGATTGTTGTGTAATTTAATAAGAGGAACTAGGGCTTTAGGGGTCGCCGCTAGGATCGTTGGGGTTGGTGTTGGATAGGTTCCTCACATCACATTAGGGCTAGGGAATTAATCCCCCAATTCGTACCACTCTCGTGGGTTGGAATTGTGGGGTATTTTGGTGGCTCTCGTCGATGCAATAGTGGTAGCCCTCAACGTAGCAATATAGTTCGTCGACTGATCCCCTCAAGTCACAAGCCAGGCATGGTCACGTGCCTTGATTGGATCCGTCAATTTCCCTATTCGAATCCCTAGATACCCCTTAAGCACATCGATTCCACAGACCGTGGGCACGATCTCAGTCCGGATTATCTACGGATTCGGTAGGATCTACCGAAATACAACCCTAGATCCCCAATCCGATGTATGGATCCAGATCTACATTTCCCCCTAAAATCCTAGGTTTCACCCGTCGGCCCTAGATGGAATCTACTCACTCATGGTGGTTGGGACGCACGAAAATATCGAAATTGCGTAGGAAAACATTTCTTGCAACAAAAAGAGACTAGGGTTAAAAATTACTTACAATCAGAGTGAGCGAAGAACAAATCCAGAGAAAGCAGAAAACAATAATCTTCGATAAATGATCCAGAATTTGCTACAAAAATCAATCCAAAAATTCTTCTAAAAATAATCTCTAGAGCTCTCTCCTAATCTCCCCCAAAAAAAAGTACTGTGAACTCCACTCTCAGCCGAGCCCGCATCGCGAGCTTCAGCAGCCCCCAATCGTGCGATCTGCGCGATCCACAAAACTTTCAAAAATGCCCCAGATGTTGCCGGCCGAGTATATGACTCGGCCCGAGTGGGAGCTGCTCGGTCAGGAACTCGGCCCGCGTCGCATCTCGCTCGGGCTCAGGATGGGTGACTCATCGGCTGCTCAGCGTGTACTCGGGTACTGCTCGGGGCGCGCCATCTGGCCGAGCAGATGAACTGCTCGACCCGAGTAGGCCGAATCTGCGGCTCCTTCAGCGTGTCATGGCTCGGCCCGAGTTGCAGCTGCTCAGGCCGAGCATTTTCTGGGAAATCACCCTGCTGCTGTTGTCTCTCTCTGTCTCCTTCTTCTTTCTCATTCTTCTCCTCCTTCAGCTCCAAGAACATAGCGAACTCCTCCAGAGCCCCGCCAGCAGGCCTGTGAGCATGTCGGATGTGTCCAAACCCAGGCGGGGGTCCAAATCGCTCCAAAATCCCCGAAAACTCAAAATACACTGCGAAACTCAAAATATCGTCAGAAATACCAAAATCGCAGTAAAAAGTGGGATTTGGACGTGGGGATGACATGCAATGCGATGGAAATGTGATATGAAAATGATGTAAAATATGTACACATCAAAATCCCCCAAGCTTACCTCTTACTCGTCCTCGAGGAAGACGAATAATCGGTACGCCGGGAGGAAAACAAAATGAAAATAGGGAAACGAAAATAAAAAGAAGAGAAAAAACAAAAAGAGGAAAATAAGAGAGAAGTGCTAAGGATGATCGGTCAGATCTCAGGCCTAAAAAGTCTGTCACGATGCTCTGAATGCTAAACATGCACGCTATTGATAATTTCAATCTTTATATATCATATGTCACGTAATGCAGGCAAAGGATATGGATCTACTGAAATAACATCGTCAAATCCTATCAATCTCATGCAATCCCTAGAGTCTAGTATAAAGTAGTTGACAACGCCCTTTCAATCAAAGATACACAAGGAGCACAAAAGATTCACGCAACATGCAATAGAGAATAGAAAGATCATGACATTCAGATATTCAAATTGATACGTGAAAAATCCCCCAAACCAAAGTAATTCATAAAGTTTGGGTTTTATTAAATCTCACCGACATGCACTGTCTCCACTCTAATGTCAAGCTCTCTCATATGATCAGTTGGTTTACCCCCCAAGCTTAGGTTGAGGCGTCGCATCAAATGAAAAGAATATGGAATTTCGATTTTTTTTCAGAATGAGACATAGCTTCTAATGAAAAAAATATTTTTAATCATCATTTTTTTCTTTTTCTCTTTTTTTCTTTTTTTTCGAGAAGAAGCTGTGCTTTTTATTTTTATACATGGGAAGTGAGATGCGGTAGAGTAGCTATAGAGGTGTAACCAACTGATATGTAGAGAAATAAAAAAAAGATATGTGGAGAAGGAAAATAATGGACACTCGGTTCACTCATCAGAGGGTGCACATCAGTTCGATAAAATAAAACTCTAACTAAACTCATATATAGCAGGGGTATTTCACTTCTCTAAATGAATACTGAAAATAGTATGCGGTAATAATCACAATGTCAACAGGCATGCAAACAGAAGTGAATAAGATGATAAAAACAGGTGCTCCAAGTGTTCAGTGATGCGTGAACCTGGGTGTGTTTTCCAACATAAATCATACTGATCCTAATTCATGTAATTGACTTCAATTCATATCAGGTATTAAATCAGGCAGATCATCAAAAGAAATACATGCATATAGAGAATAAAGCTGAAATTAATCCTAATAGCATGCCAAAGGGATAAGCATCGCTAAAAACTAATGAAGCCTAGAGTGATATTATCATTTAGACCATCCTTAGCAGAAATAGAAAGAAACAGAGAAAGGGAAAATAAATAAAAAGAAATGCATGCATGGTGAAAAAAACAGAAGATATGATGCAAAATGAGAGAAAATAAAATGGCGCGGTAAAGTGGCGAAAAAGTGAAAATAAAAATGAAAATAAGGGGAGAAAAGAAGAAAATAAAAAATAAAAATAAAGATAAAAATAAAGCGGGAGCGCTCATCCCCCAAGCTAAACCTAGCAGTGTCCTCACTGCTAAGAAATCGCTCGTGAGAGGGAGATGATGCTAATGGGGTGGGATGGGTGGGAAAATAAGATAAAAACTATGTAAATAAAGGAAAAAAGGAAATAAAAATAAAAATGTGACATGATGCAATGCAATGTGGAATGATGCATGAGTGGGGGCCTCCCCCAAGCTGTGGTAAACTAGGGCCCCGAAGAGACAGATGTGCACAAATAAATAGGGGGCCAAATCTGGGTAAGACTGTATCAAGCAGAGGCACCACCCTCTGGGGGTGGTGATGGGTCCCTCTGCTGTGGACCCGGGGCATTGGGTGGTGACTGGGCTGGTGGAACTCGTGCGGGGGGTCGGTACGAAAATGACGCATTAGGCTCTGAAGGAATGGAAGGTCACGATCGACCACCTCTTGAGTTACCGGACCACCATAATATCCCGCTAGTAGGACCATGGCGCCGAAGCGGTCTTCTTGATCATTGTCACGAAATGTAATCTCAAATCCTGTGTCTCCTATGTAAATGGGGCCGGAGGGACGGGGAGGGGAAGGTGGTGCAGGGGTGGCTGTGGGTGGATCAGAGGTTCGGGTGGGGGAGCGTGTTCGCCGCGTGCGCCGAGTAGGCCTAGGGTTCGAGGTGCTGGGGGTCGCGGGTCTTGCACAGCGTGGAGGCATTGAGTAGGAGGAGAAAAATAATAATAATATAAGTAAAGCGGGGGGGGGGGGGGGGGATTTTACCGACTTGAAAAAGATGGCGTTTTGTTTTGATGCAGTTGTTTTCGGTGGTTTGGGTTATCTCCAAGCTCTTCAAAGATGTATTCTTGTTATTAAGTAATTCAAACCTGAAAGAGAAACAAAGTGGACGTCAGTATTTTTAGACAAGGGGAACAACGAGATCAAATTGTAAAGAACAATGGGAGGGCGGCCTCGTGGGGAGAAGGAACGGCTCCAAGATAGGTGGCGACGGCTGCAAGGTGGGCGTGAGGGTTTTGCCGAGCGAGAGAGATGGCTCGGGATCGAAAATAGCACTTAAATGGGCGTGGATGGGCCAGTCAAGGAGCGACGGCCTGTTTAGTTGCGAGCAGCCATTCGGCCCGAGTCACCAGGTTGCTCGGTCGATTCTCGGTCCGAGTCAAAACTAGCTCGGGCTGAGTTGCACTTACCTTGCCTGGGTCAACAGAGTGGCAACTTCTTCTCAATTTGGGCTCCCTGTAGTACTCGACTAAGTAGGTTGGAGCTCGGGCCGAGTCAGTGAGGCTCTGCCCGGGTCGACAGAGTGACGTTTTTGCTTCAAATTGGCTCCCTGTAAAACTCGACTGAGCAGAATGATACTCAGGGCGAGTCGTATCTTACTCGGGCCGAGTCAGTGAGGCTCTGTCCAGGTCGACAGAGTGATGTTTTTGCTTCCAATTGGCTCCCTGTAAAACTCGACCAAGCAGAATGATACTCGGGGCGAGTCGTATCTTACTCGGGCCGAGTCGTATCTTACTCGGGCCGAGTCAGTGAGGCTATGCACGGGTTGGCAGAGTGACATTTTTTCGCCTAATTCTTCAGCCTGTACAGCTCGACCGAGCAGAAAGTTTCTCGGGCCGAGTCATGTTCTGCTCGGGCCGAGTCCAAATATACTCGGGCCGAGCTTACGTATCTGTTTCCGTTCGACTCGGCCGAGCAGCTGTGCTGCTTGGGCCGAGTTTCCTTAGCTTCCACAACCTTCTTTTCCTCTCATTTCCTTTCCCAGTCTTCAACCTCATTATCTTCCTCCGGCTTTCTTCCGTCTATAATGTTATGCGCATGCCCCCGATGTTCCGTCCTACACGAAACATAATCTCGTCAAAAATTTTATGATTTTTGTGATTTTGTCTAAAAATACGAAATAGAAAAATAAAAAATAAGAAAATGGGAAAGAAATGTCAAAATCTACGGAATTGGGTTGCCTCCCAATAAGCGCTCGTTTTCAGTCATGAGCTAGACTCCCCTTAATTTAACAGTTGTCGTTGGGGAATTCCTCGAGGAAGTATGTCTCCTCCGCTCCCATAGGTTCTCCGGCCCTGTAGGGTTTAATCCTTTGACCGTTGACCTTGAAATTCTCGTTCTTTCCCTCGAGCTCGACGGCTCCTCCTGGAGATAAGCTCACTATCTTGTAGGGATCGGACCATCTCGATTTTAGCTTCCCGGGGAAAAGGCGTAGCCTCGAGTTGTATAGAAGTACATGGTCACCGACATCATGGCGAACGACCGTGATGTTTCTGTCGTGGTATGCCTTTGTTCTTTCCTTGTATATCTTCGCATTTTCGTAGGCATGACGCCGAATTTCGTCCAACTCATTGCAATGAAGGGCCCGTCGGGTAGCGACGCTCTGGTAGTCAAAATTCATTTTCTTTATCGCCCAGTATGCTCTATGCTCCAATTCCATTGGAAGATGGCAAGCTGTTCCATAAACAAGCCTGTATGGAGTTGTGCTGATGAGGGTTTTAAATGCAGTGCGGTAAGCCCAAAGTGCGTCGCCCAGCTTGTGCGACCAATCCTTCCTTGAGGCACTGACCGTTTTTTCCAGAATGCTTTTTATCTCTCTATTAGATACCTACACTTGGCTGCTGGTTTGAGAGTGGTAGGCGAGGGCGACCTTGTGATGAATCCCATACTTTTTCAACATTGCCTCGAATTTTCTTTCAATGAAGTGGCTCCCTCCATCACTTATAATCGTACGGGGGACTCTGAAGCAGGGGAAGATGGTGTTCTTGAAAAACTTGCTCACTATCCTTGCGTCGTTTGTTGGGGTGGCTATGGCTTCCACCCATTTCGAGACGTAGTCAACATCAACCAAAATATACTTGTTACTGTTACTCGATGGGAAGGGCCCCATGAAATCGACGCCCCAGCAGTCAAATAGTTCTATCTCCAGGATGCCGTGGAGAGGTGTCTCATTCTTCTTCGTGATATTCCCCGTCCTCTGGCTTCTGTCGCACTTTCTTATGTACTCATTAGCATCCCTGAATATGGTGGGCCAGTAGAAACCGCTTTGAAGATTTTTGCCGTGGTCTTGGTGACTGTTGCGTGCCCACCACATGGTTGATCATGGTAATGTACATGATGAAAGTTGCTTCTTATTTTAGGATGCATCTCCTGATGATCCCATCGATGCACGTCCTGAACAAATACGGGTCATCCCAGAAATAGTTTTTTGCATCATGTAGGAACTTCCTCCTTGAATAAGTTGATAACCTATGTGGAATTATCCCACTCACCAAATAATTCACTACGTCAGCGACCAGGGAGCTTCAGAGGTGTCTGTCACAAATAGCTGTTCACCGGTGAACGAATCGTCAATCGGTAGACTGTCGTCCCCGTGCCTCTGAATAAGGCGCGACAAATGATCTGCCACCACGTTTTCTGCTCCCTTCTTGTCTTTGATCTCGATGTCGAATTCTTGGAGTAGAAGGATCCAACGTATCAGACGTGGTTTAGCATCCTTTTTGCTTAGCAGATATTTCAGCGCTGCGTGGTCCGTGTGAATAATCACCTTGGACCCTAAAAGATAGGACCTGAACTTCTTAATGGAGTAGACTACGGCTATCAGCTCTTTCTCCATGGTAGTGTAATTCTTTTGAGCATCATCAAGAGTTTTGCTAGCGTAGTATATAGCATGGATCTTTCCCTCCTTTCTCTGGCCAAGCACAACTCCTACTGCCTGGTCATTAGCATCACACATAAGCTCAAATGGCAGATTCCAGTCTGGTGGCTGTATAATCGGTGCCGAGATGAGAGCTTCCTTTAACCTGTTGAAAGCTAGCATACAAGCATCAGTAAACACAAAACGAGCATCCTTAGCGAGGAGCTCCGTGAGAGGGCGAGTAATATTGGAAAAATCTTTTATAAACCGCTGGTAAAAACCGGCATGCCCTAAAAATCCACGAATACCCTTGAGGTTGGCGGGTGGAGGTAAGCTTTTAATGACCTCGACCTTGGCCTTATCAACTTCAATTCCCTTAGATGTGATTACATGCCCAAGAACAACACCTTCTGTCACCATAAAGTGGCATTTCTCCCAATTCAAAGTAAGGTTATTTTCTTGGCACCGCTCCAAGACCTTGGACAAGTTGGTTAGGCAGATATCGAACTCGGTACCGTAGACGGAAAAGTCGTCCATGAAGACCTCCATGATATTCTCGATAAAATCCGAGAAGATGGATGTCATGCACCTTTGAAAGGTAGCCGGTGCATTACATAGCCCAAACGGCATCCTTTGATAGGTAAAGGTGCCGTAAGGACATGTGAACATCGTTTTCTCCTGGTCTTCCTGATGCAATGGGATTTGGAAAAATCCGGAGTATCCGTCCACGTAGCAGAAATATTTGTGCTTAGCCAAGCGCTCAAGCATTTGGTCTATGAATGGCAAAGGGTAATGGTCCTTCCTTGTGGCTTTGTTAAGCTTCCTATAATCGATACACATGCGCCACCCGGTGACAGTCCTAGTGGAGATCAATTCATCTTTTTCGTTTTTTATGACTGTCATGCCCCCCTTTTAGGGACAACTTGAACAGGACTAACCCACTTACTATCTGAAATGGGGTAGATGATGTCAGCTTCTAAAAGCTTCAGGACTTCCTTTTTCACCACCTCTTTCATGTTTGGGTTCAACCACCTTTGGGGCTCAATGGAGGTGGCGTCTTTGTCCTCTAAATGGATTCTATGTGTACAAATGGTCTCGTTAATACCCTTCAGGTCAGAGATATTATATCCTATCACCTTTCTGTAAGATCTGAGGATTTTCAGGAGGCTCTCTAATTGGGGTTCCGTGAGGGCCGCATTTACAATGACGGGATAAGTGGAGTCTTCTCCCAGAAAAGCATATTTCAGGTTAGCGGGGAGGGGTTTCAATTCTACCTGAGGGGGCACTGTACCCCCGGCGTCTCTTGCTTGCGAGAATGACACATCCTGGATCTCGGGTTCGGAAGGTGGAAACTCCTCATTCACCGAATCATAGGAGGAGCAGGGAGATAATGGCGGGTCGAGGCACATGTCTGCTGTTTCCACTCCTATAGCACACCTGTCAAAAGAAGTAAGGCTGTCAGGCATGCGTTCGCTGTCAAACATAAGGTCCGGAGTACTTCCCTGATTCATGTGGCCTTGAGATAGAGGCAGGTCTAGGAACCCTTCATTGGCGTGTTCTTCGCATGCCGAAATCTACGGAGGGGCATCGTTATAGAAACGTAACGCGTTTCCCTCGTACCGCACATAAGTTCCATCAGCTATGGAAACATCATCCAGGGTGTCTGCATTATGGAAAGCGGTTGCGATGAAAACTGAAAGCTCTTGCGTAGCTGGGTAGTCTGTAGGAAACTCCACTGGGCCATGAGCCCATACGTCCGTGACCACGCTCTCTAAAATCTCAAGCATCTGAGAGTTATGTCGTGATTCCAAGTGAGGAGCTTCTCCCCAGTAAGCATCAATAGGTGGAGCTTCAATGGTCTGAAGGTACATTACATTCTCTTCAAAGCTTACTTGAATATCATCTTCAATTGTACCTGCATCAGAAACCTGGTTCATTAAATAATCCATGACAAGTTGCTGATTTGCGTTACCTGCAACATAAGTTCCTGAACCAATAAAGCGAACTGCATCGATTAGTTCTCTAGCCACGCATCCAACCATGGACTCGTCCATGTGTGAGTCTTGGAATCCATGTAGGTGATAAGGAGAGAAACTGAACTCCTCTGAGTCGCTATCAAAGTCACAGATCGACTGCACTTGCATTAGTGTCTCCATTGTGCCTGATCGATGAGGAGAAAACGGCTAGCTGGAGGGGGATGTTAGTAGCAAGGCAGATAAGATAGAAACAGAGTGAAAATGGCAGAAAGGTGAGGGATGATCAGAATGCTAGCAAACTTCTCAATATAAAAACAAACTGAGATGAAAACACTATTACCGTCCCCAGCAACGGTGCCAAAAACTTGACGCGCCCACAATCTACACCTAAGATCCCCCTGGCAGTGTCACGATCGCTAGGCGTGATATGGCTCCTAGGCTACGACTACGGGTTCAATCCGCAAGCGAACGGTGTCGAGTTATAGTATATAAGATAGTCGAATCCCACAGGGACGGTGATAGTGTCCTTGGTAATCTCAGTCAATTTCTAAATCTAGAAGCAAGGTAGCTGTCGGAGTAAAAGGGTTGGTTTGATGATTGTTGTGTAATTTAATAAGAGAAACTAAGGCTTTAGGGGTCGCCACTAGGATCGTTGGGGTTGATGTTGGATAGGTTCCTCACGTCGCATTAGGGCTAGGGAATTAATCCCCCAATTCGTACCACTCTCGTGGGTTGGAATTGTGGGGTATTTCGGTGGCTCTCGTCGATGCAATGGCGGTAGCCCTCGACGTAGCAATATAGTTCGTCAATGGATCCCCTCAAGGCACGAGCCAGGCATGGTCACGTGCCTTAATTGGATCCGTAGATTTCCCTATTCGAATCCCTAGATACCCCTTAAGCACATCGAATCCACAGACCGTGGGCACGATCTCAGTCCGGATTATCTACGGATTCGGTAGGATCTACCGAAATACAACCATAGATCCCCAATCCGATGTACGGATCCAGATCTACATTTTCCCCTAAAATCCTAGGGTTCACCCGTCGACCCTAGAGGGAATCTACTCACTCATGGTGGTCGGGACGCACGAAAATATCGAAATTGCGTAGGAAAACATTTCTTGCAACAAAAAGAGACTAGGGCTAAAAATTACTTACAATGAGAGTGAGCGAAGAACAAATCCAGAGAAAGCAGAAAATAATAATCTTCGATAAATGATCCAGAATTTGCTACAAAAATCAATCCAAAAATTCTTCTAAAAATAATCTATAGAGCTCTCTCTTAATCTCCCCCCCAAAAAAGTATTGTGAACTCCCATCTCAGCCGAGCTCGCATCGCGAGCTTCAGCAGCCCCTAATCGCGTGATCTACGTGATCCACAAAACTTCCAAAAATGCCCCAGATGTTGCCGGCCGAGTATATGACTCGGCCCGAGTGGGAGCTGCTCGGTCAGGAACTCGGCCAGCGTCGCATCTCGCTCGGGCTCAGGATGGGCGACTCGGTCGGCTGCTCAGCGTGTACTTTGGTGCTGCTCGGGGCACGCCATTTGGCCGAGCAGATGAACTGCTTGGCCCGAGTAGGCCGAATTTGCGGCTCCTTCAGCGTGTCATGGCTCGGCCTGAGCTGCAGCTGCTCGGGCCGAGCATTTTCTGGGAAATCACCCTGCTGCTGCTGTCTCTCTCTGTCTCCTTCTTCTTTCTTCTTCTTCTCCTCCTTCAGCTCCGAGAACATAGCGAACTCCTCCAGAGCCCTGCCAGCAGGCCCGTGAGCATGTCGGATGTGTCCAAACCCAGGCGGGGGTCCAAATCGCTCCAAAATCCCTGAAAACTCAAAATACACGGCGAAACTCGAAATATCGTCAGAAATACCAAAATCGCAGTAAAAAGTAGGATTTGGATGCGGGGATGACATGCAATGCAATGGAAATATGATATGAAAATGATGTAAAATATGGTCACATCAGTAACCCGTCTGGCCAGGGGGTTAGTTGCTTCTGGGTGGGGAGGTTGTGCGGGCGATTCCTGTAGGGGTACATGCGATCTCCGTCGGTCGTGATGGCCGATCGACTGCCTCGATCATCACCAGAGTCACTCGATGAGCCACCTCGGTGCTCAGCGATGTCTCTTCCCTGCCTCGGGGGAGTCCTGCTCCGATCATGGCCTCTTCGTCGATGATCGTCGGTCTGGGAGCTGGGTAGACCATCTGGTGGGCGCTCCCTTCAAGCGGGGAGATATCCACCGGTGGCGGGCTTCGGGTGTGCCATTGATTCGGGGGTGACGCCTCCAGGGTCCTGCGGCTCTCCTCCCGGAGCCTCTCTCGCATGGTGATGATGAATCACAGCTGTCGACGTGCGATTTCTTCATTGACCCAAATCTGCTCAACGGCGGCCTCTGCTTCATCGTCAAGTTACCTCGGCTGGACAGCTGCTTCCTCCTCGAGTCGCCTCTGATGAGAGGCCTCCATCTCTACATCGAGGAACCTTTGCTAGGCCACTATCTCTTCGTCGAGCCCCCTCGGTCGGGTGGCTTATTCTGCTTCGATCTGAGGGTGGAGGTTATGCTTCACGTTTAAGGATGCAGGGGGGACAGTGGATGTCCCGGCCCCACCCGCACCCCATCATTCATCATCTTCGTGAAGAATTCAAAGCCTTGGTGAACAGCATGGGCCAAGGTGTGAATAGCCTCCACCGTCCCCTCAGAGGGAACGTTCGGCATGAGAGCCCCTCTGAGAGGATGTGGCTCCTCCTCCATGGGCTGTTTGCCCCTGTTAGGGCTGGGATTGACTTGTGTGGGGCTTGACATGAGTGTGACCCTAAGTTCCTACAGACGGCACCAATTTTTGCGGGGTAGAGTCTGCGACAATGAATTTGTATTGATATGGGGAGCCAATGGCACGATGGTCACAAGTTTATAAGGAGATGACGAGGCCAACTAAGGTCTGAGGATGAGTTGAGGAAAAGGATCTGAGGTCGCCTGTTAAGAGGAGTTGGTTGCCTACTGTTTGATTGAAGGAAACTCGATCGTTGGGGAAGGATGGCGCAGGTCGCGCGTCCAGTGGAAGTAAGGGTGCACTTCCTACAAGAATAGCAACTTATCAGAAAGGCCAGGCCGGCTTTCAGCCTGCATCCCCTCCGATGACTAAGTCAGTGGATGACTGAGGAAGAGATGTCGGACACAAAGAGCGATCTAAGAGACAGATCGGCGCTTGCGTGGTGGACTAATGCAAAGACGTGAATGTGTGGAGGGGATTAGATGTGTTAGGAAATTGTTACCAATTCATCCAACCAACCCTTTTCCACTGGAAGGTAAGGGGGTGTTTATAGTCTGCTGGAGTCGGTTGCTCTTGCTGAGCTGGCGGGGCCAGGGTGTCAGGGATCTGACCGTTGGCGTCAGGGTCAAATGTGTCAGGCATGCTTTTGTCATACGGTCAGATCCATAAATATCAGGTGATGCTTTTATCAGGCTGTCTGGCAACTAAACAGCTGGGCATGCTTTTGACAGATGGTCAGGCGGCGAAGCGGCCAGGTGCGCTTTTGTTAGGCTTTGTTTGTTGTGAGACTGGCAGTGACGTGTCATCTTCCTCCTTGGGCGAACTGGTAGGTGAGTGGCATCTAGGCGAGCTTCCTATAGGGCGAGCTGCCCTGGGTGCGAGCTGTTCTGAGGGCGAGCTTGTCGTTTCGCTCGGCAAGCTTCCTTGGACCTCGGCGAGCTTTGGCGAACTAGGCTTCAATATGGAGATTCGGCGGGCTAAGACATGGGTCTTGAACAAGTGTGCTTAGATCATCTGGGCCGGTCTTAAGGTCATAACATGTTAAAACCTTTTCTTCGATTACTAGAACACAACAAACTTCCCTTCCAATGTTGCCTAAGGAGCCAAGTAGAGTAATCTACGCTTGGTCCTTAATCAAAACGATGAATACAATATGATAATAATAATAATGAACAAAGAGATTACACAGCGGAATAAAAAAGCAATCTTTGAATTAACAATATTATTAACAACAAGTTACAATTGAGATATAATATAAACAATGAATAGCTCTGCATAAAGTAAACAATAAAGACAAACACAAAAAATCACACAGAGAGAGACACACGATTTATCCTGGTTCTCCGCAACTTGGGTATGTTCAGTCCTCGACCAATACGGCTCGAGATTTAATCCAACATTGCCTTAGCAATACAATTACCTAACTTCACTCGTTAGGATTTTCAACGATCTAGTATCACCACCAGGATTTTCAACCACATAGTTTTGATTAGGATTTTCCACAACCCTTATCACCAAGGGACTCCAAATAAAAAATCAAAATCCAATTCACCACAATAATTAGTGGAGATTGGTTTTACACCCAAATAATCCTATAGCTAAGATAATATTGCAATTGTGCTTATGTGGCTAAAGAATTAAAAATAGTTCTTAGATCATACAAAGAATATAAATGAATTCGATGTGATCTAGAATCTTGAGTTTCAAAAATCCTTTAAAGAATAAGAAAATCAATGAGAGGATTTTGAAAAACCAATTTGCAATAGCCAAAAAATATGATCTTAAAAGGAATTTTAAAAATGAACAGTAAGATCAGAAATGAAAAAACGTTTTTGGCTACGAACGTTGAGAGCGATGAGAACGATTAAGATTTTAAGAGAGTTTTTGCTTAGCTCAAGAATAAAAGAAATTGGTATTGAATTTGTTCTCATATGGTCTCTATTTATAGAATTTCAAAGAGACTTTTGAATTTAAAAAATGGTTTGACTTCAGCCCCATAAATCAAGCAACACATAAATGTAGGAGCAAATCTGGGAAGTCAAAACGCAGCTGGTAGTCGACTCCCAGAGAATTTTCAATGAAAACTCTACTTACAGCAGGTAGTCGACTCCCTCCCTTGGTAGTCGACTTCTAGAGCAGATTTTTAGTGAAATTCTGCTGAAAGATATGTACCCAACTCCTGGGTGTTTGGAGATTGACTACAAGAATTTAAATCAATAGCTACGCTCTCAAAAAGTTTTAAAACAAGTTTAAAAGTTGTTTTCAAAAAACATTTTGTGTGTGTGCAAATTTTCTTGGCTTTAACATGTTCCTAAATAAATAACTCACACATTAGACTTAAATGAAGACTTTGAAGCCGATAAGATCTTGATGTAGAAGCATGCTTCACTTGAATTTGAGCTCCTCTTTGCTGAAGCTTGAGCACATTCTTTGAGCATCATCTTTGAGCTTCATTTGTGCTTGACGTGGAATGCGAGCTACTAAATTCATCTTCTCTTCTAAGTGTGGTTGAGCTTCTTCTTTTCGGAGTATGCTTTGAGCTTTCATCCATTGATTGCATAACCTACACACTTAACAATGTAATTAGTATATTAACAACATCTGGTGTGCTCATCATCAAAATCACCTATGGGTGGGACTAGATTTCCCATCACTGTCCCCTTTTTTGATGATGACACCCAAATGAAAAATAAATGAATAATATGAAGAATAACAAGTGAGTAAGTGTACTTAATTCTCCTGCTTAGATGAGGTATGAAAATATCATACTCCCCCTGTATCAAAGCTGGTTAGCAATAGTAATATATTATTCATTTTCATTTTTGCATTTCTATTTGTCTCCCCTTGACATCAATCATAAAAAATTACAGAAAATATTACGAGTGAAAGTAGTCGATCTTGTTTCAGTTCCTTCTTCCCCATGATACCTAAATCTCAATGAAGTTTTGAAAATATATCCGTTTGCAATCGTTTCGTGAGAATATCTGCAACTTGATGTTCAGAGGGTACATATTTAAGTTCAACATCATTTTTAACACAGTGATCATCTATGAATTTGTGTCTAATGTCTATATGTTTTGTTCTAGGATAAAGAACGAGATTCTTAGTGAGATTAATAGCGCTTTTATTGTCACAATAAATTACACAAGTAGATGAATTAATACCATAATCTACTAGGACTTGTTTCATCCAAAGTACCTGAGCACAAGCAAGTCCGGCAACTATATACTCTGCCTCAGTAGTTGATAATGAGACCGAGCTTTGCTTTTTGCTAAACCACGAGACAAGGGAGTGTCCAAGAAAATGACATGTTCCACTTGTGCTTTTTCTGGTGGCTTTACAACCAGCATAGTCTGCGTCACTATAAGAAATTAAATCAAAAGTGCTACCTTTGGGATAAAACAATCCAAAGTGAGAAGTGGTCTTAAGATATCTAAATATGTAATTTACTGTTTTAAGATGTAATTTCTTTGGGTCACATTGGAATCGTGCACAAGCGCATACACTAAACATTATATCTGGTCGGCTTGCAGTTCTTGCAGTTAAATAGAGCAAACAACCGATCATACCTCGATATGTTTTCTGATCAACCTTTTTAACTGCTTCATCTTTGTATAAAGATTTGGATGTGGCCATAGGTATGTTCTTTCCTGACGCATTCTCCATCCCGAACCTTTTGAGTAGACCTTTAGCATATTTCGTTTGATGAATGAAGGTTCCCTCTTTTGACTGCTTTTTTGTAGTCCGAGGAAGTATGTAAGTTTGCATATATGGCTCATTTTGAACTCTTCCTGCATTATCTTAGCAAAGTCTCAACAAAGATCTTTGTTAGTAGATCCAAAAATAATGTCATCTACATAAATCTGAATAAGAATATTATCATCACGAATTTTCTTAAAAATAATGTAGTGTCTATTTTTCCAACATTATATCCTAAGTTGATTAAGAACTTTCTTAATCTTTCATACCAAGCTCTTGGAGCATGTTTCAGGCCATATGATTGTAACGACTGGTTTCCTTGTATCTGAATTTATTATAATATAATATATGTTTTGGTGGATTTTCTCCTCTTGTGTGGTTTGCGTCTCCGTAACTTTCATTTTCGATCGATTCGTCGTATTTTCTCGTTTCTTCCTTAGGATCGTCGATTTCGAAGTACGTCGTTTGTGACGGGCTTCATAACGGTCATATCTAACTATTAGATCAAGCCTAGGAGTCTTAGGTTTCGATCACGGGGCCTCGCGCTCCGTATCGGAACTTTTGGTGCTCATTAGCCGGTATAAGAAGGGGCACCGACCGACTAGATGACGATCCAGTCGGTCGGCAGTCCTTCTTGGACCGACTAGTGAGCTTTCTAAATTTTCTCAGGAGTTACTGTTTATCGTTAGTCGGTCTAAGAAGAGTTGTTGACCGACTAGGTTGCAAACTAGTCGGTCAGCAATGCTTCTTGAACCGACTAACACATCATCTTAATTTTAGTTGAGTTACTGTTTACTCTTAGTCGGTCTAAGAACGTTCATCGACCGACTAGATGCTAAACTAGTCGGTCAGTAATTGTTCATGGACCGACTAATTCTAAATCCTATTTTCGTTCAGGAGTTACTGTTTACACTTAGTCGGTCTGCGTTGGTCGACCGACCGACTAGTTGCCAAACTAGTCGGTCAGTGGTTGTTCTTTGACCGACTAACCAGTGTTAAAACCCTAATTTCTGGGCAGCCGCCAGCTCAACCTATTTATACCCAACCCAATCGTTTTCTTCTTCTCCAACACGACCCTAAGCCCTAGTTTCTTCCCCTCTAAGCCCCCATCTTCCTCCAAGCTTCAATCCTTCATTCCAAGCCCTAAATCCATCATCCAATCCATCCATTCACCCTATCTACCTCTCACAATCCCCAAAATCTCACCAAAATCCATCAAATCCCCAAAATCCCCCAAAACCCTAGTTTCTCCAAACTTCCCCAATCCTTTCCAGATCTGGTCCTAGGGTTCCCCGGAGTGTTTCTTCCGCCTCCTCTCGGTAAGAAATCGATCTACCGTTGTTTTCTTATCCTATTGTAATTTTTATGAAACCCTAATAAAATACTTGTGTTTTGATGATTGTTCCCCATAACAGCGATTCCCCGTAGGCTAGCATCCACGGAAACGAACTTTCGTAACCGTCATCCCCGGTGATAGGCAAGTGAAACTTGCATCTCTTGATTTGGGCCATGTCTTAGGCCATTACCTTGTTTTAGCGTAAAAGAGACTAAACGGTGAAAGGATAGCCGTTTAGACGCCATTGACCTAGCTTGACAACGAAGCTTGGTCCGTCACCCTCATCATGCTTGTATGTCACGTTTAAATTCAATTAACGGTACGCAATCATTTGTTCATGTCATTGCATAGTGATTAATTATTGTGATTGTGTAGCACACGCTACAATATTATATTCCTGGCTCGTGTTCCAGAAGCGAGCCCTGTAGTTGGAAACCCCAACGCTCGGATACCGGATAGGTGCACCCCTATGCCAATTACACTTCCTGGCTCGTGATCCAGAAGCGAGCTCAGTGAGTTGGAAATCCCAACGCTCGACACATATGGGTGGGGTAAGAGATAAGCGGCCTGAGCCCCGAGTTGGCCTGATCCGCCACTCCGGCCAGCAGGTGGACTCTCTAGTGCACAAGTGATTAATATTGATAGAGATAAGCGGCCTGAGCCACGAGCGGGCCAGCAGGTGGACTCTCTATGCATTAAGTGATTAACAGTGATAAGTGATAAGTGTTAAGTGAAAAGTGATTAGTGATTTGGTAGCTTTTACTACATCGTGCGTGTTTGCCTCTCTTTTAACTGTTGCATCATACTTAACTGCCATGTCATTATTTAACATTTAAATGCTAGGTTGTTAGTCACTTTCAGTTTCCTTGCCCAAGTCTTTTTAGACTTGCTGACATGTGCCCCTTTCTCTTTTGGGTGACGCATGTTAGACCTTGAGCCTGAGTTGCCCGCTGAGGGTGAGGTGTTTGCGGACGCCGAGCTTGAGCCCGTGTTGGACGGGGAGTACGTGGACACTGGGGACCAGTCCTAGTGTCTCCGTTGGGTTTTACTTTTGTTAGACAGTTGTTTTGTTATCGGTGCGTGGCACCTATACTTATTTATGTCGTTGCTTTTGCTTGGCCTTGTTTTGGGCCCTTAGACTTTTTCCTTTAGCCTGGTGGCTTTTCTGTGATGTTGAATATTTTGTGGACAAACTTTAGGATTGGTGTTTCTTATCCATCTCATATTATTATTTTTGTTGTTGTTTCGATTGCAATTACAGGGACCTGCTTATACTAAATTGACGCTTATCGGGTTTGGGGCTTCACCGCTCCACTCCCGTGCGGACCTTTTCACGTCTCGCCTCCATTTTAGGGAAGCGGGTCGTGACAGGTTTTAGTGGTGGCCCATGCAGGTCTTCTGTAACTGCAATTATCGGGATAACGATAATAATGCAAGATTGTCCAACAAATAATTTCGACATCTGAGCCCTAAGCTATGAGTCTAATTGTTTCGTTTTCTGCGTCATTAGATGGCAGGAAGGCGGATCACCCGTGGTGGTGGTAGTGGTGCGCCCCCTCATGACAAGGAGCCTGAGCGGGAGCCCACTAATGGGGAGATGATGAGGATGATATTGCAGATGATGCAGGTTCAGCAGGGTGTGCTTCTGCAGGTGCAGAATGCTCCGGTGACTCGAGTTGCTCGGGTGGTGGAAGCCCCTCGCCCTGAGCCCGGGGCGAAGCAATTCAGAGAGCTGGGTCCTGCGTATTTTGATGGAACCGAAGGTCCCCTAGCTGCTGATGAATGGATGAGGAATATCGAGGACAACCTGAAGATGTCCAAGGTCAACGAAGTTAGTTGGGTTGACTTGGCGAAGCGCCAGCTGAAGGATAACGCCAGGAATTGGTGGGATGCTGAGGAAAAGATGTTGGTAGAGCCGATCGTCTGGGCTACCTTCAAGGCCAGATTTGATGGTGATTTCTTCCCGAAGGCTGCCAGGGAAGAGATGCTGCAGCGTTTTATCGATCTGAAGCAGGGGAACTCGTCGGTGGACATGTACCACCAGGAGTTTATGAGGCTGAGTCGGTTTGCACCAAAGATGGTGCAGGACGCTGAGGAGCGAGCTCAGAGGTTTCTGCAGGGGCTTGCTTCAGAGCTCCAGAGCTTTGTGACCTCTTCTGACCGGGAATCTTATCAGAAGGTTTTGGTCGCTGCCAAGAGGCAGGAGCTGCTTGTGAACCAGAGGAAGGGGACTGTTGTTGGTGCTGGGAAGAGGCCTGTGGAACAGGCGAGAGCGGTGGTTAGACCTGGATTCAGGCCGAACCAGCCTGCTCAGTTTAAGAGGCCGGGAGGGCCCGTTCGGAGGACTTGCCATTTCTGTGGCAAGGAGGGCCATATCAAGGAATCATGTAGGAGGTTCTTGGGGCAATGTGTTGCCTGTGGAGATCCCGCCCATGCTATCAGGGAGTGCCCGAGGTTGAAGCAGCCTTGGGGGACACCTATTGCTGCCCCGCCGTTGCAGCAGAGAGCCCCGGTGCCCGCTGGTCGTGGGGTGCCCCTCGTTCCGCAGAAGCAGGCTTTTCAGCGGGCCGCTCCGCCGAGGAGGCAGGCATTTCTGATGACTGAGGAGGAGGTTTTGGCCATGGATGAGGTCATTGCAGGTAACTTTCGATCTAGATTGTTCCTTCCTTAATTAATTGATTGTTAAATTATGTGAATGCTTGTGTATGGTGTTGCTAGAATAAGATTTGATCGATTAGACTGTTTGTTAGGTGTGGTTTTGGTTTGCACGTTCCCTGCCCGAGTCCTCTTTGACTCAGGTGCGTCCATGTGCATTTTGGCCCAGAGCTTCGTGGAGAAGCATTCCTTGTCGACGTCCCCTCTCTCCAAGAGTTGGAATATCGTCACAGGGAATGGAGTAGTCACGGTGCATCGTGGGTGCAGTCCTTGCTCTGTGGTGGTTTGTGGACATGAGCTTTATGCTGATTTTATTGTCCACAACATCACCAACTACGATGCGGTCTTTGGGATGGATTGGCTTGCGAGCTTCTATGCTACGATCGACTGCAGGAGGAAGAAGGTGGTGTTCGAGATTCCCGGACATCCAGTATTTGAGTTCAGTCGTGGTAGCAGTTCGCTTGGTCCTGTCAGATTTCGGGCCAGGCCGGTGGAGGCTGTAGCTATGCAGATGGAGCTGGAGTGGCCAGCTGTGGTGCGAGATTTTGGCGACGTCTTCCCCGAGGAGATGTCTCGTTTGCCGCCTGATCGAGCTCTGGAATTTTCTATTGACCTCGTTCCAGGTGCGCAGCCGATTTCGAAGGCGCCGTATCGTATGGCACCTGCAGAATTGGAAGAGTTGCGGAAGCAGTTGGATGAGCTGTTGCTGAAGGGTTATATTAATCCTAGCGTGTCTCCGTGGGGAGCACCGGTGTTGCTGGTTAAGAAGAAGGATGGTTCGCGTCGCATGTGCGTGGACTATCAGGGATTGAATGCGGTAACCATTAAGAATAAATACCCGTTGCCTCGCATCGATGATATTTTTGATCAGCTTGGAGGTTCGAGGGTGTTTTCTAAATTGGATTTGAGAAGTGGTTACCATCAGTTGAAGGTGAAGAGGGATGATGTTCCGAAGACAGCGTTCAGGACGAAGTATGGACACTATGAGTTTGTGGTTATGCCTTTCGGCGTAACTAACGCGCCCGCAGTTTTCATGAATCTGATGAACCTGATTTTCTACGACATTTTGGATAAGTTTGTCGTTATCTTTATCGACGACATTCTGATCTATTCGAAGTCGGAGGAAGAGCATGCATCGCACTTGAGGACGGTATTGGAAATTTTGAGGAAGCATCGTTTGTATGCTAAGTTTTCGAAGTGCGAGTTTTGGCTGGATCGAGTTGCTTTTCTTGGGCATGTGGTGACTGGAGGTGGTATTTCTGTGGATCCCGAGAAGATTAGGGCCATCAGGGAGTGGCCTGTTCCGTCGTCTGCGTCTGAGATTCAGAGTTTCCTTGGACTTGCTGGTTACTATCGGCGATTCATTAAGGACTTTTCTCGTATTGCTGAGCCGATGACCAGGTTGACGCGGAAGGATGTTGCTTATGTTTGGTCGGGTGATTGTGAGAGTGCTTTTGGTATTCTGAAGGAGAGGTTGACGAGTGCCCCTATTCTTGTTGTGCCTGATCGCAGCGGTGGATTTGAGATCTTTTGCGATGCTTCTGGCAAAGGTCTTGGTTGCGTGTTGCATCAGCACGGGCATGTTGTGGCGTATGCGTCTCGTCAGCTTAAGGTTCATGAGAAGAATTATCCGACGCATGATTTGGAGTTGGCTGCCGTTGTGTTTGCTCTTAAGATTTGGAGGGACTTCTTGCTGAGTGAGAAAGTGAAGATTTTCACCGATCACAAAAGCTTGAAGTATATTTTCACGCAGAAGGAGCTCAACATGCGACATCGTCGATGGTTGGAGCTTATGGCGGATTATGAGATTGATTTGCAGTATCACACTGGCAAGGTGAATGTGGTTCCTGATGCGCTGAGTAGGCTTCCAGCGGTGATGATTTTGACCTCGCAGTGGAGATTGCAGCAGGATTTTTGCGAGTCTGGCGTGGAGATTGTTCTTTCTGGGGAGGCTTCTTCGTTGATGTACATGCAGGTACAGTCGACGATCGTGGATCGGATTAAGGCTGGCCAGGCTGAGGATCCGAAGCTGGTGAGTATTCGGGAGCAGGTGGAAGCCGGTCTGCGGACTGACTTTTTGATTCATGAGGATGGCTCGCTGAGGTTTGGAGCCAGGTTGTGTGTGCCAGCTGGGAATATTAGAGAGGAGCTGATGGTGGAGGCACACAGTTCGCCGTATTCTGTGCATCCTGGTGGCACCAAGATGTACCAGGATCTTCGTCTGAATTATTGGTGGCATGGTATGAAGAGGAGCGTGGCTGGAGTGTAGCCAAGTGCTTGGTTTGCCAGCAAGTGAAGGCGGAGCATCAGCGTACGACCGGGTTGCTACAACCGCTTCCGATTCCGGAGTGGAAGTGGCAGCACATCACTATGGACTTCGTGACTGGACTACCTCGGAGTCCGAAGCAGAATGACGCGATTTGGGTGATCGTAGATCGATTGACCAAAACTGCGCACTTTATTCCGTTCCGAGTGGGACAGTCCACTGAGGCGCTAGCAAGGAGATATATGGAGGTAAAATTCTTTTACTCTCCGTTCTATTTCCTTTTTCCTAGTTTGGATAGTGATGTAACACGAATCGTGCAGGAAGTTGTGCGACTTCATGGAGTCCCCGTGAGTATCGTGTCTGACAGAGACACGAGGTTCACATCTCAGTTTTGGCAGAGTTTGCAGAAGAGCTTGGGTACGCGTCTGAGTTTCAGCATGGCGTACCATCCGCAGACGGATGGCCAGACCGAGAGGACGATTCAAATTTTGGAAGACATGCTGAGGGCGTGCATGTTGGATTTCAAGGGTTCGTGGGAGGACCATCTGCATTTGGTGGAGTTCTCTTACAACAACAGCTTCCAGGCGAGTATTGGCATGGCGCTTTTCGCCGCTCTTTATGGGAGGAAATGTCGATCACCATTGAGTTGGGATGACGTTGGAGATCGGGAGTTGTTGGGACCTGAGATGATTGTGGAGGCCGTGGATATCGTCAGGAATATTCGGGAGAGGTTGAGGATTGCTCAGGACCGTTTTAAGCATTTGGCGGATGCTAAACGTCGTCCTTTGGAATTTCAGCCGGGCGACCATGTGTTCTTGAAGATTTCCCCGAATCGTGGTGTGATTCGTTTCGGGAGGCATGGGAAGTTGAGCCCACGATATATTGGACCATTTGACATTTTGGAGAGGGTTGGTGAGGTAGCGTATCGCTTGGCCTTACCGCCATCTTTGGAAGGAGTTCACAATGTTTTCCATGTGTCGCAGCTTCGTCGATACATTAGCGATCCGTCTCATGCGGTGGATTTTTCGGAGATTACCGTTCGCCCCGATTTGACGTATGACCAGTATCCAGTGCAGATTCTGGACATGCGTCAGAAATCGCTTCGGAACAAGATTGTCAATCTTGTGAGGGTGATGTGGCGACACGGTTCGCCGGGAGAGTCCACTTGGGAGAGAGAAGATGAGATGCGAGAGCGTTTCCCACTTTTGTTTCCGGACTCGTGAGTATTCGGAAATTCCGAGGACGAAATTTTTCTTAAGTTGGGGAGGATGTAACGACTGGTTTCCTTGTATCTGAATTTATTATAATATAATATATGTTTTGGTGGATTTTCTCCTCTTGTGTGGTTTGCGTCTCCGTAACTTTCATTTTCGATCGATTCGTCGTATTTTCTCGTTTCTTCCTTAGGATCGTCGATTTCGAAGTACGTCGTTTGTGACGGGCTTCATAACGGTCATATCTAACTATTAGATCAAGCCTAGGAGTCTTAGGTTTCGATCACGGGGCCTCGCGCTCCGTATCGGAACTTTTGGTGCTCATTAGCCGGTATAAGAAGGGGCACCGACCGACTGGATGACGATCCAGTCGGTCGGCAGTCCTTCTTGGACCGACTAGTGAGCTTTCTAAATTTTCTCAGGAGTTACTGTTTATCGTTAGTCGGTCTAAGAAGAGTTGTTGACCGACTAGGTTGCAAACTAGTCGGTCAGCAATGCTTCTTGAACCGACTAACACATCATCTTAATTTTAGTTGAGTTACTGTTTACTCTTAGTAGGTCTAAGAACGTTCATCGACCGACTAGATGCTAAACTAGTCGGTCAGTAATTGTTCATGGACCGACTAATTCTAAATCCTATTTTCGTTCAGGAGTTACTGTTTACACTTAGTCGGTCTGCGTTGGTCGACCGACCGACTAGTTGCCAAACTAGTCGGTCAGTGGTTGTTCTTTGACCGACTAACCAGTGTTAAAACCCTAATTTCTGGGCAGCCGCCAGCTCAACCTATTTATACCCAACCCAATCGTTTTCTTCTTCTCCAACACGACCCTAAGCCCTAGTTTCTTCCCCTCTAAGCCCCCATCTTCCTCCAAGCTTCAATCCTTCATTCCAAGCCCTAAATCCATCATCCAATCCATCCATTCACCCTATCTACCTCTCACAATCCCCAAAATCTCACCAAAATCCATCAAATCCCCAAAATCCCTCAAAACCCTAGTTTCTCCAAACTTCCCCAATCCTTTCCAGATCTGGTCCTAGGGTTCCCCGGAGTGTTTCTTCCGCCTCCTCTCGGTAAGAAATCGATCTACCGTTGTTTTCTTATCCTATTGTAATTTTTATGAAACCCTAATAAAATACTTGTGTTTTGATGATTGTTCCCCATAACAGCGATTCCCCGTAGGCTAGCATCCGCGGAAACGAACTTTCGTAACCGTCATCCCCGGTGATAGGCAAGTGAAACTTGCATCTCTTGATTTGGGCCATGTCTTAGGCCATTACCTTGTTTTAGCGTAAAAGAGACTAAACGGTGAAAGGATAGCCGTTTAGACGCCATTGACCTAGCTTGACAACGAAGCTTGGTCCGTCACCCTCATCATGCTTGTATGTCACGTTTAAATTCAATTAACGGTACGCAATCATTTGTTCATGTCATTGCATAGTGATTAATTATTGTGATTGTGTAGCACACGCTACAATATTATATTCCTGGCTCGTGTTCCAGAAGCGAGCCCTGTAGTTGGAAACCCCAACGCTCGGATACCGGATAGGTGCACCCCTATGCCAATTACACTTCCTGGCTCGTGATCCAGAAGCGAGCTCAGTGAGTTGGAAATCCCAACGCTCGACACATATGGGTGGGGTAAGAGATAAGCGGCCTGAGCCCCGAGTTGGCCTGATCCGCCACTCCGGCCAGCAGGTGGACTCTCTAGTGCACAAGTGATTAATAGTGATAGAGATAAGCGGCATGAGCCACGAGCGGGCCAGCAGGTGGACTCTCTATGCACTAAGTGATTAACAGTGATAAGTGATAAGTGTTAAGTGAAAAGTGATTAGTGATTTGGTAGCTTTTGCTACATCGTGCGTGTTTGCCTCTCTTTTAACTGTTGCATCATACTTAACTGCCATGCCATTGTTTAACATTTAAATGCTAGGTTGTTAGTCACTTTCAGTTTCCTTGCCCAAGTCTTTTTAGACTTGCTGACATGTGCCCCTTTCTCTTTTGGGTGACGCATGTTAGACCTTGTGTAACGACCACTTTTCGTGGTACGTTGTTCGTGCACGTGCTTTTGTCCGTGCACGTGTTTGTTTTAGACTTTGGTTGTTTGTGAACACTTTCGTGTGATATGTCGTTGTGAACGTCACTGAGAGTATTAAATAGTGGCACTATCTTGGAACGACACTTCTCGAGTCGTTTTTCCACAATTTACATTTACTCGATGAGACGTGACGATTCTCACTCTTGACGGGAGACGTTTCTATTTTTAGTTTCGTCGTCCGACGTCGAATTTGAGATCCGTCTTCTTAGTTAGCTCTCATTCGTCGTCACGATCACCACGATATTTATTTTATAATTTTTGGAGTTTATTTGACCACTTTTATATTTTTAACAAGTTTTATATTATTTTTAATAATTAATTTATAAATTATTTTCGGCCAAATAAAATTTATTTAAGTTTTAAACGTTTTAAAGAAATTTTGAGCCAATTTCCAGCTCATTTGGACCAAGTCAAACCCTTGGGTGAGTTGGAGTAGTTTTAATTCAAATTTTAAATTATTTTAATATTCTAATCCTATTAGATTTAGCCCTAGACCAAGTCAACCCATCTACACTATATAAACAACCCCTAGGAAGACCTATTTTCGCAAGAAATTAGCCATAGCCTCTTCCAAAACTCAAATTGGACGGTGCGACGATTCGTCGCAACGTTGCGACGTTCAGCCCCCGCACTGACCGAGAGAACGGCCTCCGTTCGCCCGCTCTGACCGATAGCCAAGCCCGCACCGCTGCTGTCACCACCCCGCTCCCCGCTCCCCGCTCCGACCGAGGACATCCCTCGGTCTGACCGAGAGATCTCCCCGCCTCCGCTCCGCTCCGCAACGTTGCAACTGCAACGTTGCAACCCCCGCACCGACCGACAATCCCGCCCGCACCGACCGAAGCGCTCCCCCGCATCGCCCGCTCCCCCGCTCAGTAGCAACCCGCCTCGCTGCAGCCCCCGCATCCGCTCGCCCCGACCGACAGATCCCCTCGCTCCGGGCCGCTGTGACCGAGCGCCCAAGCCTTGCAGCGCTCCCCGCTGCACTGCGACCGTCCCCCTCGCTGTGTTCTCTCGGTCTGACCGAGAGAATCTCTCGCAGCGGCTCGGTCTGACCGAGCGACGTTCATCGCAACCCCGCTTCCGTCGCACCGCTTGCCACCGTGGGCCCCCCAAGTTCTCTAGAGTTATTGTGGGTCCCCCAAAGGTCCCTAGGACTACTGTGGGCCCCACCTAGGTGCGTTCTCTTTGACGACTTGCCGCGTACGACGTCGTCGCACGTCGTAGCCCGACGTGCTAACTTTGGAATCTGGAACCGTCGCCCCGGTTGAAGCTCTGAATTTTCCAGCGAGGAATATATATTGGAATCAGGACTTGGAGCGCGTTCTATTATTCCAACCCCCGATGTCGCTACCCGACGCCGGTGTAGCCTTCGCATCGTGTTGAGGTAACGCTTTGTACCCCTAGGACCCCCAACCCAATTGCATGCTAATCAAGACTAAAATCAGTATTTTCAAAGTATTTTAAATGTTTTAAATTCACTAATCAAGATTAATAATATGGATTTTAGGCCGGTGGACTTGTGCACGTAGGATAATTGTGATTTTTGGGACTCATTGGACGGTGTACTCAGACGTCGTGCTTGCAGGCAAGTGAAACTTGCCAAATCTTGCTTAGGGCCATGTTTTTAGGTCACTTCCTTGTTTTCAGCGTAAAAGAGACTAGTCAGTGAAATGATAGCTGGCTAGACGCCTACTTGATCTAGTTTGACAACGGAACTAGATCCGTCACCTAATTGAGCTAGCTTGACAACGAAGCTAGATCAAACCCTTTAAACTTGTTGTTCATGCATACTAAACTGTCACGTTTACTTTCCTTACCTGTACGCACTTTTAACTGTCATGCATTGCATCTTACATGTCATCCCAGTTGATTGTTGCATTCGTAGCACACGCTACAAAACTTGTACTCCTTGAAAACTACTTCCGGGGGAAACGGGCCTCATGTGTTGGTCAAAAGCCAATGCCCGGGTTCCCTGGACCGGCTAGGTGCACCCCTATGCCATACTTGTTAAAAACACTTCCTGGCTCGTGATCCAGAAGCGAGCATTCCCGTTCGGGGGTAAGGCCCTGGCTCGACACACGTGGAGGGGTAGGGATAAACGGTCAACTGAGCTTAGGAGTGGCCTGATCCGCCCTCTAGTCAGAAGACGGAATCTCTGTGCACGAGGTGCTTACTTTTCTTGTCTTGTACTTGTCTTGTGAATGTCATGCCATGCTCGTACTTTACTTCGCTTTACTTTACCTGTTGCACTCATTACTTTAACTGCCATGTCATTGCATCATGCTAGAACTTTTAGGTTGCTTTTACTTGTACCTTCAGTTTCCTTGCACAAGTCTCTTGTAGACTTGCTGACATGTGCCCCTTGCTCTTTTGGGTGTCACATGTTAGGCCTGAGCCAGAGACCGTTGCTGAGTACGTGGTGTTTTGCTGACGCTGAGCCTGAGTCCATGTTTGCCCAGGAAGATTTTGGTGGACACCGGTGACCATTCTTTGAGTCTTTGTTGAGCTTTATTTTGTTTTAGGCCTTTTGTTAGTTGTTGGTGCGTAGCACCGTTGCCTTGTACTTTGTTGGCCATGTTTGGGCCTTTAGTCTCTTTTTTCCTTTTAGCATGGTGGCTTTTCTGCGATGTTGGAATTTATATTTATGGGTATTCTGAGATTATTCTTTTGTCTCATTTCATTTTTATTATCCTGTTTCGTTCGCGTTGCACGGACCTGCAGTTTTAAATTTGATTGACGCTTATCGGACTTGCAGCTTTGTAGCTTCAAGTCTGAGCGGACCTTCTCACGCTTCGCCTCCATATTTTTGGGAAGCGGGGCGTGACAGGTTTTGTTGGTGGCCCATGCAGGTCCAGTCTTGCAATTGCGAATTAACGAAACAACGATAATAACAGACTGTCCATCAAATAAATTGCAACATCCGAGTCATAAGCCCTGAGTTTAGTCGTTTTCTTATGACACTAGGTGATAAGAAGGCTTAGTTAGACGTCTGTGCTTGCTAGTTAGAGGCCCTGATTGTAGTTAGACTCCCTTTTAGCAATTGATCGCCGTAGGAGTTACCTTAGTGGTCCTTGTCTAACCCTGACCATATTAGACTTCTAGAATTTCCTTTAGTCGTTCGCTTGGGTTCATCGATTTCGGACCAAGCTGAACGCATTCCTTTACCGTCTAACCTTTAGAAGTCTTAGCGCCTAGTTCCTAATCTTTAGTTGGTCGACCGTAGGAATTTCTCCGTAGACTTTTCTGATTCATAACCTAGGCATATGAATGTTTTGATCATCCGACCAATTTCATTGCCTCGATTCACGAGATCGTCCCGTGACGATCGTCGTCAATTTTCAAACATCGCCATTGCAAAACTTGAATCTTCGGAAAGTATTTTTCAATCTTCTCTTCCACTAAGTTTAATTTTGTCCAAAATTTTAATATACCTATATTTCATCCTCCTTCATTGATTTAAATTTTTAAAACGTTTGTCGGAATATTTGAATACTAGCTTATGGTATTTTCCCAGCCTATATTTTTCCATACCTATGTAAATGTGTCGTTCTTTCATATATTAGTTTTACTTTTGCCCTGCCCAATTCGATTTATAATTTTCCCTCTTAGTTGTGTTATTCGGATGATACGTCGTGTTTACTTTAATATACTTTCAAGACACATGGAATTTCAGCTTTCAGCAAGTTGGACTTTGCTCGTCGTTTTCGCTACTTCAGATTTTTGCGAAATTATTATTTTCATAGCCTCTTCCTGCTTTAGACCCTCCCTGATTTGATTTTAAAGATTTGCTATTCGATCTTAATAATTCTTATGCTAAGTTACTATTATTTTCTTTCCGCTCACCATACACGCTTTTAGAAAAATTTCAAAACCAAATTGAATTTCAATTATTTTTATATCCGTGCCAGACTTGTCGTGCCCGTATATTAAGAACCCGGTGTAAATCAGTTTTTCATTTTTGGCAAACCCTGGTTCTCTAAAGGCAGTTTCAAATTGATCATTTTAAAATTGTCCATAGCCTAAAGTTTTGAAGCATTTAACATGAGTTTAAATTCTCCCGTTACTTGACTTCATTCTTTGACTTCAAAACTTTTGACAACATGGTATTAAATTACTAACGTGTAAGATTTCTAAAACCTCGTCCTTAACATTGGTGTAAATAATTTTACTTCCTTTTACATTGATTTTATATAAACCAATACAACATTTTCTCTTATTATGAATATTCGACTCAAACTTATTTCAAATCGCTTTATCGATCTTCAAATATTTTATACAGATAGGAATTCCAATTATTTTTGAAGTACAACAGTTTTCAAAATCCACGTATTTTAGCTTATGCTATTTACCCTATTTCCTTTCCGGTATCCTATTTAAGCATCACCACATCTCCTTTTTCCCTCAACCTAAACATCACCATTGAGTTAATGTTTCGTCTAACCAAGATGTCTCCTTGTATTCGTCCTATCTGAACTCGTGCTTATCGATCCTTCTCTCGTCACGCTCTCGACCTCTCTTTATTGCTTAGGCCTTAGGGTCCGTCAATGTCCGTGTCAACTCTTAATTGTTAGTAGGCCCTTGGACCTTGTGAGGTAGTCGTAGTGCACGTACCTAAGCTGTGTACGTGGGCTTGAATGAGTGTACCCCCATAGTATATTGATGCTTGCCTATTGTGTGGTATATATATATATATATATATACTCAGAGTTATTCGTGATAAGTATGAAGTTGTTGTGTGTTAGTAGTTATAGATTTTGTGTGGATAGCTAAACTATACTAGGGATGCCTGCGTATATAAGAGTTGGTGTTAGAATATCTAAGTTGTGTATGTAATTAGAGATACTTATAATGGTTGAAATAAATGATTGGTAAAGCTATGTGTATGTTAGTAGTGATAATAATAAGAGTACGTATGGTTAAGAGGGTAGGCCTATTATGTGACCTATATGTTAGCACGTATGAGTGTGTGCTCGTATGTGGGTATGTATTGTGTTTAGACGTAAGTAGTTATGTTTTGTTGCCTGAGTATATAGGTGATATACATATGGAAGTAGGAGTATAATTTTGATTGGTATTGCTTGCTTTTCGGGATGTTGCATGCGTGCATACCGTGAGGTATACACGACTATTGCACATCTTAATTATGTACGTGTGGATGTGTTAGTATACTAATTATAGGTAGTAGGCTAAGGTATGAATATATGTGTTACATGTGTGTGACTATACGATGAATACGTATGCATGTATTAGGGAGGGTATTATAAATATGTGGGTGCTGACGTCTGTAATGTTATTATTATGGTATATAAATTGATTTAACTACGTGAGTATTGCCTGACTAAACATTAAGTGTGATTGATTTATGGAATGTATATGGTTGTATTGGTAGATGTATATATATGGAAGTGGTATTGGTATATGTATGAATGTCGTGTTACGTATATAGAATATTCTGATATATGTACCGAGTCTCACTCAAGCTTGAGTGGGTATACTCTAAGTATATTGAATGTAAGTTTGTAGTTTGAATATAGCAATGTTTGATGTATGTATAGTGATAGGAGTGTTTGTGCCTGGTTGAGTTACGCACATGATTGTGGGTCGCTACGCCAGTATATAGTTATAAGTGTTGGTCTTGTGGTATAGTTAATTACTAAGGACTTGCTAGTGTGAACGTATGTGTACTAGCTAAAACTAGGTGTGTATGTGTGCTAGTTATATAATGGTATGATCGGTGTATGTAAATGAAATGTTAGCGTGTATGGGTGTGCACCATGCACGGGTAAGTATGTGCTTAGTTATAGGTATTGATGACTATGATATATGTGGCGTGTCGTAAATACAGTTATAGGACCGTACGTGATGTGGATATATGGTGAACTATTTGCATGTATTTGAATGACTATATATTGTGAAACTATAGTAGTGGTGAATATATATATATATAGTGAAACTTGATTTAATTATGGTATGGTGTGACTACATGAGTTGATGCGTTGGATGTATACTAGGGAATAATAGGGGGTAGTATACCCTTGATGTTTGTGCATAGGTAGCTACATATAGGTAGAGCAATGATTGTATTGGCTATGAGTGAGACTATCCTTATATGAGTATCTGAAATATTGTTTGTGTTTAGGTAAGTAGTAGTTATATAAGGGATGTATGCTTAAATATATGATTTAAATACATGTATGAATTTGACTGACTACAATAGGTATTAATGTATAACGTACGTGAATATATATATATAAATATATATATACGTGTTGGTAGTATTAATGTTTGACTACCTAGTGCATATATAATCACTTGTAATGACTATCTGGTCGAATTATTATATGACTTGATTGGGGTAGTTACTAAAGCGACTAGCTATATTAGAAAGTCCGAGGACGGACTTTATTCTAAGGTGGGGAGGATGTAACGACCACTTTTCGTGGTACGTTGTTTGTGCACGTGCTTTTGTCCGTGCACGTGTTTGTTTTAGACTTTGGTTGTTTGTGAACACTTTCGTGTGATATGCCGTTGTGAACGTCACTGAGAGTATTAAATAGTGGCACTATCTTGGAACGACACTTCTCGAGTCGTTTTTCCACAATTTACACTTACTCGATGAGACGTGACGATTCTCACTCTTGACGGGAGACGTTTCTATTTTTAGTTTCGTCGTCCGACGTCGAATTTGAGATCCGTCTTCTTAGTTAGCTCTCATTCGTCGTCACGATCACCACGATATTTATTTTATAATTTTTGGAGTTTATTTGACCACTTTTATATTTTTAACAAGTTTTATATTATTTTTAATAATTAATTTATAAATTATTTTCGGCCAAATAAAATTTATTTAAGTTTTAAACGTTTTAAAGAATTTTTGAGCCAATTTCCAGCTCATTTGGACCAAGTCAAACCCTTGGGTGAGTTGGAGTAGTTTTAATTCAAATTTTAAATTATTTTAATATTCTAATCCTATTAGATTTAGCCCTAGACCAAGTCAACCCATCTACACTATATAAACAAACCCTAGGAAGACCTATTTTCGCAAGAAATTAGCCCTAGCCTCTTCCAAAACTCAAATTGGACGTTGCGACGATTCGTCGCAACGTTGCGACGTTCAGCCCCCGCACTGACCGAGAGAACGGCCTCCGTTCGCCCGCTCTGACCGATAGCCAAGCCCGCACCGCTGCTGTCGCCACCCCGCTCCCCGCTCCCCGCTCCGACCGAGGACATCCCTCGGTCTGACCGAGAGATCTCCCCGCCTCCGCTCCGCTCCGCAACGTTGCAACTGCAACGTTGCAACCCCCGCACCGACCGACAATCCCGCCCGCACCGACCGAAGCGCTCCCCCGCATCGCCCGCTCCCCCGCTCAGTAGCAACCCGCCTCGCTGCAGCCCCCGCATCCGCTCGCCCCGACCGACAGATCCCCTCGCTCCGGGCCGCTGTGACCGAGCGCCCAAGCCTTGCAGCGCTCCCCGCTGCACTGCGACCGTCCCCCTCGCTGTGTTCTCTCGGTCTGACCGAGAGAATCTCTCGCAGCGGCTCGGTCTGACCGAGCGACGTTCATCGCAACCCCGCTTCCGTCACACCGCTTGCCACCGTGGGCCCCCCAAGTTCTCTAGAGTTATTGTGGGTCCACCAAAGGTCCCTAGGACTACTGTGGGCCCCACCTAGGTGCGTTCTCTTTGACGACTTGCCGCGTACGACGTCGTCGCACGTCGTAGCCCGTCGTCGCACGTGCTAGCTTTGGAATCTGGAACCGTCGCCCCGGTTGAAGCTCTGAATTTTCCAGCGAGGAATATATATTGGAATCAGGACTTGGAGCGCGTTCTATTATTCCAACCCCCGGTGTCGCTACCCGACGCCGGTGTAGCCTTCACGTCGTGTTGAGGTAACGCTTTGTACCCCTAGGACCCCCAACCCAATTGCATGCTAATCAAGACTAAAATCAGTATTTTCAAAGTATTTTAAATGTTTTAAATTCACTAATCAAGATTAATAATATGGATTTTAGGCCGGTGGACTTGTGCACGTAGGATAATTGTGATTTTTGGGACTCATTGGACGGTGTACTCAGACGTCGTGCTTGCAGGCAAGTGAAACTTGCCAAATCTTGCTTAGGGCCATGTTTTTAGGCCACTTCCTTGTTTTCAGCGTAAAAGAGACTAGTCAGTGAAATGATAGCTGGCTAGACGCCTACTTGATCTAGTTTGACAACGGAACTAGATCCGTCACCTAATTGAGCTAGCTTGACAACGAAGCTAGATCAAACCCTTTAAACTTGTTGTTCATGCATACTAAACTGTCACGTTTACTTTCCTTACCTGTACGCACTTTTAACTGTCATGCATTGCATCTTACATGTCATCCCAGTTGATTGTTGCATTCGTAGCACACGCTACAAAACTTGTACTCCTTGAAAACTACTTCCGGGGGAAACGGGCCTCATGTGTTGGTCAAAAGCCAATGCCCGGGTTCCCTGGACCGGCTAGGTGCACCCCTATGCCATACTTGTTAAAAACACTTCCTGGCTCGTGATCCAGAAGCGAGCATTCCCGTTCGGGGGTAAGGCCCTGGCTCGACACACGTGGAGGGGTAGGGATAAACGGTCAACTGAGCTTAGGAGTGGCCTGATCCGCCCTCTAGCCAGAAGACGGAATCTCTGTGCACGAGGTGCTTACTTTTCTTGTCTTGTACTTGTCTTGTGAATGTCATGCCATGCTCGTACTTTACTTCGCTTTACTTTACCTGTTGCACTCATTACTTTAACTGCCATGTCATTGCATCATGCTAGAACTTTTAGGTTGCTTTTACTTGTACCTTCAGTTTCCTTGCACAAGTCTCTTGTAGACTTGCTGACATGTGCCCCTTGCTCTTTTGGGTGTCACATGTTAGACCTGAGCCAGAGACCGTTGCTGAGTACGTGGTGTTTTGCTGACGCTGAGCCTGAGTCCATGTTTGCCCAGGAAGATTTTGGTGGACACCGGTGACCATTCTTTGAGTCTTTGTTGAGCTTTATTTTGTTTTAGGCCTTTTGTTAGTTGTTGGTGCGTAGCACCGTTGCCTTGTACTTTGTTGGCCATGTTTGGGCCTTTAGTCTCTTTTTTCCTTTTAGCCTGGTGGCTTTTCTGGGATGTTGGAACTTATATTTATGGATATTCTGAGATTATTCTTTTGTCTCATTTCATTTTTATTATCCTGTTTCGTTCGCGTTGCACGGACCTGCAGTTTTAAATTTGATTGACGCTTATCGGACTTGCAGCTTTGTAGCTTCAAGTCTGAGCGGACCTTCTCACGCTTCGCCTCCATATTTTTGGGAAGCGGGGCGTGACACCTTGAGCCTGAGTTGCCCGCTGAGGGTGAGGTGTTTGCGGACGCCGAGCTTGAGCCCGTGTTGGACGGGGAGTACGTGGACACTGGGGACCAGTCCTAGTGTCTCCGTTGGGTTTTACTTTTGTTAGACAGTTGTTTTGTTATCGGTGTGTGGCACCTATACTTATTTATGTCGTTGCTTTTGCTTGGCCTTGTTCTGGGCCCTTAGACTTTTTCCTTTAGCCTGGTGGCTTTTCTGTGATGTTGAATATTTTGTGGACAAACTTTGGGATTGGTGTTTCTTATCCGTCTCATATTATTATTATTGTTGTTGTTTCGATTGCAATTACAGGGACCTGCTTATACTAAATTGACGCTTATCGGGTTTGGGGCTTCACCGCTCCACTCCCGTGCGGACCTTTTCACGTCTCGCCTCCATTTTAGGGAAGCGGGTCGTGACAATGATGCTTTATTTAGCTTATACACATGTCCTACTTTCTAATCATGTTCAAAGCCAGGAGGTTGTTCAACATAAATATCCTCCTTTATATATCTATTTAAGAATGCGCTCTTTACATCCATTTGGTATAATTTAAAAATTTTAAATGATGCAAATGTAAGCAACATCCTAATGGATTCTAGTCTAGCAACAGGAGCAAAAGTTTCGTCGAAATCGATACCTTCTTCTTGTGAATATCCCAGTTCCATTAACCTTGTTTGTTTATTACCACATTTCCATCATTGTCTAGTTTGTTTCGGTACACCCATTTTGTGCCGATGACTGGACGATCTCTGGTCTGGGGACTAGTTCCCATACATGGTTTTTCTCAAATTGTAGAAGTTCTTCTTGCATGGCTTCAATCTATGCTTCATCTGCAAAAGCCTCATCTCCTTTTTCGGTTAGAAACAAATGCAACATGTGTCATGTGTTCAATTTGAGATCTAGTTCTGACACCTACATCAATATCGCCAATAACTTGTGTGTGGGGGTGAAGTGTAACTTCAGGAAAATATTTTGGTAAAGGATTGGATGTATTAACATCAGAAATAGGTGCAACATCATCATCAATATTAATGCGAGTATTGCTAGTACGGGATTCATCAAATGTTACATGCATAGTTTCAACAACATCTTTGGTTCTTTTGTTGTAGATTCTATATGCTTTACTACGAAAAGAGTAACCGATAAATATGCCTTCATCCGCTTTGGAGTCAAATTTGTCTAATTTATCTTTTGTGTTAAGAATATAGCATTTACAACCAAAAACTCTGAAATAAGATACTTTTGGAATTTGTTGGAGCAACAATTCATAAGGAGTCTTTTCAAACGGTTTTCTAATTAAAACTCTGTTTTGAATATAGCACGCGGTTGCTACAGCTTCAGCCCAAAAATATTTTGGAAGGTTGCTTTTGCACAACATTGTTCGTGCACACTCTTGGAGTGTTCTATTTTTCCTTTCAACTACCCCATTTTGAGGAGCAGCTCTTGGAAAAGCAAAAGTAAGAGAAACACCTTCTTTTTCACAAAATCTTTTAAAAGGTTCGTTTTCAAATTCACCACCGTGATCACTTCTAATAGAAATAATTTTCAAAGAGTATAATCTTTCAATTCTTTTGAAAAATATTTTAAATTCACGGAAGGCATGATTCTTATTGATTTAGAATAATACCCACGTATATCGTGTGAAATCATCAACTATAACAAATACGTATTTGGAGTCATAAAGAGATGAAGTTCTAGCCGTGCCAAATAAGTCCATATGAAGTAGTTCAAGTGGCCTTTTCAAGCTGAGAGCTCTAATACTCTTAAATGTACTTTTATGCATTTTGCCAAGTTGACATGAGTCACACATTTTGTCCAATTTAAAATTTAATTTTGGAAGACCATGCGCCAACTCTTTCTTAGATATCTTACTAATGTTTTTGATGTTTATATGACCAAAACGTCTGTGCCATAGTGATCACTCCTCATTTTACACCTTTTTCCGCATGATTGCATGCCATTTAGATCGCTCAAATCACGCTTTTCACGATTTATCGACAATATTGCGATACTTTTCACGATTTGTTGTTTTTGTTGTATTTCAGGAGATTTGGAGCGATTTGGAGTGATCCCGAGATACGCCTACTCCAGAGTGTCACAGATGACTTCCCTGAGGGGTATTTTGCTATTGGAGAGGAGCGGAAGAAGAAAGAACGTCGTAGGAGCGACGAGGAGGCAAAAACAAGCTGTTTGGGCATTTTTGGTGTCTCACTCGGCCGAGTGAAGGAGTCACTCGGCCGACCAGCGAGACCCCGCTCGGCCGACCAGATCGGACACGCTTCATGTGTGCACTCGGCCGAGCATCGGAAGCCACATCGGCCGAGTGACGAGACTCCGTCTGCCCGAGTGGCACTCAGACGACGCCCATCAAAAAGAGTCAACTTACTGTTTTTCGTCTGCCTGAGCTTCAAAAGACCCACTCGGCCGAGTGGAAAATGCCGACCGCCCGAGTATATAGAAGCCATCGGCCGAGTGACGAAAACTCACTCGGCCGAGCGACGCCCGAAGTGAAGACCCCGAAGACCACAGACTTACTGGAAATTCTCAGGGTTTCTCACTCGGCCGAGCGACATTTGTCACTCGGCCGAGTGCGACACGCTGCCTGTAGCGTAAATTGCGATTTTCAGGCTGCGTAGGGGCATTTTGGGCACAGTTTTTTGGACGATTTTGGGGGTATTTAACCCCAGTTTTTAACCTAGGTTAGGGAGTTTTTTCCTTTACTTTTTGCATCTTTTTAGATTAAACTTTTTAGCTTTTGATTCTTGTGATTGGAGAGAAGAGGAAAGTTTATTTTTGTTGGATTCTTGGAGAACTCTATTGGTTTGTCTCCATCTCCATTAAAAATCTCATTTTTATTGCTTATTTGAATATTGTGATGAATTCTCTTGTTATTTCAATTGATTATTTCTGTATTTGTGATATGAATTGTGAGTAGTCTTTACGTCTTGGGGCGTGGGGATGAACCCTACGAGCCCAATTTCCGATTTGTGATGATTTGGTAGAAATATTGCTAGAATTGCTATTAGGGTTAGTTTGGGATCGATTTACTACGGATTGCTAGGTGTTCATATCGATTGGGATTTGCAAGAGATTGGATCCCAAATCGATAGGAAACCCTAGAAATCCGAATTGGGTTGAAATTGATATCTCGTAGTATCGGTTTGCAAGAGATTGGACCGATACTAGGGTTCTCGGTTGCAATTCCATACCGATACCCGTTTGCAAGAGATTGGACGGGTAGAAACTATCCCAACCTAGGTCGCGGCCCGAGTTTGCACGAGAGTGGGTTCGGGGTGCGATTGAACGATGATGTTGATCCTAATGCTAGCTTGCCAGGCTAGGGTTTGCAAGAGATTGGACCCAAACCTTGGATAGCTATAGACCGGCAACAGCGCGAGAGCGTGAGCCAAGTTTTACATTCAGTTGCAACTAGTTCATCCGAAATTCTACCCTAGCAATTGTGATACCAATGAATCACATTGACGAGATATGGTGAGTAGCGGGGATTCCCCATTCCCTAGGCGTCTTTATTTGATTTTATATCTCCACACTTTGTCTGACGAATGTGACAGGATCGCCAAAAGGCAAATTCCCTCTTTTCTGTTCTTATAGCCAGGTTGTTCGGAGCAAGCACTTTCATTCGTCCTCCCTGTGTTCGATAACCCGCTCGCCGCTACACCGTTCGCTTGCGGTAAAACTACACGGTCGCCCTTTTGGGTTACATTCCAGAGCGATCAAGTTTTTGACGCCGTTGCCGGGGAGGCGATAGTGTTTGATCTTATCACCCTAGCTATTTCTTTCTTTTTGTTTTATTTCTTTATTTTTATCTAACCTTTCCATTGTGCTAATCACTTCTTTGAAACTTTGTTCTCCCGTGCATGTACACGAGATCAACGGCGGACCCTGAAGCTATATTATTTGATCCCGAGATTGAACGTACCGTGCAGAGAATTAGAGCGGAGAGGAGACAAGATCTAGAAGGGAGATTTATGACCAACCCGGAAACTGCGGAAAAATTAGCGGTAAGAATGACGAGGATTATTTCTATTCGAGATAGGCTCCGACCTAAGACCTCTTCTACGACCTCGTCCATTGCCATGCCGGAGTTGGCGGCCGACAAGAATTTTGAGCTGAAGACCAGACTAGTGGTTCTGATGCAGCATGATCCATTTCATGGGAACGCCCATGAAAATCCTCACTACCACATCCAGCTATTTTTGTCGAAGTGCGCCACATTTCAGATGACGGGGGTCTCCATCGATGCCATCAGACTGCGCCTCTTCCCCTTCACATTAAAGGATAAAGCACTTTATTGGTTGAGGACCCAAGCTGACGGAGTCTTTACCACATGGGACGAGTTGGCGACTGCGTTCATTGACAAGTTCTATCCGCCTTCCAAGACGGTAAAGATTTGGAGTTCTCTTATGTCCTTCAAGCAAGGACCTCAAGAGACACTCTATGAGGCTTGGGAGCGTTTCAAAGATCTGCAGCATCAATGCCCCCACCATAGCATCGAAGATTGGGAGCTTGTCCATAGATTCTATAACGGTCTCCAACCGGGGACCAAGCAGATTATTGATGCCGCGGCAAATGGCGCCATCCTATCGAAGACTCCCGACGAAGCTACGGCCCTAATTGAGGAGATGGCCTCAAACAATCAACAATGGGGCGACGAGCGAGGACACTCTTCGTCCTCCTTGAAGCCATCTAGCATCTATGAGGCGAAGGCCGTAGCGGAGCTGACAAACAAGTTTGATTCTCTCCACAAGGTAGTGGAGAGACTGGAGAAGTATATCACGGAGCCCCAAGGAACCCCTTCCAAATCCACACCAACGAATCAAATGTGTGATTGGCAAGACCAATCCCAAGTTATGTATTTGGGAGGAGAACAAGGAGAGGGCTCTTTGGAGCAAGTTCAATACGTCGCGGGGAACCAAGGATATTGGGCCAATCTGGCCACTAGAAACCATCCCGGTTTCTCCTACGCCAACAATGAAGGAGCGTTGAACCCGCCGCAACAACCACCTCAACAAGCTCGACCACCACCGCAACAACAACAACATTATCCACCGAGGGGGGCCTCCGCAACAAAATTTCCCGCCAAAGCAACAAGTTGGGCCCTATAGGCCGCCCGGATACAATCAAGGGTGGAGAAACCCAAACCCTCCACAAGCTCAACAACGATCCGAATTTGAAGCTAAAGTGGAGGAGTTTATGGTCGAGCAAAAGAAGATCAATGCTTCCTTGAAGGCGGGCCAAGACCCCCTTACAACCGTTGTAGCCCAAATCTCGGAGCAATTGGCGTTGCTCAATCGAAATACTCAACAATTGTCGGCTCAACCCGAGCAAAACCCACGGGGCAACACCGGCCACATCAATGCCATGGTTGCCATTACAACTAGGGGCGGGAAGGATACCACTCCTGTCATGATTCCAACCGAGGAGCCCGTGGAGGAGAATGTAGAGCCAATTGAGCCGGTCGTTGAAGCTAAGATGGAGAAAGAGCCGCAAGAAAAAGAAAAGTCTAGAGCGGAGCAATTGATTGAAGAGAGGCGTTTTATGCCACCGGTCCCATTCCCTTAGAGGCTTGCTAGAGCAAAAATGGAGAAACGGCTAGCAAAGTTTCTCGAGTATTTAAGAGGGGTAAGCCTCAACATTCCTTTCCTCGACGCTATCGTGGAAATCCCGACATACGCCAAGTTCCTTAAAGATTTGATTACGGGAAGAAAGAGGAAGGAGAAAATCATGCTCGCCGAGGAGGGCCCTTGGTTCGCCAAGAGAGAGAAGGAGCCGGCTAAATTCAAAGACCCGGTGAGTTTTCGAATTCCTTGCACCTTGGGCGGCGTCCCTCTACAAAAGGCGTTGGTGGACTTAGGGGCTAGTGTTAGCCTCATGCCTCTCTCTATGTTCCTAAGGCTAAATACCGGCACGAAATTGAAGCCTACCGACATGCGGATACAACTAGCCGATGGTCGGATCACAAGGCCGGTAGGGATCGCAGAGGACATCCCGCTACAAGTCCCGGGGGGCATATGTTTGCCATGTGACTTCGTGATCATGGATGTTAAGGAGGAGGGAGATACGTCACTAATACTTGGACGCCCGTTCCTCGCCACCGCCGGTGTCATTGTCGACATACGTGAAGGAACTCTAACATTGAATGTCGGCAACATCGAGGTGGAGCTTCATATTCCCAAGGCAATGAAACACATGCCTTATCATGAGGAGCTGGACTATATGGACCTCCTTGACGAGGTTATTGAGGAGGCGATCACCCATTCGATCGACGCTCTATTCAAAGAATATTTTGAGGAAGGGCCGGACTTAGGCCAAGAAGAGAAGATGGAGCATTCCCCCGACCTCTCCATGAAAATTGATGAAGGCGACACTGATGTCGTAAGGATTCGAGAGCTCTGCAAGCTCTCGAAGATGAAGTCTCCGAAGGAAGCTCCGCCGATACGGAAATCGGTGTCACCGGTGAAGCCGAGGACCGGAGCAAGCACTAGCTTGGGGGAGCCACCCCCCCAACACTACCCGAGACGAGATATCACCGAGGGAGAACACGCCGCCGCAACTTCCGAATCCAAGCGTTCTCCCCGGAAAATTTGACGGGTGCATCTCATATGCACCAAACATCCCGCATTAATTGAAAATCTTAGGGGGTCGAGCTCACGACCTTAAACGAGCGCTTGTCGGGAGGCTACCCGACGGTTATCGCTTTATTTTTTACTTTTCCTTTATTTTTGTTTTAGAAATTATTAGTGTTTTGAGTCGTTCGCCCAAAAATTTCGTGATAACGGGTCCTATTTTTCTTTGGCAGGAGAGGAGAACGAGATACCTATCAATAGGAGGATGAACAAGGCGACGAGGAGCACTCCAAGAAGGCGCTCGATGCTTAGGAGGAAGATGAAATCGATTGGAGGAAGAAAAAAAGAGTTTAGAGCCCAAACGAAGTCAAACAGCAGAAAACAGGGTTCACTCGGCCGAGTATACTAGTCACTCGGCCGAGCACTTAAGTTCGTCCACCCGAGCGGCTCACGAACGAGGGAAGTCTGCTGTACCCAACTCTCTGTTTCTTTTCTTGATTTCAGTATAATTGCTACTCGGCCGAGTATATATATTCACTCGGCCGAGTAAAACTGATACGCTCCTAGGGCGAGTCTTGCCGAGTAGCTTGAGCCACTCGGCCGAATGGACTTACTCCACTCGGCCGAGGGTGGCAAGGCCACTCGACCGAGTCATGAGCCGGGAGGAATTTTCCAAATATTTCCGTTGCGTTCGCTCGGCCGAGCGACTTAGTCACTCGGCCGAGTCGTAACTTTTTCTATAAAAGGGGGAGCGGGACGGCGCTGTTTTCGAAACGAAAAAAAAATCCCAAAACCGCCCGATCGCCCCGACCCTTCGTTTCCTCGCCCCTCACTCGCCCGACCTCGGTCCACGCCGCGGCGCTCGACTAACCACCGCCGGCCGACCGCTCATCCGCCTCGCCCGAGTCGCCGCCGGCGATCACCTCGTCTGCCGAGCTCCGGTACCCCGATTTTCTGCATATTTCTCCTCTTTTGCGTATTTTTCGATGACCCATGTGTCTAACGAACCCCAAACCCAAATTAAATTCAATTTCTATCTATTATACCACTAAACCCCCATACATTTTGAATATTACACGCTAATCTCTTCGTTTGATGCGCATGTTAAATTGGGGAGCTTAGGGGAGCCCAGGGGAGCTTCCGGGGATCGTTTTGGGCTACGTGGAGGCGTCGTCTTCACACGCTTCCATTATTTTGCTCTCTCGGCGTGTCGTGATATACTCTTTCCTTTATTTTACGCACGCCGTATTTTTATTGCTTTTGGTGAGCACCCGGGGCCCACATGCCGCCCCGGACACAGCCACGTACCCGGAGAGCTTCCGCCAAGCGGAAGCGGTCGGATGAGCCCGGCCCCTCCCACGAGGTGGAAGACTCTCCTCCGCCTACACCACCACACCACGTTCAGCCTGCAGACCCCGCACACCCCGCACAGCCTGCAGACCCCGCACACCCCGCACAGCCACTCTCTGCCGTTCCACAGCCACCACCACCGGCTCCACTTATCGGGCCGCTGGGGATTACGTTCCGGGATGACGCACACCGCGTCGTCTTCGAGCGCATTTCCTAGCGCTCGATCGTACCCTCCAAGTTCGCACACCTTGCAGACCTAGGACGCCTGGGGGTACTCGAGGGGATGCTCATGTTGTATGACAACGTGGGTTGGCGAGATTTCTTCCAGGTGTCGGCGGACACGTTCGTCCGTCCGACACTTGAGGTGCTTAGTTCCATCGCCCGGACCGACGAGGGATGCTCGTTCAGGTTCATGGACCGAGAGTGCCAGGTCACTCTCAGTATGATGAGAGCCTTCTTCTCGTGGCCCGATGTCCTCGGGGCCGACCGTGGTTACGCCCCCACTCACATTCCCCCACCTTCCTTCGATGCCGGCGCTTTCTGGGCCCGGATCACGGGTCTACCTACTGCCTTCAACCCTAGTAGGGCCAAGGCCTCGGCCATCGTCCACCCTTGCCTCCGCATAGCTCAGCGCCTTATGGAGACTACCTTTTTGGCGAGATATGAGCCTGGGACGATGTCCACACCGGAGCTTTATATGCTCTACGCGATGACGCGCCCCAGAGCTCTATCTAGGGAGGGTGACGAGTTGGTCCCCGCCGTCGTGATTGATATCGCGAGCTGGTTTTTGGATCGCATCATCGTATCGGTGGGTGCTCGCTCACCGATATGCTGCGGCGGCCTGATCACCCTGCTCACTCTTATGACCGACGAGGACCTTACTGCCGACCTACGACGAGCCCCGGGCCCCACTTCACTGTCCATAGATGTCATGGCCCGGATGAAGATGCTTCGTCCGCATGGTCAGCGGCACTGGGTTTGGTAGCACGGTCCATTCGGTGCAGATTACATGATCCTTCCGAGCCCAGCTCGGACTCAGATTGCACCAGCACAGGTGGACTGGCTTCCGACGATGGATCTCCTGATCCCCGCCGCCTATGTGCTTGAGGCTGAGGAGGCTGAGCAGGCTGAGCAGGCCCACGCTGCCCACGCTGCACCCGCTGACCCCGCTGCTCCTGCTGACCCCGTGGCCCCTCAGCAGCCCGATATTTCTACTGCTCCCGACACCTCTATCCACACTTCTGCTGGTGTCAGGAGTACCCTCGCTGAGCCCACCCCCACTACCTCCACGCCCACCACCACAGCTGGCCCTCTGTCCGTTGAGCCCATTTACTCCGCCTTACCCGAGCGCCCACCGACTATAGTTGAGAGCGGAGAGCCCTCTTTTGCCACCGCCGTGGAGACCGTGGTTTCCGCCGCTGTCTCCACCGCAGCCATTTTTTCTGAGAGTGTCGCGTCGTCTGTCCACACGTCTGTGTCGCCGACCTCTCTGGCCGCCTCGTTGCCACTTTTATACTCCACTTCCATTGCTGTTGCCTCCACTTCTTACCAGCCTGCGCCCCGGCCTCACACTGAGGCTAGGCCCACTCTTGCGAGCACAGCACCTTTCCTACACCTACCTGCGGAGCCCATCACCTACGCCACCCGAGTACGCCAGCCTCGTCCTGCACAGCATAGACAGGTGCGTCCCTCTGCACCACCTCCCCCCGACACTGTACTTCAGAGCATTCATGCTCTCGAGGGGGCGGTGAGTGGCCTCAGAGGTGACATTAGGACCCTGTCCGCCACCGTCACCGATATGGCTCGCCGCTTCGACCTACTTCCGCACATTCACTATTGCCTCACCCAGGTCCTCGAGCGGCTTCCTCGCGTACCCACTCCCACTCCCACTCCCACCCAGCAGGTTCCCACTCCCACTCCCACAGCCACCCAGCCTGCATCCACACCCACACCCACACCCACACCCACTCAGCAGCCTGTTCCCCGGCCTCCACCACCACTGTAGTGCCCTTTGGTAGCTACAGCACACGTACTAGAGGGGGGTGAATAGTACTTAAAATAATCAAGATAGTTATTCCTAATTATTGTGCAAGAAACAAACGACAATGCGGAATTAAACAACTATCAACAAGAATTAAAACATACGCAAACAAACAATATTACTGGGTTCGAATCCACCCAAGTCTCCCCGACTTGTTCCCGGTGATCCTACGTCCCAACCACCCGGATCCCCTCCGGATACTTGAGTTAGCAACCCTAACTCAAGATTTCCACTATGAAGTACTTGTGAAAAACCTTCACAAGTCAAATCATACAAAAGACATGTGACTCCCACAAACCGGGATCACAACCTCTCTCACAACCGAGAGACACAATTCAAATACGATTGAAATGAAATAAACTCTTACCTTACAAAATCCTATGCCTTGAGTATACTTACCAAATTAGGGCAATGAGGGATTTTGAGGAAGAGGATGTCACCAAACCCTAGCTTCAAGAAGATGACCAGCAATGGAAGCCTAGGGTGGAGTATGGTGACTAGGATCAAGCTCTTGGCTTGAGAAGCTCACAATGGAGAGAATCTCTCTTGAGGAATTAGGGCTCAAGGTGTTGAGGGAGAGATTCTTGTGAGGGAGAGAGAGCTTTGAAATAGCTTGGGAGAGCTCTTCTCTTAGGTCTGAAATTGCTTGGAAATAGGACCTCTAACCCCTCTTCAAACAAATCAAGATTCTATTTAAAGGGGCAAGAGAAATCGAGTTTGAAAGAATCCCAACGGCTCTATTCTGAAGCAGACTAGTCGGTCAAAGAAGGATCACTGACCGACTAGTTCATCAACTAGTCGGTCGGTGATACAACGTAGACCGACTAACGGTAGAACAGCCAAGAAGTCGAAGTACAGGCAAAGACAACTAGTCGGTCTAAGGAGACTTACCGACCAACTAGTTTCACAACTAGTCGGTCGGTGAATGTTCTTTGACCGACTAACTCGAAACAGTAGCTCAGGCTGAAAATGACTGTACACAACTAGTCGGTCTGAGAAGGACTCCTGACCGACTAAATCGTCATCTAGTCGGTCGGTGACTCTTTTTTGACCGACTAACTGTAGTCATGGAAAGAGCTGAATATAGAGAAGGCAAACTAGTCGGTTCAAGTATAGTTGCCGACCGACTAGATCGTCATCTAGTCGGTTGGTGACTCTTCTTGAACCAACTAACATGCACTCGAAGCCGATGGAAGAAGCGATAGGCTTCGGGAAAGTTTCTAATGGCTTCTATGAATGTCCTAGCTCTAAGATATGAGTGAAATGAAGATTATAAAGTAAGTCATACTCAAGGCTTAACATTCTAATATATGAAGCTAGAAGACTATAAAATAAACCTTACGAGCCGTCTTCAAAGCTTCAATCTTCATTCTTGACTTCAATAAAACTCCTTGAGCTTCAACAAAGCTCCAGGCACACGATCACGCGTATTGAGAAGTCTTGAGGCGTCACTTTTGATGTTCGTATTCTTTTGGCGACGATCTCCATAACTGCGCTCACAAATAAGTTAGTATACATTATTTATGTTTGCTCATCATCCAAAACCAAATCCGGGGAATCATATCACAACATTCTCCCCCTTTTTGGTGATGACAAACCAACATAAATAATAATCAATAATAATGATTCAATTGAAATTTACATACTCCCCCTGCATTGATGACACGTTAGTTCCATATTCAATAATATTCATATGCATCAAGCAGAGAGGGAAGATAAGAAATATGAACCACATATTGACATATAGGATCTAAATCCATTTTATATCTTTACTCCCCCTGAATCTAACACATCAAATTAGATTCATGGTAAATTCCTTTGAATTATTAATTAGCACATTGTCATTATTATATCTCTCCCCCTTTGGCATTAGCAAAAAGAGCGGGAGGAGACAAAATCAATGGCTAAAAAATAACGCATGGGAGTCGAAGAATACGACCAAGGCCCAAAATAACACCAATGCAAAATATCAAATGCAAAATACCGAATAAAAGCAAATCGTGTCAAGGAGACCAAAGTCGAAAATCGGAAACCAAAATCATCAAACCATAGGCGAAATACGAAATACGAAATCATCTAGCCATAGGCGAAACTCGAAAACCGAAATCATAAAATCATCGGCGAAAATCGGAAAACGAAATCACCAAGCCATAGGCGAAAATCGAAATACGAAATCATCAAGCCATAGGCAAAAAACGAAATCCGAAATCATCAAAATCATCGGCGAAAATCGATTTCACTTATTGAGTTTTGGAACATACTCTCCAAAATCAATAGAATGCATGGAAAACAATTCTATGTTTCCATAGGAAGAATTCTATTAAATCCATAAAATCGTCAAACGTCGAAATCAACATCAGAGACAAAAATAATCCGATGAGCATACCAAATGTAGCAAAATGATACCAAATGTAATATATTCTACCAATGGATACCAATATGAATCAAAAGTATGAACATACTTACAACATTAAGCTCCCCCTACTTTGGTGCATCACTCAAGCACCATCAACTCCAATTGAATGAAAATCCTTGCAAATCATGGAGTTGGTAGGGTTGGTATCTCATGGTGGATTTAACCTAGAAAATATCATTTTGGTATCCAAAAAATCTTTTTGGATCCTATGGGTTAGGCAATAAATTTAGCTAGCTAAATTCAAATTAAATGTAACCCATACATACCACAATTGCTTTGGTACCCATAAAATGAAATTAAACTTATGGTACCAAGCAATGAAGGATCAAAGGAAACTAACCCTTCGGAAACCAAGTCCACGAGGAACTTGATTTCCCAACATAATCATCATTCAAAATAACATCATTAATAAACGATTTTACATATAAATTTTTATTATGCATGCTTGTGTTCTTCGGACCCCAAATGGTGTAAGTCTTGGGAGTCCTAATCCTATTGGGAACATGCATATGTTGTTGATTTCTATGTGATGCATGTCGTGGGTAAGCATATGGCATGCGATGTAATGGTGAATGACGATAATTATTCATATGAGAATGAGGATGAACATATGGATGTGGAGGAACACGTGCATGAGTGTGTCTCACATGGTGTGCACGTGCTCGTGGGTGCGGAGCATAAAAATCATCATTTGTGCTAACATGTGGGGTAGGATGTGTGTTCCTACGTGGCATGGTATACATGTAAGCATGACCCTTCTTTGGAGGTCCACCCAAAGTGGGTTTCTTTCCAAATGGGGACGTGTTCCTAGCGGAAGAACCATTGGTAGAAGATCTACCCATGACGTGTTTACTTCCACTAGTAGAAGTATCGGAAGATGGCCTAACAAAGATGGCGGACGATTTGGATGACTCTCCCATCTTATACCCCAAACCAATGTGATGATTGGCCGGAGGTAAGTCATTTAGGATATCATCCAACTTGCCCTTACCTTTGTTGAATTCATGAATTCGGCCTAATGTGCTCTCATGCTTCTCGGTGAGAGAATGCAAAGAAGCATCCAAAGTGGACACTTGCGATGTGAGTGCACAAACACGTGACTTGAGATTTTTATTCTCAATACTCAAAGTTGAGATTTGAGACGTCAAATCCGCTATCACATGTTCATCCGAATCCTCGATATGAACATGCTCAAGTTGAGACTTGAGATTTTCAATCTCATTTCTCAACCCATCAACAACGGTGTCGTTGTTGACGATGAAAGGCTTAGGCGAGTTTTTAAGACTATCTAATTCATTTTTAGTCTTCATAAACTTAGTAGCCATATTAGAAAACTTATTCCATAGTTGTTCATTAGCTATTCTAAGTTCATCATTGGTTACCTCTTCGCCTTCATCCTCGCTTCCATCCTCGCTTTCATCGGAGGAAGTCTCTTCATCACGATCCTCTTTTCCCATGAAGCACGTGTGTGCATTCTCCATTCTTTCATCGTCCGACTCTCCACTTGAGGAGTCGGAGTCGGTGAAAGTGCCGACAAGCCCTTTCTTATGCTTTCTCGACTTGTCGTGCTTGGATGCCTTCCATTTTCCCTTGTGTTTGTAGAGAGGACAATCCGGCTTGATATGTCCTGGCTTGTTGCATTTGTAACACACGGGAGTAGAAACATTAGTCGAAATAAATTTAGATTTACGATTCAACTTACCTTGTCGGAAGAATCGGATGAATTTCTTTGCCATATTGGCCAATGCTTCCATGTCCAATTCTTCGTCCTCTTCTTCTTCCGAATCTTCATCATCGGTAGATGGAGCGGCCTTGAATGCAATTCCCTTTTTCTTTGGCTCGTCTTGCTTCAAGTACGCCTTCATCTTTTCCCTCATCCGGATCTTACTATCCTTGCGTACCTCATAAGACAACAAGGTACCCATTAGTTGTACGACGGTATATTTATTCATGTCATTACCTTCCTCGATGGCGAAGGTACGCTTCTCCCAACAAGAAGGAAGTCCATCGATTATCTTCGAGACTTTCTCCTTTTGGGTGTAGGTCTTCCCAAGAGCTTCCAAGTCGTTTGATATATCCACGAAGCGAGCGTAATAATCCTTCATGGTTTCGCCCTGCTCCATATGAAACAACTCAAATTCTTTATTAGCAACGACGAGTTTAGAATCTTTTACCGTACTCGATCCTTCGTGTAATATGAGGAGTTGGTTCCATATTTGATATGCACTCTTACATGTGCATATCTTGTTGAAGTCCTCGGGCTCCAACGCACAATTCAAGGCATTCATTGCCTTGGCATTGGCTACTTCCGCGGCGACCTCCGCGGGAGTCCACTTCGCGAAATCTTCTTCGGAAGGCTCGACATACTCCGTCATGGTGGCTCTCCATAGTGAAGCACTCCGGAGGAAAATTTGCATCCGGCATTTCCAGTACCCGTAGTTGGTACCGTTGAAGTGTGGAGGCCTGACGGAGGATAGTCCTTCCATAACTGAAGAAGCTCCATCGCGGTTCTTGAAGACGTTGTAGTCGTTGTTCGTCATAGATTTGAACTTGTAGCTTTAACCTTGGCTCTAATACCAATTGTAGTGCCCTTTGGTAGCTACTGCACACGTACTAGAGGGGGGGTGAATAGTACTTAAAATAATCAAGATAGTTATTCCTAATTATTGTGCAAGAAACAAACGACAATGCGGAATTAAACAACTATCAACAAGAATTAAAACATACGCAAACAAACAATATTACTGGGTTCGGATCCACCCAAGTCTCCCCGACTTGTTCCCGGTGATCCTACGTCCCAACCACCCGGATCCCCTCCGGATACTTGAGTTAGCAACCCTAACTCAAGATTTCCACTATGAAGTACTTGTGAAAAACCTTCACAAGTCAAATCATACAAAAGACATGTGACTCCCACAAACCGGGATCACAACCTCTCTCACAACCGAGAGACACAATTCAAATACGATTGAAATGAAATAAACTCTTACCTTACAAAATCCTATGCCTTGAGTATACTTACCAAATTAAGGCAAAGAGGGATTTTGAGGAAGAGGATGTCACCAAACCCTAGCTTCAAGAAGATGACCAGCAATGGAAGCCTAGGGTGGAGTATGGTGACTAGGATCAAGCTCTTGGCTTGAGAAGCTCACAATGGAGAGAATCTCTCTTGAGGAATTAGGGCTCAAGGTGTTGAGGGAGAGATTCTTGTGAGGGAGAGAGAGCTTTGAAATAGCTTGGGAGAGCTCTTCTCTTAGGTCTGAAATTGCTTGGAAATAGGACCTCTAACCCCTCTTCAAACAAATCAAGATTCTATTTAAAGGGGCAAGAGAAATCGAGTTTGAAAGAATCCCAACGGCTCTATTCTGAAGCAGACTAGTCGGTCAAAGAAGGATCACTGACCGACTAGTTCATCAACTAGTCGGTCGGTGATACAACGTAGACCGACTAACGGTAGAACAGCCAAGAAGTCGAAGTACAGGCAAAGACAACTAGTCGGTCTAAGGAGACTTGCCGACCGACTAGTTTCACAACTAGTCGGTCGGTGAATGTTCTTTGACCGACTTACTCGAAACAGTAGCTCAGGCTGAAAATGACTGTACACAACTAGTCGGTCTGAGAAGGACTCCTGACCGACTAAATCGTCATCTAGTCGGTCGGTGACTCTTTTTTGACCGACTAACTGTAGTCATGGAAAGAGCTGAATATAGAGAAGGCAAACTAGTCGGTTCAAGTATAGTTGCCGACCGACTAGATCGTCATCTAGTCGGTTGGTGACTCTTCTTGAACCAACTAACATGCACTCGAAGCCGATGGAAGAAGCGATAGGCTTTGGGAAAGTTTCTAATGGCTTCTATGAATATCCTAGCTCTAAGATATGAGTGAAATGAAGATTATAAAGTAAGTCATACTCAAGGCTTAACATTCTAATATATGAAGCTAGAAGACTATAAAATAAACCTTACGAGCCGTCTTCAAAGCTTTAATCTTCATTCTTGACTTCAATAAAACTCCTTGAGCTTCAACGAAGCTCCAGGCACACGATCACGCGTATTGAGAAGTCTTGAGGCGTCGCTTTTGATGTTCGTATTCTTTTGGCGACGATCTCCATAACTGCGCTCACAAATAAGTTAGTATACATTATTTATGTTTGCTCATCATCCAAAACCAAATCCGGGGAATCATATCACAACAACCTCCTCCTCCTCCTCTGCCTCAGGACGGAGACGGCGCAGCCCCACCCTCTTAGGCACCCTTGATGCCATTGATACTTTTTGCCGTTGTGCTGCCCGTCTCTGCTGGGTCCTGTTGATTTTCGCCCACCACCCCCCTCCCATCACCGTTTTTGGGTACACATTTTGTTCATATATTTATATATCTTTTCTGGGTGAGAGTGAGAGTTTTTGGTGTCACACTTTTATATCTGTATCACTCCTATATCTGCATGCATCATGTCCGCATCATATTTTCCATTTCGTTATTTTTTTATTTCCTTTTTCCTCATGCATGCATCCTCACTTACCCCTCACTTGACACGTCTCTCGGTGTGCCACACTTCGCACATTGAGGACACTGTGCACTTTAGCTTGGGGGAGTGAGTTCTCACGTTCTTTTCGATTTACCACCTTTGTTTTTAGTTTTTTCACGCCATTTTCCGCTTTTGCACTTATTTTCATCACTTTTTCTTTTTTACCACGCATCACGTTTTTCTTATTTTCGTTGTGTGCTGCATTGTAATTAGTTTCATTTTCTCTCTTTATCTTTATTTCTTTTTCATCTCATGCTAGAGATGACTTTTCTGTGATGACGACGACGTGGAGTTAGCTTTCTCTATATGCATGCTATATTTGTCATGTCTTAGATTTTATTTCTGATATCATATGCAGTGATTTGCCTTGCATTTAGAGATAGTAACCCACACTTTTTCAGCATGAAAATGGATGAAATTTTATTATTAGCTGAGTCTGAATATTCATATGTATGCTATCGCAGAAAACACACCAAGATTCACGCATTGAATGCTTATATCTGGAGTACTGTTTTCTTTTCCTATATCACTTCTATATGCATGATTTGTACGTTTCACTTCAGGATGATTGAATGATGTTAGCTACGATAAATCTGGATTAGTTTTGCTTTTTTGTGATCAAAACTGAGTAGATTAGATTACCCTGCTGAAGTTGTCGTGCACGTCTTATAGAGTGAACTGAGAGACATATTTATTTCTTTCTCCACATATCTTGAATATCAATTCTCTATTTTAAAATCATTGGTGAATCTCCCCTTAGCGATTCTAATATATGGCATTTCCCCCGTTATTAAAGTCCTAGCTCCAAATTTCCCAAAACCAAAGAAAGAAAAAGAAAAATTCTTGTATATCCTTATTTCTCTTTGATTTGGGATCATTGTGTATATATGCTATTTGAAAAAGAGAGAGAGAGAGAGAAAAAGAAAAAAAAGAAAAGAATCTCAATAAACGATCCCATCTCATGTTCTCTCTTTCTTCTCTCTTTTTGTTTTTATTTTCATTACTTTTGGAGCTTCATAAAAATGGGGATGTAAATATTGTTTTTTATGCCACCACGCTTATAGGTAAGCTTGGGGAAGGGAATCCAATGATGTGTGAGAGAGTGACTACTTGACGGTGCACGACAACCTAGGCTAAGTAATATTCTATACTCGGTAAGATCGTTTTAGCTTCACGAAATCCAGAAATCTATGCCTAGCACTCATTTCATGAAATCCACGCTTTTCTATTCTTTCTATTCTACTGCGTGATATTCTTATACTCCTCTTAGAAAGCGGAATTGAAAAGTGTATGATCTGCGATATTGTATACCGCTTTAAATGATTCAGACGATGTTAATTTTAAAATTATTCCGTTTTTCATGCTATATCAATATTCTTGGGTTTTCTATTTATATTTGCACCATTATACTATGATATCGAAATAAAATTCTTTGACATGTGTTTTACATTCGATGCATGCTATATGAGTAAGCAAACCCCACGTCCTGAGAAAATGATCTAGCAGCTTCCCTCTTCGCTTTCTTCTTTCTTCTTCGTTTTTCGTTTTTCGTTTTTCTTCGTTCTTCGTTTTTCGTTTTTCGTCGTTTTCGTTTTCCGAATCCACCGGGTTCGCATTTTACTTATCTTCCTCGAGGACGAGTAAGAGGTAAGCTTGGGGGATTTTGATCACTCCTCATTTTACATCTTTTTTCCGCATGATTGCATGCCATTTAGATCGCTCAAATCACGCTTTTCACGATTTATCGACAATATTGCGATACTTTTCACGATTTGTTGTTTTTGTCGTATTTCAGGAGATTTGGAGCGATTTGGAGTGATCCCGAGATACGCCTACTCCAGAGTGTCACCGATGACTTCCCCGAGTGGTATTTTGCTATTGGAGAGGAGCGGAAGAAGAAAGAACGTCGTAGGAGCGACGAGGAGGCAAAAACAAGCTGTTTGGGCATTTTTGGTGTCTCACTCGGCCGAGTGAAGGAGTCACTCGGCCGACCAGCGAGACCCCGCTCGGTCGACCAGATCGAACACGCTTCATGTGTGCACTCGGCCGAGCATCGGAAGCCACATCGGCCGAGTGACGAGACTCCGTCCGCCCGAGTGGCACTTAGACGACGCCCATCAAAAAGAGCCAACTTACTGTTTTTCGTCTGCCTGAGCTTCAGAAGACCCACTCGGCCGAGTGGAAAATACCGACCGCCCGAGTATATAGAAGCCATCGGCCAAGTGACGACAACTCACTCAGCCGAGCGACGCCCGAAGTGAAGACCCCGAAGACCCCAGACTTACTGGAAATTCTCAGGGTTTCTCACTCGGCCGAGCGACATTTGTCACTCGGCCGAGTGCGACGCGCTGCCTGTAGCGTAAATTGCGATTTTCAGGCTGCGCAGGGGCATTTTGGTCACAGTTTTTTGGACGATTTTGGGGGGTATTTAACCCCAGTTTTTAACCTAGGTTAGGGAGTTTTTTTTCCTTTACTTTTTGCAACTTTTTAGATTAAACTTTTTAGCTTTTGATTCTTGTGATTGGAGAGGAGAGGAAAGTTTATTTTTGTTGGATTCTTGGAGAACTCTATTGGTTTGTCTCCATCTCCATTAAAAATCTCATTTTTATTGCTTATTTGAATATTGTGATGAATTCTCTTGTTATTTCAATTGATTATTTCTGTATTTGTGATATGAATTGTGAGTAGTCTTTACGTCTTGGGGCGTGGGGATGAACCCTACGAGCCCAATTTCCGATTTGTGATGATTTGGTAGAAATATTACTAGAATTGCTATTAGGGTTAGTTTGGGATCGATTTACTACGGATTGCTAGGTGTTCATATCAATTGGGATTTGCAAGAGATTGGATCCCAAATCGATAGGAAACCCTAGAAATCCGAATTGGGTTGAAATTGATATCTCGTAGTATCGGTTTGCAAGAGATTGGACCGATACTAGGGTTCTCGGTTGCAATTCCATACCGATACCCGTTTGCAAGAGATTGGACGGGTAGGAACTATCCCAACCTAGGTCGCGGCCCGAGTTTGCACGAGAGTGGGTTCGGGGCGCGATTGAACGATGATGTTGATCCTAATGCTAGCTTGCCTAGGCTAGGGTTTGCAAGAGATTGGACCCAAACCTAGGATAGCTATAGACCGGCAACAGCGCGAGAGCGTGAGCCAGGTTTTACATTCAGTTGCAACTAGTTCATCCGAAATTCTACCCTAGCAATTGTGATACCAATGAATCACATTGACGAGATACGGTGAGTAGCGGGGATTCCCCATTCCCTAGGCGTCTTTATTTGATTTTATATCTCCACACTTTGTCTGACGATTGTGACAGGATCGCCAAAAGGCAAATTCCCTCTTTTCTGTTCTTATAGCCAGGTTGTTCGGAGCAAGCACTTTCATTCGTCCTCCCTGTGTTCGATAACCCGCTCGTCGCTACACCGTGCGCTTGCGGTAAAACTACACGGTCGCCCTTTTGGGTTACATTCCGGAGCGATCACATAGCAACGGGTCATTTGTTGAAACAATTAAACATCCATTTGAATCATAATCATTTAATCTAAGCACATAAATATTTTCTACTTGCTTACCCTTATCAAGAATATTTTTCGTATCATTATCATAAACTAAGCAGGCATCTAATGTGAAAATAACTTTCAAACCTTTATCACATAATTGACTTATGCTTATCGTGTTGTGCTTTAGCCCGCTTACCAAACTGACATCTTTGATAAGAAGCTTCGAAGGGTCGCCAATATTACCTATGCCAATAATTTTACCTTTCTTGTTGTCGCCAAAAGTTACGGTTCCTCCATCAGACATTTTTAAAGCACTAAGCAGTTTTGCATTCCAGGTCATGTGTGCGGAGCATCCGATGTCTATTATCCATATGTCCTGAAAGAAAATAATTGAATGTATTTGGTACCCACTAATGATTGGGTCCGAGTTTGTTAGACATAATTTCTATCTATATGCACGATCCTAAGTATTGGGTATCAAGGAAATGTTCATGAATCATATGGATACCCTAAAAGATGCGTATATGTAAGGATCACTTATTAGGAACCCAAATTCGATTTGAATTTGATTTCCTATGCATACTTTTAAACATGTTGGGAACATAAATATTTTTCTCATGATTACTCAAATGTTTTGGTACCCATATAACATTATTCTTAACAAATCTTTTAGAATCATGTATATAGTGTGTATTATGTGCAACATAATTGTGATGAACAATAATATGTTGAGAATCATGATGTACGTTGTGTTTAGCATTCTTGCCATAAATAAAAGCATATTGTTTTACTTCTCTATGCACAACATTTTGAACAGAATTATTCTTAGAAGTAGACACATGCATACGAAATAGAGTAGCTTTCACATTTGGTTTGTTCTTGACCTTTTCAAGTCTTAGAACAAGTTTCTCATGTTTAAGCTTACTTGAAACAATATCATTTGTAAGTATATTGAATTTATCACTCAAAGTAGGGACATATAAAGCATGTTCATTTTTTAGAGCATCATGATCACAAGCTAATTTATCATATTTGATTCTCAAATTTTCACAATCATTACAGAGGTGTTTTATAGACTCATATTCATTTAAAAGAGAATCAAACTGGTTCTTAAAAGTGTCATGTTCATCATGCAAAGCATTACACTTATTCCCTAAACTTTTGTATTTCCTTTTCAATCTTTCATATTCTCTATACAAATTTTCATATGCACTAGCAATGTCAAAATCATTTTCATCGTCGGAACTAGATTCACATACCTCATTCTTGTTGTCTTGATAAGCCGTCATGCATATCTCTTTTCCAAAGCTCTCATGGTTAGATTTGGTTGTCTCTATGGGTGTTTGGATTCCATTCGAACTTGTTCTGAATCTTTCTTCCAATATGTTGAGAATTTGGTGTGCGGTATCTGCCTCTTCTACAAGATCTAACATCTCATCAGTTAAACAAGTAGTAAGTAGATGTATTACCTTTATGTTTCTGAAGTAGGCTTCTTGATCTGGATTCCATTGAGTTTGAGGAGTGGTTGGAATTTCGTATGGGTCCGTAAGGAATCTTGCGTACTTTAGATCTTGTGCCTCCATGTAAATCTCCATCCTTCTCTTCCATTGGGAATAGAAAGTGTCGTCACAGGTTGGTGGATTATGAATGCTATATCTGGAAGGACAGAATGTTGTTGATGCCATCACCTTTGACCTTGCTCCGATACCAAGTGTTGGATCCTGTGAATGGCAAACAACACTAGAAGGGGAGGGGGCTGAATATTGTTGTATAAGTTAAAAAAACTTTTTCTTCGATTATTAGAACACAACAAACGTCCCTTCTAATGTTGCCTAAGGAACCAAGTAGATTGATCTACACTTGGTCCTTAATCAACACGATGAATACAATATGATAATAATAATAATGAACAGAGAGATTACACAGCGGAATAAAAAAGCAATATTTGAATTAACAATATTATTAACAATGAGTTACAATTGAGATATAATACAAACAATGAATAGCTCTGCACAAAGTAAACAATAAAGACAAACACAAAAAATCACACAGAGGGAGACAAGCGATTTATCCTTGTTCCCCGCAACTTGGGTACGTCCAGTCCCCGACCAACACGGCTCGAGATTTAATCCACTATTGCCTTAGCAATACAATTACCGAACTTCACTCGTTAGGATTTCCAACGACCTAGTATCACCACAAGGATTTCCAACCACCTAGCTTTGAACAGGGTTTTCCACAACCCTTATCACCAAGGGACTCCAAATAAAAAATCAAAATCCAATTCACCACAATAATTAGTGGAGATTGGTTTTACACCCAAATAATCCTATAGCCAAGATAATATTGCAATTGTGCTTATGTGGCTAAAGAATTAAAATAGTTCTTAGATCACATAAAGAATATAAATGAATTTGATGTGATCTAGAATCTTGAGTTTCAAAAATCCTTTAAAGAATATAAAAATCAAAGAGGATTTTGAAAAACCAATTTGCAATAGCCAAAAAATATGATCTTAAAAGGAATTTTAAATATAAACAGTAAGATCAGAAATGAAAAAACGTTTTTGGCTACGAACGTTGAGAGCGATGAGAACGATTGAGATTTCAAGAGAGTTTCTGCTTAGCTCAAGAATAAAAGAAATTGGTATTGAATTTGTTCTCATATGGTCTATATTTATAGAGTTTTAAAGAGAATTTTGAATTTAAAAATGGTTTGACTTCAGCCGCATAAATCAAGCAACTAATAAATGCAGGAAAAATTCTGGGAAGTCAAAACGCAGCTGGTAGTCGACTCCCAAGGGAGGTAGTCGACTCCCAGAGAGTTTTCAATGAAAACTCTGCTTACAACAGGTAGTCGACTCCCTCCCTTGGTAGTCGAATCCCAAAGCAGATTTTCAGTGAAACTATGCTGAAAGATATGTACTCAACTCTTGGGTGTTTGGAGATTGACTACAAGAATTTGAATCAATAGCTACGCTCTCAAGAAGTTTTAAACCAAGTTTAAAAGTTGTTTACAAAAAACATTTTGTGTGTGTGCAAATTTTCTTGGCTTTAACATATTCCTAAAAAGAAAATAACTCATACACTAGAATTAAATGAAGACTTTGAAGCCGATAAGATCTTGATGTAGATGCATGCTTCACTTGAATTTGAGCTCCTTTTAGCTTTAGCTTGAGCACGTTCTATGAGCTTCATCTTTGAGCTTCATTTGTGCTTGACGTGGAATGCGAGCTACTAAATTCATCTTCATCTTCTGAGTGTGGTTGAGCTTCTTCTTTTCGGAGTATGCTTTGAGCTTTCATTCATTGATTGCATAACCTACACACTTAACAATGTAATTAGTATATTAACAGCATTTGGTTTGCTTATCATCAAAACCACTTAGGGGTGTGACTAGATGTCCAATCAACATACACATACATACATACATACATATACTAGTCATAACCCGTGCCCTCGGGCACGATTCATTTAAGATATCCCCTCAAAAGCTTTATTCTCTCCAAAAATTATTTTCCCCTCCAAAATTTAAACGAACAAAAATTTAGCTTTGACGCGGGCGCCTTCGGCCCTTGGGCATGGTTCATTAAAGATATCCCCTCAAAATCTTTGTTCTCCCTAAAAATTATTTCCCCTCTAAAATTTAGCTTCGACACGGACGCCTTCGGGGGTGGGGAAATTTTTTAACTTGGGCCAAAAGAGAAACACACGAAAATGAAGGGGGAAGTGCATAAGTGTGGGTGTGTAGGGTGTGGGGGTCCTAGGCCAAAAGAGAAAAACACAAAAATGAAGGTGAGAAGTGCATAAGTGCGGGTGTGTATGTGGGTATGGTGTGGGGGTAAACAGTGAAATGAGAGGGGTTTTTAGCAAAAAGGGGAAATAGGCGGTATTCTGCGCAAATGTAGTGATTGTAGGGGGGTGGGGTTTGAAAACCAAATAAAAAACAAAAAAAGTTGACCCTTGGATGCTGTACGTTTTGTGTTGGGTGCTGTGCATTTTGGATTCCCAACAGTTCCCCCAGAATTAAATCTTGACACTTGGATGCAAAGGATATGGATGCATCCTGATCGTTGTTGATGATTGGGACTTGTCCAGTCAGTCCTATGATTCAAAAAATTCTCGGGTTGACTAGGATAAGCTGACTAGGACAAGCTGACTAGGACAAAAGGGTTGATAGAAGAACGACTGAGATTTAATCTTAAGGAATGATTGGTTGAGATGAAATTTTGTGGAAAGTTTTAGATGGAAAAACATTTCTGGGGAAATGAAAGTTTATATGGAAATGAAATTTTCTAGGAAATGAAATTTTCTGGGGAATAGCAAAGTGCACGTAATTAATGTATTTGGGAAAAAAACTTTAACTTGCACTTAATGCTGCAGATCGAATGCTGCTACAGATCGAATGATCTCTCCCTCAACGCGGGGCCCACCGTCTCTTTGACGCATGGGGAAATAAGATGAGAATAATTTCCCGTGCAAGAGGCGCCCGTGTCGCTAAATTTTTTAACGCTAATTTGTTGTTCTGCACCGAAGGTGCCCGCTAAATTTTTTCACTCTAATTTGTTGTTTCGAGCCGAATTTATTGTTCTACGCGCGCCGAAGGCGCCCGTACCGCTAAATATTTTTACGCTAATTTGTTGTTCCGCGTAATTTTGGCTGTGGAAATAATTTTTTTGGGAACAATAATTTCGCGGGGGAAAATATTAAATGAACCGTACCCGCAAGCACGGGTTATGACCAGTGTATATATATATGTATGTATATGTATGTATGTATGTATATATATATATATATATACATATTGACGAGTAAGTTGTTATCTATATTCATAACAAAAGAGTACTCAACAATACAAAGAAGCCACCATTAGGAAGCCAAAATGGATAGAAAATAGAGGAGGGATAGGGCACAAGCGTCGTCACCCCCCTGATATGTACTATCAACCTAGTCAACCTATGGTACAGAAGCCTATAAAAGAAAGCTAGAAAACAAAAAAGAGTTAGAACTCCATATACAAAGTCATGAATCCAAAAAACCCCAGTTTGCGGGAGTATCCGAAGTAGGATGATCACGATCAATATCACGAAGGGCTATCTGGACATCAACTGCAATAGCCTCAAACAACGCTGTTTTCTCCACCCCCTTCCCTTCAAAAATCCTGCTATTCCTCTGCTTCCAGATATGCCAAATCACAGATGCCAAGCAAGTTTTGGCTAATGTGCTCACACTTTCCTTCTTGCTGTAATGAGAAAGAAAGATATCACCCACCTCTGCAAAGGTTAGGGGAGCTGGAGATGTGATGCCAAGCTTCAGGAGGCTCCTGCAAAGAATATAACGCGTGTAGCTGCATTCAAAAAATAGATGATCCATACTTTCTATAGCGTCATCCTTACATAACACACAATGCTGAGTAGTTGGGACCCCCCATTTATGTAGAATGTCCCTCGTGAGAAGCTTGCTGATGTTAAAAGCGGAACCTGCGGAACTTTTGGTGCAATTACCAGCACGCCCTTTAAGCAACCGGAACTTTTGGGGCAATTACCATCCCGCCCTTAATGCCCTTTTCAAAGCAACTTTGTAGGAACTATTGGTGCAATTACTACCGTGCCCTTTAAGCCATTTGCAAAGCAACTTTACACAATTACAAATGGCTGTTTTAAAAATTATACGGGACTGTTATGTGCGTCAAGTAAAAAAGGTGGATTAAATTACTCCCCGTGCAAAACGCGCTGCAGTCTAACGCGTCGTGCGCGGTAATTAAAAAGTTTAGAGGGTAGCGCAAAACCCGTTGTGCTCGGAGGTTAAAATTGCACCCCTTTGTGCGCGTCGTGCACGGGGGTTAAAACGCCAACAGTGAAGCACTATCCATCCCGTGCACGACCGGCAAAATTAAGCCTCGTCGGGCGCGTCGGGCACGGGGGTTAAAACGCCAAGAGTGAAGCAAAATCCATCCCCGTGCACGACCGACAAAATTGCGCCCCGTTGTGCGCGTCGTGCATGGTAATTAAAAGGTTTAGAGGGTAGTGCAAAACCCGTTGTGTGCGGAGGTTAAAATTGCACTCCGTTGTGCGCGTCGTGCACAGGAGTTAACACGCCAACAGTGAAGCACTATCCATCCCCGCGCACGACCGGCAAAATTAAGCCTCGTCGTACGTGTCGGGCGCGAGGGTTAAAACACAAATAGTGAAGCAAAATCCATCCCTGCGCACGACCGGAAAAATTGCGCCCCGTTGTGCGCATTGTGCGCAGGGGTTAAAACGCAAGAGTGAAGCACTATCCATCCCTGCGCACAACCGGTAAAATTGCATTCTATTGTGGCGTCGTGCGCGAGGGTTAAAATGCCAAGAGTAAAGCAGTATCCATCCCCGCGCATGACTGGAAAAATTGGTACCAGTTGTGCGCGTCGTGTGCTGGGGTTAAAACACCAAGAGTGTAGTACTATCCATCCCCATGCATGATCGGCAAAATTGTGCCCCATTGTGCACGTCGTGCGCAAGGGTTAAAACCCAAGAGTGAAGCAATATCCATCCCCACAAACGACGGGCAAAATTGCGACCCGTTATGCACGTCGTGCGCATGGGTTAAAATGCCAAGAGTGAAGCACTATCCATCCTCACGCACGACCGGAAAAATTGCGACTCGTTGTGCGCGTCGTGTGCGTGGGTTAAAATGCCAAGAGTGAAGCACTATCCATCCCTGCGCACGACCGGCAAAATTGCGACCCGTTGTGCACGTCGTGTGCGGGGGTTAAAACGCCAAGAGTGAAGCACTACCCATCCCTGTGCATGACTGGAAAAATTGCGCCCCGTTGTGCGCTTCGTGCGTGGGGGTTAAAACCCTAGAAGTGAAGCAATATCTATCCCCGTGCACGTCCGACAAAATTGCAGGCCGTTGTGCGTGTCATGCACGGGGGTTAAAACGCCAACAGTGAAGCACTATCCATCCCCGTGCACGATCGGAAAAATTAAGCCCAGTTGTGCGCGTCGTGCGCGGGGGTTAAAAACGCCAAGAGTGAAGCAATATCCATCCCAGCGTACGACGGGAAAAACTGTGACCCGTTGTGCGCGTGGGTTAAAATGCCAAGAGTGAAGCACTATCCATCCCCGCACACGACCGGCAAAATTATGTCCCATTGTGCGCATCATGCGCGGGGGTTAAAACGCCAAGAGTGAAGCACTGTCCATCCCCGCGCACGATGGAAAAAATTGCAACCCGTTGTGCGCGTCATGCGCGGGGGTTAAAACGCCAAGAATGAAGCACTATCCATCCCCGCGCACGACCGAAAAAATTACGTCCCATTGTGCGCGTCGTGTGCGGGGGTTAAAACGCCAACAGTGAAGCAATATCCACCCTGTGCATGACGGGCAAAATTGCAACCCGCTGTGCGTGTTGCGCGGGGGTTAAAATGCCAAGTATGAAGCACTATCCATCCTCACGCACGACGGGCAAAATTAAGCCCCGTTGTGTGCGTCGTGCGCGGGGGTTAAAATGCCAAGAGTGAAGCAATATCCATCCCCGCGCATGACAGGAAAAATTGCGACCCGTTGTGCGTGTTGTGCGTGGGGGTTAAAACGCCAAGAGTGAAGCACTATCCATCCCCGCGCACGACCGGCAAAATTAAGCCCCGTTGTGCGCATCGTGCGCGGGGGTTAAAAACCCAAGAGTGAAGCAATATCCATCCCCGTGCACGACCGGCAAAATTGCGACCCGTTGTGCGCGGAGTGCACGAGGGTTAAAACGCCAAGAGTGAAGCATTATCCATCCCAGCGCACGACCGAAAAAATTGCGTCCTATTGTGCGCGTCATGCACGGGGTTAAAACGCCAAGAGTGAAGCACTATCCATCCTCGCGCACAACCGAAAAACTTGTGACCCGTTGTGCACATCGTGCGCGGGGTTAAACGCCAACATTGAAGCACTATCCATACCCACGAACGACCGGCAAAATTAAGCCCCGTCGTACGCATCATGCGCGGGGGTTAAAAATGCCAAGAGTGTAGCAATATCCATCCCGCGCACGATGGGCAAAATTGTGACCAGTTGTGCACGTCGTACGCGGGGGTTAAAACGCCAAGAGTGAAGCACTATCCATCCCCGCACGCGACTGGCAAAATTGCATCCCATTGTGCGCGTCGTGCACGGGAGTTAAAATGCCAAGAGTGAAGCACTATCCATCTCTGTGCACGACAGGCAAAATTGCAACCCGTTGTGCGCGTCGTGCACGGGGGTTAAAACGCCAAGAGTGAAGCACTATCCATCTCCGCAAAATTCACACATATATGATCAACAAGTATACAATGTGTGAAACCGAACAATGAAACTACAAGTTCATATATATATATATATATATATATATATATATATATATATATATATATATATATATATATATATATATAGAAGATCACATGGGTACAAAAGCATGCACATCACCATGTGCATCAAATCGAACAAAATACATCATTCATCCATATAACATCACTACCCAAAATAATCATCATACATACAACATTGAACTGCTCAACCCTCGTCAAAACAAACAAAAATTCTATTTGAGTGTCCAAAACCGCAACAACAGCATTAGTCAATGTGGATGACTGATGGATCTGAGGGACGAACAGACTGGCGAAACATCATTCTGGTGGAGCGACGGGTAGGGCAAGCTCAAGCCTTCTTCTAGGATGACGACGCACCCACGACAGAGGTTTCCGCCTGAGCATGAACGGGGGTCAGGACATCAGAAGGAACGTGTGAAGGGTTTTACGGGACCCTAGGGCACAAAAAACTCTAGTCCCGTCCTAAGTCGGATGGAACATAGACAGAAAAACAATTGCAACGGAAGAAAAACTTGTTAATCTAATTAACATGCAGTTAAAACAATTTTAACTTAGCCCTAAAGGTCCAAGACCCTAACCCAAGATCTATGCCGACTTGGGGTGGGTCTAACCATCCCAAGAAGGATCTAGCCTACTGCGATTAAATTAAACTAATGCTTAATTAAACACATGCCCGGAATCTCAGCCCTGGGGCAGGCGAGATGTTTCACACAGTCTTCCGAGCCGCTCCATGTCCCACGCCCGGCCGCTCCTTGAACCGCTCCTCGAACCACTCCTCGAACCGCTCTGCATCCCGAGGCGATCAATCCCGTGTCGCCGAGCCAACCACGCGCCGAAGAAAGTTTCACACGAGTGAAACCTCCTCCTAGATTTCGGATCTGAATCCGAACTCCTTTGCGGCTTTGCTAGAGCCCTCAAGAGTAAGGCAGAAATTTAGGGAGATAGAAGAAATATTAATTTAATCTTAGATCCGAGCGTGCTCCAACATTTACGAGAGCCGCTCAGATCTAGAGCTTGGGACAAGTTTTGAGAAAGGGGGGAGACCCTTATTTATATAGGCGGCGGACTCTCCCCTTTTCTCAAAATCCGATGTGGGACTATTAATTGGGTTAATTAAAATCAAGTTAGTTTGCACTTCACAAAGTGCAAACTTCCGTGAATTTTAACTCACTCACCGTTGAGCTTCATGATTGATACAACCTATCAATACGAAGAGCGTTCAATGGTGAACGCATAGGAAAAACCCGTTCGTCAATCGAAGTTCGTTTGACCCTCCAATTGAGTGTCCAAAGATCAGCCCACGGCCAGTTTTTCGCAAAAACTGAGCCGTCAAAATTCTGCACCTATCAAGGGTTCAAACCCCTAAAACTGGGGCCCACAGGCGGGCCCCACGCATCCAGCGTGCGCAGATTAGCCCAGGCCGCACCTGGGCAGAGCCCAGGCCGCGACTGGGCTTGCCCAGGCGGCCTGGGCGACCCCAGGCCCGCGCCTGGGCTTGCCCAGGCACTGTTCTTTCTTGGTCTTGACCAGCAGACCAGACCAGACCTGGTCTGGTCTGGGTCTGCCTGGTCTGACCCGTTGGGCTGTTTGGGGCGTAACTTGGGCATCTGGTGTCCGATTTGGACGCCGTTCGAACCTGGGTCTAGACCGGGACATTCTCGTCTTACCCATGAACTTTTCCTTGTGTTTATATTATTAAATATTGTTTTAAATAATTTAAAAAATATTTAATCTCTTTTGCATCAAATGCAAAATAGTCCCTATCTAAGCTTAAATTACCATATTGCATCAAATGCAATTATTCCATCCCTTGCATCAAAAATGCAAAATATTCTCTCTAACTAATTTCTACCTATTACTAGACGAAGGTCGCACTCTTTGTGTGACCCTACGGCCTGACCCTACTACAGGTTGGGCTCGAAGCCCTATACGACAAAGACCACGAGCAGTGGCTGCCGTCCCTGTTTCAGCATCATCATAATGTGGTTAGCTCATCAACATGAGAATTGTCGGGACCACCCTGACCGTGTCTGTGATGAGTTCTGCAGTTTTAGTCTGTTCGTCTAAACTGTGTCGTGTAGATCAAGTCTGGGGTACGGTCAAACTGTCAACCCCAATAACTTGACTCCGGTTAGTTTCGATCAATCTTTAGTCAATTAATGTTGGACTTCTTCCAACATACTCTGCGCAGAGTTTTTACTAAAGACCGAACTAACTCTACGACACTAACTCCCATTGACCGGGAGAGACGAATCCTCTCTTGGTCATTACTCGCCTCGTACGTTTCAAGTGACACCCAATCAAAAGATCTTTCGACAGGCCTTGCCTCGAAGCTAGGTCAGTTGATCTAAGTGGCACCGTTCACGCACAGGTCCATCAAAATGACCTCAAGTCAAAAGACCAACTAGCCTATCATCACTAAGAGTTATCATTAACAGATTTGTCAATGTAACCATATGATACCTCTTGTGGATCGTTCAGTGAACTCATTCTCTAATGAGCACCTGTGTCTCTTCTCTGACTTCGCCAAGTCGAACAATCATGAGATCATCGCCACCGCTAAACGGTGAAGACTAAGACACAATGGTCTATCCGATGTTTCGATATCCTTATCTCGAAACATCTACGACCACGAACCCTTTTAGACTTATGCTACAGACGGTCAAACATTTCTCCATGATCGAGATACTCATCTCGATACCTGTTTGACCTTGCATAAAGTCTCAAGACTTTACCTAAGTTGATACCTAATTATAATATAACTTAGATAAATTATTACCAAACAGCTTACTGTTATTTCAAACAAGATGTTTGTGCTATCCACACAGGGATAAATAGCCTCGAGGGCATCATATTCCTACATCTCCCACTTGCACTCAGGCCCATTTATCTCGATATCTTATACCGTTTTTACACATAAGTTTTCCTGACTTCATGTGGTAGAGCCTTCGTGAGTGGATCTGCTAAAACCGTCTACACTATAGACTTAAGGGGTTACTATGTTCATGTTAGACCAACCATTTGGATCTCATTCAAATAATTCACTTGGTCTATCGGAATCTATAATATTTTATTTCCCTGGATCTTATCCAGTTCATCGTACCTTACGATAATAATTTTAAATATGTTACTGGTTATGTCAAATGGCTCATATCTATTTTTGATAAAGTATCAAACCTTTTGATTACTTTGTCAGACTACATGTTCCATCTCTTTGATGTCTTGCATGTAATTTATACGCTCCCACTGACCTTGAAAACTCTCTGGCTAATTCATATAAGTTGGTCTGTCTAAATCATATTTAGAAAAACGAACTTATAAGTGAATGCTCCAATTTTCATGGTCAACATGAGCGTTTTACATCGAGTTTGGTCCGAGTAGATCTGTACACATCTGCTGGCGAGATGGTTTCAACATAATCCGTTTTATAGGAATTAGGATGAAAACCGTTTTCGACCAACATGATTGTACTTCACTACTTTCTTTCTACACCAATCTTTCAACTTAAAGATTTACTTGCAAAAAGTGAGGAAACAATTTCCTTGGGCACGTAAACTAAATTCTCAAATTTATTTACGCACACGGACCTGCATCAAGTTTTAAATCGGAGTTACTATTTCGAATTTCATCCTGGAAGTTGACTAAGTCATCATCAGTTATGATGTCTAACTCGACAATTCGTCTCACGAAATTCGAGTAATTATACAACTTCTTAAAGATTGATTTAATGAATATCTTATTGATAATTTCCTCATAGAACATTATCAAAACATAGGCATTACTATCTGGGACTTAACCCAGAGGGAGGAATTAACTCAGAGCCACTTGTTATGGATCGCACCAAGTCTAACTAAGTGTGATTCATACCTTTTAACACACTGATGTGTTAACAGACTTGACATAAGAGAAAATCACATTTTCTTTTAATTACGCAAGATTTTATGTAGCTAAGTATTTGACCATTCGATCTAATCGAATTAGTTTAAATACTTTTGTCTTTTCGTTCTTTACATTATCAGACTTGTATTTCATTAAGAACACGTGTCTTAATAAAATATACGAATAACTTATTTTGGTTAATATAATGTAACGACCAGTTTTTTTATCATTGATATTATCCGTATTTTACCCTCGTTTCTTCCTTTTCACCGTAACCGTCGTTGGACGTTTTCGTACTCGTACCCATACCCACTTCTTTTCTTCATACTTATTATTATTATTATCATCCTTTAATAATTACTTGAAAATATCATTTTATAATTAGTTTAACTTTCAAAAATTCAAATGTCAACTTTATACTCTTAAATTTTTTAAAAATTCAAATTCGAATTTAAATTTCTAAATGTTTATAAAATCCTTCCTTCTATAAACCCATTTAAATCCATATTGATTAGCCCTATTTTCTTTGTTAAACCCATTTAATGATAATTCAAATGATATTAATAATTTTTCAAAAAAAATCCTTTCTTATTACTCAACATTCCTTTTGTAACATAACATTAAAACCCTAAGGACCCTTCACGTGCTGCGCCAACACTAAGCCCCATCACACAACTTTCTTTTAATAATGAACCTAGGTCAAAATTTTATAATATCCCATACACACAAGAGCTGCAGCCAACTCTTTGGACACAAAGACACTCACGTGCCCCTAGACCCTCTACTCCTAGTTCTGTAATCAACCCCTAGGCTTTCTTTCCCACGCGGCAAGCACAGCTACCTACTTTGGCCTAAATAATATATTAGATTCAACTTACCATCTATATATAATAAACCCTAGAATGAACCCTAGGTCTTTTAACCTTACAACGCAGCCGCCTTTCCCCAGTTCTTCACCACGCGAAAGCTACACGCGGCCTCCTTCCCCCACGAGGCGCAACCAAGCTTCTCCCCACCTCACGTTCAGCCTCCCCCTCCCTCACAAACCGCCAGCGCTCCTCTTCCCAAGCCCCCGGCCACCACCTCGCAGCCGACCCGTCTCTTTTTCTCCACGCTTGAGAGCTGCGCACGGCCCCTCGCCATCGACGCATCTCGCAGAACCCCCCATCTCCACGCACAGCCGGCCCTTCTCTCTTAAAAACCCTAGCACACATCTCCAGGCCGCCAGTCTGCGTCCCCACGGCCAGCTGCTTCTTCTCCGGTGTAACCCCCACCTTGTCAGACCAAAATGAGATCATGGGTATGTCATGTAAGTAGTAACACTAAATCTCTTTCTTTACAGTCTCAAGTTTTGCACAGGCATAGTGTGCGAGATTTCTCTTTGTGTCAAATTTCTCATACGTACTACTGGGAATTAGTTGTGTCTTTATGTCATCTCATGTTCATGTCAATGATTCTTAGTTAGCCGGACATGTCCTACTTTGTTGCAGGCACAAGTAGGCTGGTCCTAGTGAGCTCCATTTTTCTAGATATTACCCCACATCATCATATAGTTGTTTATCTTCCTTACGCGCGCTTGACGCTCGTCCAACCGTTCAGATCTGATGTCGATGATCCCGGGTATTCGCTGATATCCTCGCTACTACCTGCAGAGCCCATAGATGCTGATGTCCGTCGACTTCCTCGCTGCCACGACGAGACAAGTCCGTAGACTTCGCGCGTATCGTTGTCACAGCGTTCCGATCCTCCTATGCACTACCAGGTTGGTAGATCTACCCCCTAAAACTCATAACCCCCACCGTAAAGTAGAGAAACCTAATAAAACACGTTGATTAGACGTCGTATGAGCTTCTACGAATCTGACCTGAACTGAAAAACGCTATTTCTGATTTTGTGCTCTGCCAAAACAGCGAACCGAACCTCCCACATCATAGTATTCGTCGAGACGAATCCAACGACACCAAGAACGCCAAAAACAGGCAAGTGTATAATTTGTTATGATTTTTAGAAGTTTCGGCACGTTTACGCCGCCTTCATGTATTGCTGAATAACCTGAAATTGTGACGTGAAATAACGTAGGAAAGTGACACCATAATGATTAGGACGAAAATTGGGATCCAACGGTATATCATACGATATATCCCCAATTTAAACAACTAGAGAAAGAAATTGTTTCTGTAGCAAATTGAACGAAAAGGACGAAATCGTCATTATTGGAAATTACGGAACCGGTCGTTCGACCCGCTTCCGCTTTGCAGAACTGTCACCATAAAACTTTAAAATTGATAACAGTGAAATTCAGTGAGTCCTGACATGTTTAACAGTTTGGACATCGTGAAATCGTGCGCCTCGAAGGCGGAATCGTGAATTCGTGATGTCGTGTGAGTCGACTAGGCCGGCTCGTGTTTCGGCAAAACTTTTGGGTGGGGTTAGGGTTGAGCGGCCACTGGGCGTATGAAAGGTACTCTCCTCAAGAACACCACCCGACGCGGTGGGTTAGTGTCAATCACGGTAAGCCCCCGTGAGAGGAACGACCTTCTCATTACGACCTAAAGGCGAGAACCCTAGATTAGTTGTGAATTCTTAAAATGGTCATTGTAAAGCTAACTTGGTCATCGTTAATATTGAAATGCTAACAAACTCTGAGAATTTAACTTTAAACTTGCCATCGACTAGAACTACATGCTAGGATTGTTCGTTTCCGTTTCTATAAATTGTTAATCGTTAAATTGCTACAGTCGTTTCATTTCGAAATATTAAATGCTTCTAAAATTCATATACTTGTTATATACTTCGCCTCGGGATGCGAACTCTTTCTTGCAGACCCCAAGCTGACATACATTCATGTTTGTGACCCCAAGCTGACATACATTCATGTTTGTGGATGTATGTCAGGTTCAGAGATTGAGTACCAGGAGGACCAGTACGAGACGCCTGAGTTGGAGAGTCAGGAGTTCGCACCTGACGCAGTGCCTCTCCCAGCAGAGGACTAGTGGACCCCGACACCTTTACTGCTTTCTTAGTTCCTTTTGTCGTTGTAGTTACTTTCGAGTACGTTACTTTCCTTGTTGCTACTTTTAGCCCAGCTGTGGCATTGTTAACTCTGTGTACGGACATTATTTTGGATGTGGCTTTATCTTTTCTGGATGTGTTTATTATTATTCTGAATGGTAGTTGCAAGGACCTCATCTGTGTTTTTAATCACAGACGCTTATTGAACTCGAGCTTCGCCGCTCCAGTTCAAGCGGACCGCGTAATGCTCTCGCTTCCAGTGTCTTTTGGGAAGCGGGGCGTTACAGGTTTTAGTGGTGGCCCATGCAGGTCATGCAACTACGAAATTCAGAACAACGAGAACACTTTCATTAGCCAAAACGTCTAGAATTAGTTCGTACGCGAAATTACTCGAATGCCTTGTCTCAGCACGATAGGAACCCAATGTCAGGATGATAAGAAGAGTTAGTTAGATGCTCGTGCTCATTAGTTAGACACCTTTGCCAAAACTTCGTATTATAATCTTAGGAGTCACCCTAGCTTTTCTCTGATCGTATTAGCTTCATTAGTCGTTAGCTTAATATTTATCGAATCTAGGGCCCAACCGACCGTAGCGATCGTCGCCAAGCCAATTGAACCTGAGGCGCCTGCAGTGGGTAGACTCCGAAGCATAGGATATTTCTAGATCCATAAGATCTCGATCTCGACCTTCAACGAACCCTTACCTCGGCCTCCTTATCGCGGTCTAGTCCGTTGAAGAACCGAAGTGCTAAACCTTAGTCGACCCAATGATTATTTTCCTCCTGATCTTATTACCCTCCCCCATATTAGTGATCGTAGAAAGCCATCGTATCGTATTCACGGAGTTGCTTCTTAGTCGTCTTTTCGTTTCGATTGTCGAACCTGATCATTGTCATCAATTCACATTAACTCTCCAGATCCGCCATCTTTGACCTTGAACCCCACCTTCTAAAAAGTATTTTCAATATTTCATTTATGGACTCCTTCACTAAGTTAAAATTCTTCGATCCTTAATTACTATCTTATAACGATTTCCTCACATACATCTTTCGTACTTCTATTTCACATAACTACTCTATTTTCCTTATATAGAGAACTTCTTTTTAAAACTTTATTTCTGTTTTTCTTTTCTAGTTCGAAATATCATCCCCTTTTCTTATTAACATGTTCTAAAACAGTCATTCATACATACTTTTAAAAAAAAATACTTTCCTCGGTTAAAAAGAACATCAATATCTTATGTATCAGTCTTACAAACATTGTCTTCATATTTCAATATATATATATGTATGAATATTTACAAACCTATTTCCATTTACAAAACAAACACTACACGACACTATACACGTATTACTCTTCACCTATTATTCGACTAATCATATTTTACGTTTTAATTCCTACAGTATGCTCACTATTCTACATAAATTATAACGACGTTATTTTTCCCTCACATATCCTTATCTTCCTAATTATTTAATTATTCTTAGATATTTTGTGTCACCCAACCAAACTACTCGCTTATCCATACCATCTCCGGAGCCGTCCATCACAGCATTAATTCATTACGTTTTTCAACTCTGAATTCAACACTATTGATTAGTTTTCGCATTGGTGCTTATGAGTGCTTATGTCAGCTTTAATATAAGTATAGTGGGACCATTAATAATGATTGTACTTTTGTTGTTGTGCATGTGTATAGATAGTGGGTGTGGGCCCGTGCGTGTGAATCTCTATGTACCACTTAGGTCTACATGTGTTTTCCCTTATAATATTAGCATAGTGTGGTGATCTATTATGTCATGTGTGCATGTATGTACAGTAAATTGTGGTAGGTATGTATTCAGACGAGTGTAGAGTAGTAAGTGTTATATTTATATTTAGGCGAGTGATTAGCTATATCACTATAAGAATATCTCTGCGTATTAAGTTTAGTATTGGCTAGTTACTAGGCATGTATGTACCTTAGCCGTACTTGTTAATGGTTGTAATTGCATGCTAGTACAGCGATATGCGTGTTAAGTATAATGATAATAGGTGTAAGTATGGTGGTGTGTGCAGATTATTGTGTGTTTTATATGTTATAATGTCTGGCATGTGCTTGTGTGTATACGTGTATGTGGTTAGTTATATGTGTATATCTATTGTATGAATAAGTGTGCCTTATGTATAGTAAGATTATAATATTACCCCTACGGGATGATGTGTGAGCATGTGTATACCAGGAGGTATGCATGGCCGTATGTTTGTGACCACGTATATGTGAATGTATGGAATGGTATACTTGCCTATGTGGATTACCATGGTTGTGTATACCGATGTGTGTATATATGTCTTATATAGATATGAGATAGGCGAGCAGTAGTGTAAGTATGTATATAAATGAAAGTATGTATATGTATTTGAAAGTGTGTGATATATGAGTAAGTGTATGCTTATGGATGTATATGGTTTCTTTATAACGTATGTATGACTGGGTTAGAATGACCTTAGTGTCTAAGTCCGCTCACCCCTATGTCGGCCCATTGTCTGAGGATGGACTTGACCCTAAGGTGGGTGGATTACGATGACCCGAGTGCTATGAGTGATGCTTATCTATATCTGTTTAGGGTGTAAGGTATTACGTGCATGTGTATGCGTATAGTGATTTATATTATTGCATGTATATAGTAATATGCGGTATTTAAAAGTGATCGCATGATTGGGGTGTTAATTGACTAAGAATGATTGTATTTATGTATTGGTGGTATCTTTATGTGACGTGTGGTAATATATCGCTATAAAGGATGAGTGTATAAGATATGTGGTAATACATTGTGAATTAGTAATAATGTGAGTGTGCAAGTGATAGCACCCTTACGGCTAGTAAATTGATGTGGTGTGTAGTAAAGTGTTACTATTCACCCGAGTATAATATTGGTGGGATTATAGTTGTAGGATGATATTAAACATGTTATGTAAATACGTAATTAGTGATGTGTGTATGTGTATAGTTACTATTAGTAGCTTGGGCATTGATTAGTTTTGTCGGTGGTGATACATTGGTGTTGACATTAATATTAGAAATTACTATTCGGATATGGCATGTTGGTTGTTATGGTGTAAGCGTGTTACCCTTACATTTTCCCGTTGTCTTAGCCGATGAGATTCCGAGGGCGGAATCGTTTTTAAGGTGGGTAGGATGTAACGACCAGTTTTTTTATCATTGATATTATCCGTATTTTACCCTCGTTTCTTCCTTTTCATCGTAACCGTCGTTGGACGTTTTCGTACTCGTACCCATACCCACTTCTTTTCTTCATACTTATTATTATTATTATCATCCTTTAATAATTACTTGAAAATATCATTTTATAATTAGTTTAACTTTCAAAAATTCAAATGTCAACTTTATACTCTTAAATTTTTTAAAAATTCAAATTCGAATTTAAATTTCTAAATGTTTATAAAAGCCTTCCTTCTATAAACCCATTTAAATCCATATTGATTAGCCATATTTCCTTTGTTAAACCCATTTAATGATAATTCAAATGCTATTAATAATTTTTCAAAAAAAAATCCTTTCTTATTACTCAACATTCCTTTTGTAACCTAACATTAAAACCCTAAGGACCCTTCACGTGCTGCGCCAACACTAAGCCCCATCACACAACTTTCTTTTAATAATGAAGCTAGGTCAAAATTTTATAATATCCCATACACACAAGAGCTGCAGCCAACTCTTTGGACACAAAGACACTCACGTGCCCCTAGACCCTCTACTCCTAGTTCTGTAATCAACCCCTAGGCTTTCTTTCCCACGCAGCAAGCACAGCTACCTACTTTGGCCTAGATAATATATTAGATTCAACTTACCATCTATATATAATAAACCCTAGAATGAACCCTAGGTCTTTTAACCTTACAACGCAGCCGCCTTTCCCCAGTTCTTCACCACGCGAAAGCTACACGCGGCCTCCTTCCCCCACGAGGCGCAACCAAGCTTCTCCCCACCTCGCGTTCAGCCTCCCCCTCCCTCACAAACCGCCAGCGCTCCTCTTCCCAAGCCCCCGGCCACCACCTCGCAGCCGACCCGTCTCTTTTTCTCCACGCTTGAGAGCTGCGCACGGCCCCTCGCCATCGACGCATCTCGCAGAACCCCCCATCTCCACGCACAGCCGGCCCTTCTCTCTTAAAAACCCTAGCACACATCTCCAGGCCGCCAGTCTGCGTCCCCACGGCCAGCTGCTTCTTCTCCGGTGTAACCCCCACCTTGTCAGACCAAAATGAGATCATGGGTATGTCATGTAAGTAGTAACACTAAATCTCTTTCTTTACAGTCTCAAGTTTTGCACATGCATAGTGTGCGAGATTTCTCTTTGTGTCAAATTTCTCATACGTACTACTGGGAATTTGTTGTGTCTTTATGTCATCTCATGTTCATGTCAATGATTCTTAGTTAGCCGGACATGTCCTACTTTGTTGCAGGCACAAGTAGGCTGGTCCTAGTGAGCTCCATTTTTCTAGATATTACCCCACATCATCATATAGTTGTTTATCTTCCTTACGCGTGCTTGACGCTCGTCCAACCGTTCAGATCTGATGTCGACGATCCCGGGTATTCGCTGATATCCTCGCTACTACCTGCAGAGCCCATAGATGCTGATGTCCGTCGACTTCCTCGCTGCCACGACGAGACAAGTCCGTAGACGTCGCGCGTATCGCTGTCACAGCGTTCCGATCCTCCTATGCACTACCAGGTTGGTAGATCTACCCCCTAAAACTCATAACCCCCACCGTAAAGTAGAGAAACCTAATAAAACACGTTGATTAGACGTCGCAGGAGCTTTTACGAATCTGACCTGAACTGAAAAACGCTATTTCTGATTTTGTGCTCTGCCAAAACAGCGAACCGAACCTCCCACATCATAGTATTCGTCGAGACGAATCCAACGACACCAAGAATGCCAAAAACATGCAAGTGTATAATTTGTTATGATTTTTAGAAGTTTCGGCACGTTTACGCCACCTTCATGTATTGCTGAATAACCTGAAATTGTGACGTGAAATAACGTAGGAAAGTGACACCATAATGATTAGGACGAAAATTGGGATCCAACGGTATATCATACGATATATCCCCAATTTAAACAACTAGAGAAAGAAATTGTTTCTGTAGCAAATTGAACGAAAAGGACGAAATCGTCATTATTGGAAATTACGGAACCGGTCGTTCGACCCGCTTCCGCTTTGCAGAACTGTCACCATAAAACTTTAAAATTGATAACAGTGAAATTCAGTGAGTCCTGACATGTTTAACAGTTTGGACATCGTGAAATCGTGCGCCTCGAAGGCGGAATCGTGAATTCGTGATGTCGTGTGAGTCGACTAGGCCGGCTCGTGTTCCGGTAAAACTTTTGGGTGGGGTTAGGGTTGAGCGGCCACTGGGCGTATGAAAGGTACTCTCCTCAAGAACACGACCCGACGCGGTGGGTTAGTGTCAATCACGGTAAGCCCCGTGAGAGGAACGACCTTCTCATTACGACCTAAAGGCGAGAACCCTAGATTAGATGTGAATTCTTGACATGGTCATTGTAAAGCTAACTTGGTCATCGTGAATATTGAAATGCTAACAAACTCTGAGAATTTAACTTTAAACTTGCCATCGACTAGAACTGCATGCTAGGATTGTTCGTTTCCGTTTCTATAAATTGATTATCGTTAAATTGCTGCAGTCGTTTCATTTCGAAATATTAAATGCTTCTAAAATTCATATACTTGTTATATACTTCGCCTCGGGATGCGAACTCTTTCTTGCAGACCCCAAGCTGACATACATTCATGTTTGCGGATGTATGTCAGGTTCAGAGATTGAGTACCAGGAGGACCAGTACGAGACGCCTGAGTTGGAGAGTCAGGAGTTCGCACCTGACGCAGTGCCTCTCCCAGCAGAGGACTAGTGGACCCCGACACCTTTACTGCTTTCTTAGTTCCTTTTGTCGTTGTAGTTACTTTCGAGTACGTTACTTTCCTTGTTGCTACTTTTAGCCCAGCTGTGGCATTGTTAACTCTGTGTACGGACATTATTTTGGATGTGGCTTTATCTTTTCTGGATGTGTTTATTATTATTCTGAATGGTAGTTGCAAGGACCTCATCTGTGTTTTTAATCACAGACGCTTATTGAACTCGAGCTTCGCCGCTCCAGTTCAAGCGGACCGCGTAACGCTCTCGCTTCCAGTGTCTTTTGGGAAGCGGGGCGTTACAGGTTTTAGTGGTGGCCCATGCAGGTCATGCAACTACGAAATTCAGAACAATAAGAACACTTTCATTAGCCAAAACGTCCAGAATTAGTTCGTACGCGAAATTACTCGAATGCCTTGTCTCAGCACGATAGGAACCCAATGTCAGGATGATAAGAAGAGTTAGTTAGATGCTCGTGCTCATTAGTTAGACACCTTTGCCACAACTTCGTATTATAATCTTAGGAGTCACCCTAGCTTTTCTCTGATTGTATTAGCTTCATTAGTCGTTAGCTTAAGATTTATCGAATCTAGGGCCCAACCGACCGTAGCGATCGTCGCCAAGCCAATTGAACCTGAGGCGCCTGCAGTGGGTAGACTCCGAAGCATAGGATATTTCTAGATCCATAAGATCTCGATCTCGACCTTCAACGAACCCTTACCTCGGCCTCCTTATCGCGGTCTAGTCCGTTGAAGAACCGAAGTGCTAAACCTTAGTCGACCCAATGATTATTTTCCTCCTGATCTTATTACCCTCCCCCATATTAGTGATCGTAGAAAGCCATCGTACCGTATTCACGGAGTTGCTTCTTAGTCGTCTTTTCGTTTCGATTGTCGAACCTGATCATTGTCATCGATTCACATTAACTCTCCAGATCCGCCATCTTTGACCTTGAACCCCACCTTCTAAAAAGTATTTTCAATATTTCATTTATGGACTCCTTCGCTAAGTTTAAAATTCTTCGATCCTTAATTACTATCTTATTACGATTTCCTTACATACATCTTTCGTACTTCTATTTCACATAACTACTCTATTTTCCTTATATAGAGAACTTCTTTTTAAAACTTTATTTCTGTTTTTCTTTTCTAGTTCGAAATATCATCCCCTTTTCTTATTAACATGTTCTAAAACAGTCATTCATACATACTTTTAAAAAAAATACTTTCCTCGGTTAAAAAGAACATCAATATCTTATGTATCAGTCTTACAAACATTGTCTTCATATTTCAATATATATATGTATGAATATTTACAAACCTATTTCCATTTACAAAACAAACACTACACGACACTATACACGTATTATTCTTCACCTATTATTCGACTAATCATATTTTACGTTTTAATTCCTACAGTATGCTCACTATTCTACATAAATTATAACGACGTTATTTTTCCCTCACATATCCTTATCTTCCTAATTATTTAATTATTCTTAGATATTTTGTGTCACCCAACCAAACTACTCGCTTATCCATACCATCTCCGGAGCCGTCCATCACAGCATTAATTCATTACATTTTTCAACTCTGAATTCAACACTATTGATTAGTTTTCGCATTGGTGCTTATGAGTGTTTATGTCAGCTTTAATATAAGTATAGTGGGACCATTAACAGTGATTGTACTTTTGTTGTTGTGCATGTGTATAGATAGTGGGTGTGGGCCCGTGCGTGTGAATCTCTATGTACCACTTAGGTCTACATGTGTTTTCCCTTAATATATTAGCATAGTGTGGTGATCTATTATGTCGTGTGTGCATGTATGTACAGTAAATTGTGGTAGGTATGTATTCAGACGAGTGTAGAGTAGTAAGTGTTATATTTATATTTAGGCAAGTGATTAGCTATATCACTATAAGAATATCTGTGCGTATTAAGTTTAGTATTGGCTAGTTACTAGGCATGTATGTACCTTAGCCGTACTTGTTAATAGTTGTAATTGCATGCTAGTACAACGATATGCGTGTTAAGTATAATGATAATAGGTGTAAGTATGGTGGTGTGTGCAGATTATTGTGTGTTTTATATGTTATAATGTCTGGCATGTGCTTGTGTGTATACGTGTATGTGGTTAGTTATATGTGTATATCTATTGTATGAATAAGTGTGCCTTATGTATAGTAAGATTATAATATTACCCCTACGGGATGATGTGTGAGCATGTGTATACCAGGAGGTATGCATGGCCGTATGTTTGTGACCACGTATATGTGAATGTATGGAATGGTATACTTGCCTATGTGGATTACCATGGTTGTGTATACCGATGTGTGTATATATGTCTTATATAGATATGAGATAGGCGAGCAGTAGTGTAAGTATGTATATAAATGAAAGTATGTATATGTATTTGAAAGTGTGTGATATATGAGTAAGTGTATGCTTATGGATGTATATGGTTTCTTTGTAACGTATGTATGACTGGGTTAGAATGACCTTAGTGTCTAAGTCCGCTCACCCCTATGTCGGCCCATTGTCTGAGGATGGACTTGACCCTAAGGTGGGTGGATTACGATGACCCGAGTGCTATGAGTGATGCTTATCTATATCTGTTTAGGGTGTAAGGTATTACGTGCATGTGTATGCATATAGTGATTTATATTATTGCGTGTATATAGTAATATGCGGTATTTAAAAGTGATCGTATGATTGGGGTGTTAATTCACTAAGAATGATTGTATTTATGTATTGGTGGTATGTTTATGTGACGTGTGGAAATATATCGCTATAAAGGATGAGTGTATAAGATATGTGGTAATACATTGTGAATTAGTAATAATGTGAGTGTGCAAGTGATAGCACCCTTACGGCTAGTAAATTGATGTGGTGTGTAGTAAAGTGTTACTATTCACCCGAGTATAATATTGGTGGGATTATAGTTGTAGGATGATATTAAACATGTTATGTAAATACGTAATTAGTGATGTGTGTATGTGTATAGTTACTATTAGTAGCTTGGGCATTGGTTAGTTTTGTCGGTGGTAATACATTGGTGTTGACATTAATATTAGAAATTACTATTCGGATATGGCATGTTGGTTGTTATGGTGTAAGCGTGTTACCCTTACGTTTTCCCGTTGTCTTAGCCGATGAGATTCCGAGGGCGGAATCGTTTTTAAGGTGGGTAGGATGTAACGACCAGTTTTTTTATCATTGATATTATCCGTATTTTACCCTCGTTTCTTCCTTTTCACCGTAACCGTCGTTGGACGTTTTCGTACTCGTACCCATACCCACTTCTTTTCTTCATACTTATTATTATTATTATCATCCTTTAATAATTACTTGAAAATATCATTTTATAATTAGTTTGACTTTCAAAAATTCAAATGTCAACTTTATACTCTTAAATTTTTTAAAAATTCAAATTCGAATTTAAATTTCTAAATGTTTATAAAAGCCTTCCTTCTATAAACCCATTTAAATCCATATTGATTAGCCATATTTCCTTTGTTAAACCCATTTAATGATAATTCAAATGCTATTAATAATTTTTCAAAAAAAATCCTTTCTTATTACTCAACATTCCTTTTGTAACCTAACATTAAAACCCTAAGGACCCTTCACGTGCTGCGCCAACACTAAGCCCCATCACACAAATTTCTTTTAATAATGAAGCTAGGTCAAAATTTTATAATATCCCATACACACAAGAGCTGCAGCCAACTCTTTGGACACAAAGACACTCACGTGCCCCTAGACCCTCTACTCCTAGTTCTGTAATCAACCCCTAGGCTTTCTTTCCCACGCAGCAAGCACAGCTACCTACTTTGGCCTAGATAATATATTAGATTCAATTTACCATCTATATATAATAAACCCTAGAATGAACCCTAGGTCTTTTAACCTTACAACGCAGCCGCCTTTCCCCAGTTCTTCACCACGCGAAAGCTACACGCGGCCTCCTTCCCCCACGAGGCGCAACCAAGCTTCTCCCCACCTCGCGTTCAGCCTCCCCCTCCCTCACAAATCGCCAGCGCTCCTCTTGCCAAGCCCCCGGCCACCACCTCGCAGCCGACCCGTCTCTTTTTCTCCACGCTTGAGAGCTGCGCACGGCCCCTCGCCATCGACGCATCTCGCAGAACCCCCCATCTCCACGCACAGCCGGCCCTTCTCTCTTAAAAACCCTAGCACACATCTCCAGGCCGCCAGTCTGCGTCCCCACGGCCAGCTGCTTCTTCTCCGGTGTAACCCCCACCTTGTCAGACCAAAATGAGATCATGGGTATGTCATGTAAGTAGTAACACTAAATCTCTTTCTTTACAGTCTCAAGTTTTGCACAGGCATAGTGTGCGAGATTTCTCTTTGTGTCAAATTTCTCATACGTACTACTGGGAATTTGTTGTGTCTTTATGTCATCTCATGTTCATGTCAATGATTCTTAGTTAGCCGGACATGTCCTACTTTGTTGCAGGCACAAGTAGGCTGGTCCTAGTGAGCTCCATTTTTCTAGATATTACCCCACATCATCATATAGTTGTTTATCTTCCTTACGCGTGCTTGACGCTCGTCCAACCGTTCAGATCTGATGTCGACGATCCCGGGTATTCGCTGATATCCTCGCTACTACCTGCAGAGCCCATAGATGCTGATGTCCGTCGACTTCCTCGCTGCCACGACGAGACAAGTCCGTAGACGTCGCGCGTATCGCTGTCACAGCATTCCGATCCTCCTATGCACTACCAGGTTGGTAGATCTACCCCCTAAAACTCATAACCCCCACCGTAAAGTAGAGAAACCTAATAAAACACGTTGATTAGACGTCGCAGGAGCTTTTACGAATCTGACCTGAACTGAAAAACGCTATTTCTGATTTTGTGCTCTGCCAAAATAGCGAACCGAACCTCCCACGTCATAGTATTCGTCGAGACGAATCCAACGACACCAAGAACGCCAAAAACAGGCAAGTGTATAATTTGTTATGATTTTTAGAAGTTTCGGCACGTTTACGCCGCCTTCATGTATTGCTGAATAACCTGAAATTGTGACGTGAAATAACGTAGGAAAGTGACACCATAATGATTAGGACGAAAATTGGGATCCAACGGTATATCATACGATATATCCCCAATTTAAACAACTAGAGAAAGAAATTGTTTCTGTAGCAAATTGAACGAAAAGGACGAAATCGTCATTATTGGAAATTACGGAACCGGTCGTTCGACCCGCTTCCGCTTTGCAGAACTGTCACCATAAAACTTTAAAATTGATAACAGTGAAATTCAGTGAGTCCTGACATGTTTAACAGTTTGGACATCGTGAAATCGTGCGCCTCGAAAGCGGAATCGTGAATTCGTGATGTCGTGTGAGTCGACTAGGACGGCTCATGTTCCGGCAAAACTTTTGGGTGGGGTTAGGGTTGAGCGGCCACTGGGCGTATGAAAGGTACTCTCCTTAAGAACACCACCCGACGCGGTGGGTTAGTGTCAATCACTGTAAGCCCCCGTGAGAGGAACGACCTTCTCATCACGACCTAAAGGCGAGAACCCTAGATTAGATGTGAATTCTTGACATGGTCATTGTAAAGCTAACTTGGTCATCGTGAATATTGAAATGCTAACAAACTCTGAGAATTTAACTTTAAACTTGCCATCGACTAGAACTGCATGCTAGGATTGTTCGTTTCCGTTTCTATAAATTGTTAATCGTTAAATTGCTGCAGTCGTTTCATTTCGAAATATTAAATGCTTCTAAAATTCATTTACTTGTTATATACTTCGCCTCGGGATGCTAACTCTTTCTTGCAGACCCCAAGCTAACATACATTCATGTTTGTGGATGTATGTCAGGTTCAGAGATTGAGTACCAGGAGGACCAGTACGAGACGCCTAAGTTGGAGAGTCAGGAGTTCGCACCTGACGCAGTGCCTCTCCCAGCAGAGGACTAGTGGACCCCGACACCTTTACTGCTTTCTTAGTTCCTTTTGTCGTTGTAGTTACTTTCGAGTACGTTACTTTCCTTGTTGCTACTTTTAGCCCAGCTGTGGCATTGTTAACTCTGTGTACGGACATTATTTTGGATGTGGCTTTATCTTTTCTGGATGTGTTTATTATTATTCTGAATGGTAGTTGCAAGGACCTCATCTGTGTTTTTAATCACAGACGCTTATTGAACTCGAGCTTCGCCGCTCCAGTTCAAGCGGACCGCGTAACGCTCTCGCTTCCAGTGTCTTTTGGGAAGCGGGGCGTTACATATAGACTCGGGTACATCAGTATGTACAAGACTGAGTTCGACAACTCATTCTCCCACTGTCTTACAGATGGGTTTCGGCCATTATATCTAAGAGGCTAAGACTCACAAATGTCCGTAGACTTCATAATACGAGAGGTCAGACCCCTCTTTATGTGACTTGTGAAGCTTAATCTCTCGATACGGCCTAGTCTAATTTTACCATGTAAGTTTGCTACTATCTTGTGTATTTATATATACTAACATTTAATATATTATAGTTATCAAAAATTACTTAACACAAAACATTGCTTCAGAAGCAAGGTGACGACATTAGTCAAAGTGTGTTAGACGTTTTTGTATAACAATTTATTCTGAAATCGTGACATCAAAATATGTCACATTTTCATTTCCTCCTACTTATGCCTTTACTAATGATAAATTAAACTATTTAACTCGAATGACTTTCCGAAGTGCCTTCTTCCTTTTCTAAATCACATTTAGATATCAACATAAATAAATAGCTATGCAAGCATCTTATGTATCCAAACGCTTGAGCTATGCAATCTTGAGTGTAGCTCAAGAAGTTGCTTGTCTCAAGATCCGGTTGGGATACATAATCTTGCACCGCTCATGCGCTCGTATTCGACTCAAACGGTTTGATCGAATTCTCGAACTTTGCGGATCAAAATTGTTTGTCCATACAACCTTGAGGGTAGCTCGACAAGTTGTAGGGAGAAACATACTTCGAATATCCTATATGTTCAAGCTGCCTCATAGAGAGACGAGTGACATGTAGCGTTAATTTATTTGTTGGACCCAGAACTTAATGAAATCATATTTCTTAAGTCTGTTCTTTAGAAGGTCATTTTAATGTCAACGAGAATATAGTTTTAATTCTATCAATTAGAATTTAACTTGATATTCAATTAATCGACCTAATTTAGCTAATTAACTAATTCCATTATATATTGATTCCTTTTGTAAACATAGTCTTGCCCTAGTTTAGCATATGTTCAATATTAAATATAGGTAGATTGGCTTTTATCTATCTATATCCTCCCACTATTTTTACGATCGTTTTAAAGCTTAATAACGAACGATTTAATCGAATTAAAATTAATGGGTAAGAGGTCCAATCACATTGAGCCTAACAACCTTGAGTGTAGCTCAACAAGTTGCTTGACTCTGTGATCGGATGATGACTCTTCATCGATCATATCGGATATGATTCTCTTATTCGGTGTTTGCCCCTTGCCATTCGTGATCATGAGTGTGCTCATCCAAATCACAATGTCTAGTCTAGTCGGACCCTTGTTTTCGTGTCTAGCCTGACTTGCTCCGCCGCTCGGTGTATTCACGACACGTCGGTTTGGGTCAGAACTTAGACTACATCTAGACAGACTACATCCTTGACTAAACTTACGCCGGCGTATGGAAATACGACGGTTTGGGTCTAGTCAAGATTTCATCTTATAAATTGAAAGAGTTGGTTTCTATAAGGTTGCCATGTTACAGCTTGAGTGTAGCTCAACAACTATAACACAGGTCCTACAGTTGCCAACCCCTAAAACAAAGAGGGCTACGGCTAATCTTGAAAAAGATCATTAATGCATTTGACTTAGATATAGTCCAGGGTGTCATACAATCATGATTCGCGACATTGCGGTCCAGCGAAACACAGCCAGAGAATTGACTAAGCCAGGATCACTACCCCTTGGACTAGCAAGGGTTGACCCAGCAAACTTAGCCAAGCACATTCACTGGATCATGGTCCATTGAATGAAGCTTGTCATTTTTATATGCGTGCCATAGACTAAACAGCTTTTATTAACAACTAATTAATCCTATCAACTAGTTGAATCCTTAAATTCAAAATTTTAGGATTTGTTTAATAACTTTTATTAAGTCCTTATCAACTATAAGGTTCACGTGCTATCCTAATCATTATTAGGATTTTAATAAATTTTATTAACAACGCTAAAAGCGAAGTCCTTTAATGAGAATTAATAATAACAATTAAAATTACAAATTCATTAAAAGGACTACCCTAATCAGGAATTAGGTCTAATATTGTTGTTAATGTTTTATTAAAACATAGCATGTCATTAAAATTCAATTAATAAATTCTAATAATTTCTTAATGGCTAACCTAAAGGGTTGTCTTGTGTTATCAAATAAGGGACAAGAGGAACTAGCCATTAAAATAAAGCTACACTAATTTTATCGCATAAAATAAAGTGTACAACTATTTAACAATTGAATAGACTAAAGTTTATCGCATAAACAATTTTAGACTTTTAAAATCAGTTTTAAAAATATCTTATAAAGTTAAAACATCACTTTAAAATTTTTCCATGTTCAAAAATTTATCACATACAATTTTTAAACATCTAAAACATTTTAAACTTATCGCATAAATTTAAAGCCTTAAAATCAATTTTAAATTTATCACATAAATTTAAAACACCATTTTAAAATTTCCATGCTTAAAAAATTTATCATATAAAAATTTTTAGGCATCCAAAATAACTTTAAACTTTTAAAGATTTAAAATTAGTTTTAAAATTATCACATAAATTTTAAAACGTCATTTAAAATTTTCATGTTCAAAAAATTTATCACATAGAATTTCGAACATCAAAAACATTTTTAAAATTATTTTATAACTTTAAAAAAATTTAAAAGTATTTTAAAAAGCATTAACAGGTTTAATGAAATCGCAGTGCTAGATCGACTACGCAAACCTAGGCTCTGATACCACTGAAGGGTATCACTCTGATATCATTGCGACGCTGTTACGGCCCATCATCCATGGCACCCTAGACCCGTCACAAGATACATCGGAACTTGTTTTACGGCATGCCTCTCGACAACGCCCAACCTATCAAAGATCTCCATCTTATCAGGACTTGGTACAGTAAGAGCGATTACTTCGGGTCAGCTCATAACCCGAGAACTCGTACTCAAGCTAACAAGCTTTGATACCACTGAAGGGTTTTACGGGACCCTAGGGCACAAAAAACTCTAGTCCCATCCTAAGTCGGACGGAACATAGACAGAAAAACAATTGCAACGGAAGAAAAACTTGTTAATCTAATTAACATGCAGTTAAAACAATTTTAACTTAGCCCTAAAGGTCCAAGACCCTAACCCAAGATCTATGCCGACCTGGGGTGGGTCTGACCATCCCAAGAAGGATCTAGCCTACTGCGATTAAATTAAACTAATGCTTAATTAAACACATACCTGGAATCTCAGCCCTGGGGCAGGCGAGATGTTTCGCACCGTCTTCCAAGCCGCTCCCCGTCCCACGCCGAGCCGCTCCTCGAACCGCTCCCCGAACCGCTCCCCGAACCTCTCCGCATCCCGAGACGATCAATCCCATGTTGCCGAGCCAACCACGCACCGAAGAAAGTTTCACGCGAGTGAAACCTCCGCCTAGATTTCGGATCTGTCCGAACTCCTTTGCGGCTTTGCTAGAGCCCTCAAGAGTAAGGCAGAAATTTAGGGAGATAGAAGAAATATTAATTTAAGCTTAGATCTGAGCGTGCTCCAACATTTACGAGAGCCGCTCAGATCTAGAGCTTGGGACAAGTTTTGATAAAGGGGCGAGACCCCTATTTATATAGGCGGCGGACTCTCCCCTTTTCTCAAAATCCAATGTGGGACTATTAATTGGGATAATTAAAATCAAGTTAGTTTGCACTTCACAAAGTGTAAACTTTCGTGAATTTTAACTCACTTACCGTTGAGCTTCATGATTGATACAACCTATCAATACGAAGAGCGTTCAACGGTGAACGCATAGGAAAAAACCGTTCGTCAATCGGAGTTCGTTTGACCCTCCAATTGAGTGTCCAAAGATCAGCCCACGTCTAGTTTTTCGCAAAAACTGAGCCGTCAAAATTCTGCACCTATCAAGGGTTCAAAACCCTAAAACTGGGGCCCACAGGTGGGCCCCACATGTCCAGCGCATGCAGATTAGCCCAAGCCGCGCCTGGGCAGAGCCCACGCGGCCTGGACGAGCCCAGGCCCGCGCCTGGGCTCTGCCCAGGCGCTGGGCGAGCCCAGGCTTGCGCCTGGGCTAGCCCACGCGGGCCTGGGCTCTGCCCAGGCTTGCGCCTGGGCTTGCCCAGGCCCTGGTCTTTCTTGGTCTTGACCAGCAGACCAGACCAGACCTGGTCTGGTCCGAGTCTGCTTGGTCTGACCCGTTGGGCTGTTTTGGGCGTAACTTGGGCATCTGGTGTCCGATTTGGACGCCGTTCGAACCTGGGTCTAGACCGGGACATTCCCGTCTTACCCGTGAACTTTTCCTTGCGTTTATATTATTAAATATTGTTTTAAACAATTTAAAAAACATTTAATCTCTTTTGCATCAAATGCAAAATAGTCCCTATCTAAGCTTAAATTACCATATTGCATCAAATGCAATTATTCCATCCCTTGCATCAAAAATGAAAAATATTCTCCCTAACTAATTTCTACCTATTACTAGACGAAGGTCGCACTCTTTGTGTGACCCTACGGCCTGACCCTACTATAGGTTGGGCTCGAAGCCCTATACGACAAAGACCACGAGCAGTGGCTGCCATCCCTGTTTCAGCATCATCATAATGTGGTTAGCTCATCAACATGAGAATTGTCAGGACCACCCTGACCGTGTCTGTGATGAGTTCTGCAGTTTTAGTCTCTTCGTCTAAACTGTGTCATGTAGATCAAGTCTGGGGTACAGTCAAACTGTCAACCCCAATAACTTGACTCCGGTTAGTTTCGATCAATCTTTAGTCAATTAATGTTGGACTTCTTCCAACATACTCTTTGCAGAGTTTTTACTAAAGACCGAACTAACTCTACGACACTAACTCCCATTGACCGGGAGAGACGAATCCTCTCTTGGTCATTACTCGCCTCGTACATTTCAAGTGACACCCAATCAAAAGATCTTTCGACAGGCCTTGCCTTGAAGCTAGGTCAGTTGATCTAAGTGGCACTGTTCACGCACAGGTCCGTCAAAATGACCTCAAGTCAAAATACCAACTAGCCTATCATCACTAAGAGTTATCATTGACAGATTTGTCAATGTAACCATATGATAACTCTTGTGGATCATTCAGTGAACTAATTCTCTAATGAGCACCTGTGTCTCGTCTCCAACTTTGCCAAGTTGAACAATCATGAGATCATCGCCACCGCTAAACGGTGAAGACTAAGACACAATGGTCTATCCGATGTTTCGATATCCTTATCTTGAAACATCTACGACCACGAACCCTTTTAGACTTATGCTACAGACGGTCAAACATTTCTCCATGATCGAGATACTCATCTCGATACCTGTTTGACCTTGCATAAAGTCCCAAGACTTTACCTAAGTTGATATCTAATTATAATATAACTTAGATAAATTATTACCAAACAGCTTACTGTTATTTCGAACAAGATGTTTGTGCTATCCACACAGGGATAAATAGCCTCGAGGGCATCATATTCCTACAACGTGCACATAGCCTGGAGGAGGGGGGGACAGAAACATGGTCAGTATTCTCAGACGGTGAAAACATGGCCTGAAGTTCGGCAGGAATGGGGAACCCATGAAGCACGAAAGACTTGTACTGAAGCTCGAGAAGGAGATTGAGCTTCTGATCCATAGAAGCAACACAGTTCTCAATTGAAGTGACACTGTCACACAATTGAGCGAGAAGGAAATCCTCTAAAGGTACAAACGGAGGTGTATTGGGAGGTTGATCGGCTGGCTGAGAAGCGGGTTCAGCGACATTTGCTGAGGGAATAGGGTCACCAACCAGGATTTTCAAGAACTCGCCAGACGATGGAGGTGAAGAGGGTAGTTGCTCAGCAGGTGGAGGAGAGGGATCAGCAATAGAGATGTTCAAGGTTTCTCCAGACGACGAAGGACCAGTAGAATCCATGAAAACCAAGAGACAGAATCTAGGTTACACAAGCGTTGATAAACGACAGGGGAAGATACCGTAGACTCGTCAATTGACTGATGAGATTCAATCGAGCAAGCAGTCGAAGGAGATATAATTAATCGACAGATCGAAGAGAGAAGATGACGAAAAACGCCGGCGGAATGATCGACAGAGAGTTCGAAAGGGGGAAACGAAACGATTTTTCAATCGGATGAGATAGAAACTTTTCGGTCGAAACGAAGGATCTCGGTCATATATCGAAGGGGCAAATGAATCTGGGCCGTTGGATCGAAAAATCGACGGCTCAGATCAAAAGAACGAACTGCCACATTAGGAGACAATCGACTGATGAACAATAGTCAGTCAACTGGTTGAAATAATATGAGATGAGCTAAGGTTGACAGACAGTCGACTGTTGGGTAACATACAGTCGCCTGTACAGATGACAGTCGAATGTATTATACTCATCAGTCGAATAACTGAGAAACAATAAAGTCGATGATATAAACTGAGACTACTGACGAAATGGACATGCGCCTGATGACAAAAATGCAGTCGCCTGTTGATCCAATAGTCGACTGTAATGTCGACATCAGTTGCCGGGGCGAACGGCACAGTCTGCCGAAAGAGAAGATAGAGTATGGCAGTCGACTGTCGAAGGAAAGACAGTCGTCTATCCTGGTCCAAAATGCACAGTAAGGTCAAAATCCAGAAGATAGGCACACTCATCCTAGGACCATAGTCTAACACAAAACTCATCACAAAATCAATATCAAAAGATAAATCATTTATTACTCAAATATCTTAAAACAGACTGAAAACCCATGAAAACAACGAAATATCAATAGCTTTTCTTAAAACCAATATATGATATATCAAATGAAGAGAGGCAACATGATGATATGAGTTCAAACGATGATATACAAGTAAGTTGAAGTCCTAAATTTCAGATTCTCCCATAATCCCTAATTCTTCACGCAACCTCACAAATGAATCTTCTTTAAGAGGTTTTGTGAAGATGTCGGTGATGTGTTTTTGGGTTTCAATGTAATCTAATATGATGTCCTTCTTAGCTACATGATCATTGATAAAGTGGTGTCTCACATCTATGTATTTGGTACGGGAGTGATGTATCGGATTCTTGGAAAGACATATAGTACTTTGGTTATCAACGTAATAGGGCAAGTATCACAATTGACACCATAGTCCTTAAGAGTGTGTCTCATCCAAAGAACTTGTGCACATTGAAGACCTGCAGAATATGTTCCCCTTCAGTCGTGGACAATGATACTGAGTTATGTTTCTTGGAGAACCAAGAAACTAGGGAATTTCCTAGAAAATGGCAAGTGCCACTAGTACTCTTCCTATCGGATTTGCATCCGGTAAAGTCGGCATCAGTATATGAGATCCGTCTCATATGTGCTAGATTTAGGGTAAAGTAATCCATAATCTAATGAATGATTGAGATAACGAAAGATTCGTTTAACCGCAATCAAGTGTCTTAGGTCCAGCTTGATATCTAGCACACAAACATACAGAAAACATGATATCGGTTATATCTAGCAGTTAAATAGAGCAAGCTACCAATCATACCTCGATACAGACGAATGTTTACATCTTTTTCGTTCTCATCCTTGTGTAGTTGGGTTGTCGTACTCATGGGAGTCCTTTTGCTTGAAGATGATTCCATCCCGAATCGCTTAATTAGCTCCCATGTGTACTTGGGTTGATGTATATATGTCCCATCCTTCATTTTCTTGAATCAATAGTATGTCATTTTCATAATCCTTAATGAAAAGTGTTGAATCAACTTCACCCATTTTAAAACCTAAATTCACAAGAAAGGTCTTGAGTCGATCATACCAAGCTCTAGGAGCTTGTCTCAACCCATATAACGCTTCCGTGAGTTTGAAAACATGGCCTACAAATTTTTCATATATGAAATCGGGTGGTTGAGAAGCATACAATTCTTCATTAACAATACCATTTAAAAATGCATTTTTAACATCCATTTGAAATAATTTGAAATTTTTATGAGATGCAAAAGTTAAAAGCAATCTAATAGCTTCTACTCTAGCTGCGGGGGCAAAGGATTCTTCAAAATAGATACCTTTTTCTTGCCGATAGCCTTGAGCTACTAACCTTGCTTTGTTCCTTGTGATGATTTCGTTTTCATCTGTCTTGTTCTTGAAGATACACTTGGTCCCAATAACTTGGTGACCACTTGAAATAGGAACGAGTTCTCAAACTTCATTTCTCTCAAATTGCATGAGCTCTTCTTCCATTGCCACTATCCAAGAGCTATACTCACATGCTTATTGGGTGTTCTTTGGCTCAACGGCAGAGACAAATGCACAATGAGAGAATTCTTCAATTCTAGACATCATTCGAACATCCACACCAATATCTCCAATAATTTGGTCATGAGGATGCTTGCGAACGGTTGGGTAAGGTTTGGGAATTCCTGCATCACTTGAAACATCTTCAACAATCTCATTAGTAGTTTTAGTCTCAATAAAAGAATCATTAATTTTAACATTACTAAGAGAATCCCATTATAGCATCTAACTATCATCAATAACATGAGGGGAATCAAAATCTTCATAAAATGCTACGTGTAGTGATGCCTCGATCGTTGAAGAGTTTAGTTGTTTATCAAGTAGGCTTTGCTACGTGTGGGATATCCAACAAAAATTCCTTCATCGGATCTTGGCTTAAATTTATCTAAGTTACCAAATATATCCAGTAGGATCCGCTTGTGTCTTGCACCGGATCCATTATAGCAGTTGCCGACTGATAAACATGATTCCATGTAATAGAGAGGATTACTGCCGTAAAGGTGGAGCCTGATGTCAAAGATCGGGTGCTAAGCCACGTAAGGCTGGAAAGAAAGGGCATCGCATGGGAAATTACTATCATCATGTGGGTTACACACCGCTTGTGTCTTGCACCGGATCCATTATATCAGTTCCCTACTGATAAACATGATTCCCTGTCAATAGAGACGATTACTGCCGTAAAGGTGGAGCCCGATGTAAAAGATCGGGTGCTAAGCCATGTAAGGCTGGAAAGAAAGGGCACATCATGGGTATTTACTATCGTTATGTGGGTTACACACCGCTTGTGTCTTGCACCGGATCCATTATATCAGTTCCCGCCTGATAAACATGAATCCCTGTCAATAGAGAGAATTACTGCCGTAAAGGTGGAGCCCGATGTCAAATATCAGGTGCCAAGCCACGTAAGGCTGGAAAGAAAGGGCACACATGGGCATTTACGTTCTATGTGGGTTACACACCGCTTGGGCCTTGCACCGGATCCATTATATCGGTTTCCACCTGATAAACATGATTCCATGTCAATAGAGAGGATTACTACCGTAAAGGTGGAGCCCGATGTAAAAGATCGGGTGCCAAGCCACGTAAGGCTGGAAAGAACGGGCACATCACGGGCATTTACTTTCCATGTGGTTTACACACCGCTTGTGTCGTGCACCGGCTCCATTATAGCAGTTGTCGACTAATAAACATGATTCCCTGTCAATAGAGAGGATTACTGCCGTAAAGGTGGAGCCCAATGTCAAATATTGGGTGCCAAGCCACGTAAGGCTGGAAAGAAAGGGCACCGCATGTGCATTTACTATCATCATGTAGGTTACACACCGCTTGTGTCTTGCACCGGATCCATTATATCAGTTCCTGACTGATAAACATGATTCCCTGTCAATAGAGACG